>JABWTJ010000937.1:208073-319550 GCA_016801875.1 Solanum sitiens | reverse complement strand
TAGCACATAACTTCTTTCATATCATTCATTCATATGCCATGAGACCTTGGAATCATGGACTTGACATTAAGACATCCCAGAAATGAGGGCTCAACAGATGGGACCTCAACTAGGGAGTCTTCATTAGCAAACACAGAGTCTGCTTCGTTCATTCATACGTACTCCATTTCATTTCATTCATAGGCTAGTGTAAACACCAGTTATACCTAGGATGTAGTTTAAGACTTTCATTAGGTTCGTTGTGCAATGACCAAGAATTACCTAATGTCATTACTTGAATCTAACTCACCTTTTGATTATCCTATCCTAACACCTTTGGTATCATTCATTTCATTATGTGCATCATTTGAGGCTGGCCTCATTCATTCATTGGGAACTTTAACTTTAACCGACATAGATCATGTGAGAATCATGAAATCCGTGTCTCCCCCACAGGAAAAGAGGTGGAATCACCGGCCAAAGTGATCCAATAACATGCTAGCGTACATGGGAAATTAACCCGCCAGAATCCCCTATATTGGCAGTATAGGTTTGAAGACTAGGAGATATAAGGAGACCCATAACCCGCAAGCCGTACAGTCTTCATCTCATGAGAGTTACGATGAACCTCCGCCCTTCAGAAAGAAGGCATCACCGCTCATAGCTAGTCTATCGGTGCTCAGTATAAAGTTCCATTACATTCATCTCATACGTCATGGAAGTTGGCTTCTAGTATGAGGACATCATAGCTCATTAGATGATTTCTCATCTCATTATTCGTATTGAGTGTGTTAAGCTCAATACTCTCATTAGAGTGTTCATAGATACTGGTCTCTTCATTATCTTACACTCTCATAGGTGAGTACGTATTGGTAACATTTACTTAGGCTCATTTGAGATTGCTCTCATCGTTTACATTAGCCTCTTATCATGTTGTCACCACATTCATCATCATTAGCATCTTTGCTTTTCATAGTTATTCACCTCTTATTACGTGAATGTTCATTTCATCATATGCCAATGCGCTTGGCCATTTGGTGTGCTTTACACCCTTACTTAACCCTTCTAGGGTTTCATTATTTCATTGTTCATTTCATCATTTCATTGTTCATATCATCATATTCCGATGCACTTGGCCATTTAGTGTATTTACACTCATACTTAACCCTTCTAGGGTTCATCATTTCATTTCATACATCTTAGGTTCACTTACTTTTGAACGTATGTTACACTTATGTATCCATACATACAAGCCATGAGGCTTCATTCGTATTTCGTTAAGTGACTCATACATTCCTAAGATTTTATAGTACAAGACTTATGTATCTTGTATATATACCAAGATCTTAATTTCGATCTAAGTAGATGGCATTATTCTTGGATGATTTGTTCACGTATGACTTTTGTATCAAACGGAAGTTTGGGCAAGGAACCCAAGTCTTGAATCAATTGGATATCATTTATATTTTTAATTGATTTTATTCTAATATTCATAACATCTTAACTCTAAGTTAAATCACAATATTAACATTGAAGGATTTCTTTCCTATTTAACCCTTTTCTTAAATTTGGCCGATAGGTTGTGGGTTCGAGCCCCCACAACCCCACCTTTTATTTTTCATTAACATAATATTCTCCAATTCTTTCTTAAACCAAGAGGTTATGGGATCAAACCCCCACAACCTCTTTTATTTTTCTCTTAATTTCGCACAAGTATGGAGGTTGTGGGTTCGAACCCCCACAGCCTCCTTCTTTTAATTAATTTTCGTTTAAGGGCTGTGAGGTGGTGGGTTCGAACCCCCACAGCCCCATAAATATATTTAATACTTTTCTCTCAGTTGAGAGCGTAGGCAGTGAGGACGTGGGATCGAACCCCCACGGCCTCACCTAATTTGTTTTTATTCACTTTCGCGGGCAGTAGCTAAGGGGTTCGAATCCCCTTAGCCCCAACATCTTTTTCTTATTTTATTTTCCCTTCTACTCTTCATAAATTCTGACCGAGGGGTAGTGGGTTCGAATCCCACCCCCCTCATTAATTTTTCTCTTACTCAAGCCCTTGCTCAGACCCAGGATCGAACCCCCCAGCCCTCACCCTTTTGCCGTGTCAAATTCGCCCAAGGATGAGGTCACGGGTTCAATTCCTAGTGGCCTCATTCTTTTATTTCTTTAGTAAATTTTCCAGATTCATATGCATTTTTATTTAGTCTATATTAACTTGTACAATGCTGGAAATTTTTAGTTACTTTTAACTCATAACATCAATGTTTTACTTAGTTCATACATTCTTTCATAATTTCACTTCAACGTATTTTTAAGTGCATCCTTTAGAGAATTTATTGGCTATCAAATCCTTATTCAAATCAGCCACATTTCTTAATTATGAACATCACAATCTTGATGAGTTTGGATACGTAAATTAACAAACACAACATTAGCAATTCTAAGCCTCAAGGCCGAGACTCAACATGCCACACACATTTTTCTTTCCTTAATTCGAACACACACATAGTTGTCTTTTCATGAATTAACGTACATCTAATACATTAACATTCATCACAAATATCACATAATCCTAAGTCTACCAGCATTCATACCAACCTACATTCGTTGGGAGCTAATGACAGGGAGCATGAAAGGGGGAACAATCCTAGTTTCGAAATAGAATTGTCTGAGTCCTAAGGGTCTCTTGGGAAAGGGACCAAGAGTAAGAAAACCCATACCTTGTTTTCTTGTTAAATGTCCAGAATGCTGCCCAAGAACTCCTCCACAAATCAGCCCACACACCCAAAAATCACACCTTACCCGACTAGTGTAGTACGTTTTGCTTAACGTTACCGGATTGCTTTCTCTTTTGTGCTTCTATCTTTCAAGTTCTTGATGTACTTTTGCCTTTACTTTATTTTTCTTTTGCTGATTGTTTTCTCACGTATTCATCCTAGAAAAGAGAGTGAAAGAGAAAGAGAATCGTGCAAGAGAGAGTGTGGGGAAATGGGAGATAGAAGTCTAGTGTAGGTAGGACTTTGTGGTTTGAATTAGTCAATTTAGTAATTAATAAAAATTAATAAAAAATCTGATTTCTATTACCTAAATCAGATATTACTAATTATTTATTAAAACTAAATTAACACATTAAAATAAAAGCAAGTTAAATCTTGCTTCTAGTGGGGTTCGAACCCGGGTGACCCCATTTTGCGAAAATGGGTCACTTCGAGTTGCCCCACCCGAATTTATTTATTTTTTTAACTATATTAATTAAATAATTAATTACTCAGGGTAATTACAATATTACCCTTGGCCTGGAAAAGACCATTTTACCCTTGGACCCTCAAAACTTAAAATTTCTTCTTTTGAGTCCGGTAAAAACTCTTTCGATTAAATCTTCATTTTCGTGAGCCTCACATGGTTGGTTCCAACCTTTTCAAGCTTAATTAACTCCCCAAGTTAGTTGGCTTGGTCGTAGTAAGGGTTCTGAGGTCTGGTTCTACGCGTATCAATACGTGTGGACCTTGGTCTAATCGCAAGCATTCTTGAAACACCTAAGTCTTGATCCTATTCATTTTTAGTGTTGTTACATGTTCCTTGGTGAAATAGGTCCGCGTCGCGGAATTGGTCCTCCATAGGGCAAAAAGTTTACTTCGTGTCACAGTGCAGACACAATTTTCCCGAAAGTTATTTTCAAGAAAATTATGCGGGAACAGCTCCGCGTCGCGGACTTGTTCCCCGGCAATGATTTTGAAAATAGAAAGTTGAGTTTGACATGTCTAAAAGTCAAAATAAGTTTTGGGGTGTTTTGGTAACATTGAGAGACGATTATAAATAGTTTTTAAGACTTATTTAACCCCTTTCCCAAGTCAAAACCCTAACACCCAATAAGAACATAGAAAATCCCAAAAATCTCTTCTTCTCCAAATTCTCTCAAACCTCAATTAGAGGGATAACTCCAGTTCAAGCTAGGGGCTAGATTTTCATGGTTTCTTCTCAAATTTCTCATGGGTCTTCAATCAAAAAGGTATGGTGATCCTTCATCCTTAGTTATCCATTCATCTAAGGATTCAATCAAGGATTTACAAATCTGATTCAAAGACCAAAATTCCCAATTTTCAATCTAGCCATGGGTTCTTTCTCAAATAGATTTCAAAAGCATGTTTATGATAAACTGATTATTATCTACTGTTTTAAGATGAATTTCAATTCAATTTTATGGTGAACCCATGATCCTCCTAATTTCTCAAATTGGCCTATAATGTGGGTCTTGTGATCTTGACTCTATGTTGATTGAATTGTGTTTCAATTATATTGAATTGCCTATTACTATTGTTATTAGTGTGAATTGAATATGAATTGTTGATGTTTTATCAATGATGATCAAGGTTTATGGATTCGGTAAACTGATCTATATTTCTATACTTTCTATAGACTTGATGAAGTAGTGTACCTAATGTGATCTTTAAACCATGATGTTTGAAGTAAGATTTCGTTTATGTAATGGTACTTTTAGCTTTTGTTTTATACATGTATTGATGTTGAATTATTGGAATTGATCAATGATGATCAAAGCTTGGAGGAATTGTAAGTTGGCCATATTCTCTCTACTCTTCTACAGAATTACTAGATGCTTGGCCTTGTATGGCATTGTGTGGTATGGTCCACTTATACTGGCGGTGTTTACCTCATTGTCAATCCTTATATGTGTTGTTCATGGCGTTGAAGGCAATTTTATCTTGAAAGTGTGGTTATGATGATTAGACAATATGAAGTATTATGCCTAGTCTTCAATGCTAGTTCATGATCTAGGTTATATTGATTATGCTTCCTATACGTTTAGATGACTATGTTAGGGTTAGGTATGGTCAACATGATGATGTTTGAATACTCTTGTGTAGTATTATTCCTACCTGTGAACCTCTACATGAATGTGTGGTCTTAAGCATGATTAGGAGTTTTAGATTCAAGTAATGAAGATGTCTTGTCTCCTATGTTATAATGTTGTTGTGTGTGGACTATAGTTCCTATTACTCTATATGTGAGTTGCCTATGTTTTAAGGGACTTGAATGTGTATTGTGACCTTTGTAAGGTGGATTCTTCAATGTTAGGATGGTTGTCATTATGTGATCATATTGTCCAACGTACACATACACACCTCATGCATGCTTTTAAGTAGTATAGGTTCATGGTCTCTAATGAAATGGTATTCTCTCATGCACTAATGTCTACTACTATGCATGTAAAGTATATATATATATATGAAGTATGTGATGTATCATTAACTATGATGACTTGATAGGTGTACTAGTATGGGCAAGGGTATGGGACCTTGTCTATGCATTGCACATGTGTACCTTGATAGGATAGTTCCTAGGTTTTGTTTTCTATTTACATGAATATGAATGCATGTTTATGTTATGAATGTGCATAGTGTTTTAATGTGTTTATATGAATGGTTTTCTCATAAATACACTTAAGCATTGATGTATGAACATGTGTGGCCCTAATGTGTTGTGTGAAAGGATTGGTCACAAATATGTATACACACACATGTATGATGATCTAGTCAATAGATGGGCGCTTGGAAGGTGTTCCCAAGAGTACCCTAAACTTCATGGTGCTTTACATGTGTTATATCCATGTGAAAGGGTTTCTCACCTGATTTAGGTTGATGAACTCTCATCTATGACCTATGCGCTAAACATATGAGGAGTTAACTCTCCTAAGCTTATATTTTATAAAGTAAAGATAATAATGGATTTTTAATAAAGGGAACTTAGCTTAGCACCGAGTGAACTTTAAGATGAGGGGTGACACCTTCCTAATGTGGGAAGGTAGGGTTCACCATAGTCCTCACGAGGTGGTTAGCCTCATAGCCAAAAGGGCGTAGAGAGATACTTCCATGTATGCCTCCAAGTTCCATAAACTATGTTTGCCACATAGGATCTAGCAAGTGATATTACTTAGTATGCTAACATGTGTCAATGTTCTACTTTGGCTAAGTAGATCACCTTCCATTGGTTTAAGGCTCTACAACACCAAATTCTATGTAGCACCCATGGTCTTAGTGTCGGTTAAGGCTATAGTTTCCCTAAAGTAAAATGGACAATGGAAGTAATGAAATAGACCCTAACTAGGATAACCTAAGGGATGTTGCTTAGTATAGGTGAGGGTATGTGACTTTACCTATGCATTGCACAAGTAGCTCTTGAAGGGAGTTCTAGGCAGGTGTTCTAAAGTATATGTATATGTCTATGTTCCTTATGCATGACCTTGTAATATTGTATACTTGTTGTGATGATATATATGATAGGAAGTCCTAATGAGACTATATGACTAGTGTCCTACTTGATGTGCATGTAGTTGACTATAGTATCATAATTGATGTATGAAATATAGATTAAGGCTTGTAGTATATTTGTAGGTTTACTAAGTATACGTGAGGTTATGGGATTTCACATGTACATTGCACTAGTAGACTTAGAATGATATTATGAGTAGGTTCTATGATGTCTTGGTGAAGTGAAGTACAAGTATGTTAATGTTGGGTATTTTCTTACTATGATGATGTTGGAAGTCTTGACTTGTATGTGGTCTTGTAAAGAGTCCTTCTATGTGGTCCATAAAGTGTGTTGGGTCAAATGTGAGGTATATGTCTTATTGTATGAAAGGGCTCTATAAATGCTTGTGTTGGATTAATGAAGGTTGTATGTATGATTTCCTTATAGCCTTAAGGTGATGCTTGAGTGTGGATAGTGTAATGGGACATTATATATACATTTCACCAAGTATCACTAGAGGATTACTTAGAAAGTCAAGGAGTGAAAGTAAAATGAGTTTGTTGTAACAGAAAAAAAAGGTTTACTATAAATGGAATAAGATTACTGTAAAGTGGTTTCTAAATGGTCTTAAATGTAATGAAAGGTTTTGGGTGATGTTGTGACTATTGTATATGTTTAAATGAAGTATGTGAATTGTATGATGCTTATGGTAACAAGTTTTATGAAGTTTTCAAAAAAAAAAAAAAGGCATGATGCATGGTTTCAAAGTAAAATGTCCCCTTTTAAATGCATGTTTTTGAATGGTTTCCATACTTAGTGCATTCTTGTACTAACACCATTCTTCTTCACCTTCTTGCACAAAGTGTAGGTTATGGATACTTAAAGGATGTCTCTTAGGTGAAGGGCTTGATATGTGTTTCCCAAGCTCAAGGAAAGGGATCCTTAAGTTCAAGGATTTCCTAAGTTATGTTTTATTCAAAGTTGTGTAATAGCTTAGTTAATATTTTATGTTGTAAGGGTCGTGTCCCTAATGTACTCTAATGATGTTGAGTATAAAATGGCAAAGATACTTAGAGTCTAAATATGTATTATGACTTATATTTTTTATATATATATGGAGTGATGTTTCTAGCATATGATGTGCTACGAAAAGTTTTAAACTTTCCCCTAAATTTACTATGACAATGCGATGAATGATAACTGCGGGCTTGTATAAGACCTCCGAGAGGTCAAGTACGTCATGTTACTTCTAGTAGGTGCTCCCCGGTCGAGACAAACACATCCCTGTTAGAGATGTTGCTCAGTGAACCTTTCCTGGGCAAGAGTGTAGTAGCAATGATATGCGCTAAGATGTGATGCTCAAAACAAAGAGAGAGAGGACCAAAATCAGACTAGTTTGCGCCGAATTCAGCCACGACTGACCTAGCACCTTCAAGGGTCACTTTAAAAATTATCCGGCCAAGAAACGTTCATGTATGGCCAAGAAATGTTCATGTACGGAAGACATCTTCAAATCATTAAACATAATACGAGTACCCAACATAAGAGTTTCCAACTCACCACAATCACTTGACATGCGAAGATTTGCAATAAAATAAACGAACAACTTCTTCAAAAAGTTTGAATCCACACAAACTAAAGAGCAAGGAGAGCTTTTGAGCCTTAAGAAACGAGCTTACCAAAAAAATAGAATCGCGTAACGCATTGAGATTAATCACCCTTCTAAGAATAATGGGTGGAGACTTAAACCTGTCATTAGTGGTGTACATAGGTCGGCTCGGTTTGGTTTTTCATTAAAAAATCTAAACCAATTGTTGATTAATTAAATCTAAAAATCAAATCAAACCATATAAAGTCTGTTTTAGTCGAGTTTTTTTGGTTTTTTTACAACTACAGGGTACTTGAAAAAATGATCAAATATATTTTCACTTACCTATGTGATAAACTAAACTCAAAAAATGTTACATGAATAGAAAATTTTTAAAAGACTGTAAAATTAACATGAGTTCAAAATATTTTTTTTGAAATATCAATGTTCATTATGTTAAATTAATAAGATTAAAGGCTAGAGACAAACTGAACAAAAAAAATTACAAAGTATTCATTTTGATATATATATATATATATATATATATATCATATTTAAAACAATTTACAAGCCCAAATTTGAAATAAAATATATAAAATTGAAAATTATAAACTAACTAAAAATATATCAACAAAATAGATTATATGAAAATAATATTTTTTATCTATAAATAAGATGTTTATATATATATATATATATATATATATATATATATATGGGGATTTGGTTTGGGTTCAGTTTGACCTTTTTTCTTCTAATACCAAACAAAACCAAGAGTGGGCGGGTTTTTTTTCAACAACCAAACCACAGGTCACTTTTTTTTCTTTGATTTGGTTCGTCGGTTTGGTTTGACTTTACGATTTGGCTTGTACACCCCTACCTGTCATACCTGAGTTTTTGCTCCATGCCCAAAAGCGATGCAAGTCCATGGGAGAGAGAGTTCCAGAAGAAAGGGTTTTGGATTCTTTGGACTCTTCTTTTTTTAAGCATGGGATTTTATCTTTGAAGACTTAGAACGGTCAGCAATAGAATCATCGGACGAGTCTGAGGACAAGGGAAGAAAGTTGTTATACCCTAAAAATAATTTAGGTGAAACTGGAGCCTAACACGTGTTTCATGAGGTTTTAAGTTCCTAAAATGATCAAATATGGTGTTAAGAGTCAGTATATAGAGTTTGAGAGATTTTGAGAGAGTTTGGAGGTGAAACGTCCAAGAACTTCAAGTGACTTTGAAAGTTAGCCTTGAGACGTGCTAGCGTGCCTTAGTATGATTCATAAGGTTTTATGTAGTGTTTGGAGCTCAAATTGATATGGAAGGTTCCTAACACCTAGAAGGACGTATTTGGGGTGGAAATGTCCGAGCAAGACTCCGCAAGGACCACCCAATGGGATCCTTGAGGAGGACCTAAGCCTTGGGCTAGCAACAGGATTTATTCATGATGGGAACCAGTCTACGTAGCAGACTTAATTCTTAGAGGAGCAAATTTTGGTCCTCTCGCGGGCCATGCCATGGACTCCAATGTCTCAGAATATATTTTTGAAAATCATGTGGGAGCAGCTCTGCATCGTGGATTTGTTTCTTGACGAAAGTTCCAAAAATTTAAGTTAAGATTGACTTGTCTAAAAGCGTAAAATTTATGTGGGGGTAATTGGGTAATTTGGGATACGGTTAGAAACAGTTTTTAGGACTTATGCACCCATTTCCCAAGCCAAAAACCCCAACACCTAATAAGAAATCAAAACCTTTCCCTCTACAAAATTCTCTTAAGAACGCCACTGAAGAAGAAGAGAAATTGGAGGTTACTCTTAGGACAAATTCACCAAGGAATTTAGCTGGGTTTAAGGCTCTAATATAAGGTATGTGAAGCTTATTCATTCATGGATTCATCCATCCATGAAGTACCCCTAGTTTCCCTTCAATTCTGAATCTAAAGAACCCATATCTACAGAGGGTTGTGACTGCATTGTGGGTAAGGCTTGATTGTGATCCCAATCTAGTGGGTAGCATTCAATGATGTTTATATGATGATTATATGTTGTCTTCATGATTTTTTCATGGTGAATTGTAGTAATTGATGTTGAAGGTGATCATGGTGGTTTTAGGCATTAGAGGCTAGATGAAGGTTTTTTGTTGATCTTTTTAATTCAATTGTATTCTATACTTTATTTTATCATAATTGAATCACCTAGAAATGAATTGAACTAGGTCTAATTGATTGAAGATGATCTTGATTTGTAAAGTTAGAATTGGACCTATATGACTAACCATGACACCTTCTAATGATCTAATTGAATAGATTAACATGTAATTGAGAATGAATCATGATAGACTAAGATTAGCTGGAAGATGGTTGGATGGTCACTTCTTGTGTAGTATACTTTGTGAGACAACACCAAGGGCATGGTAGCTAGAGTTGAAATACTCATGATAGCTTGAGATGTCAAGATCTCAAGGGTAGCTTGAGATAGTAAATCTCAAGGAGGCTTGAGTTGAAATACTCATAGTAGCTTGAGATGTTGAAATCGCATGGGAGCTTGGGTTGAATTACTCATGCTATATTGAGGTGATGAACTTTACGATAGCTTGACTTTGTTTGGCCGAAACCATCTCATGGTAGATTAAGGGTAAAGGCCTATAATCTCCTAATGGTAGCTTGATTTACATATAAGGTGTATTTCATAGAATAGCTTGAGATTAGTTTCTCATGGTAGCTTAGGGTTGAGGATTTATGCTCCCCTATGGTTAGCTTGCATCTACATGATTGGTTGCATGGTGGTTAGGATGGTTGTATCCTTCCTTTAGTATAGTAGGTCTATTATGGTAGTATGTCGAACTTAGTAGACAAGGTTAAAAGATAAGTTAGCTTGGATTACGTTAGACTAGAGAAGTACTTAGTATGGATGGTAGTATGTGATGCCATCTATACATAGCACAAGTATGACTTGAAGCTAACTATGGCATGCCCCTTTTATGATGTATGCTTAGCTTGGATAGGGACTAGGGTTGCATTCCATGACATGGTTGACTTAAGATGATAGTTCCTTGACAAGATGAAATAGGTCTACTAGAGACTCCTAAGATGACATGAAACACGATAGGGTGACTTCAAAATATGCTTAGTGTGTGAGGTAGTATGGGATGCTTCACATGCATTGCACAAGTGTGCTTTGAGGTGGCCTAGGGGCATAGTGCTCATATGTTATGATGAACTTAGGTCTTAATTATGAAAGTGAAGCATGATCAAGAATAACAAAAGAGAGGTACATAGCTTTGGTAGTAGTATGTGATGCTACCTTAGCCTTGCACAAGTACACTTGGAGGTGGCTTGTGATATGGTTCATTTGAGTAAGAAGGAAAAATGGGTTAAGTATGAACTTTTATATGTTTTATGATGATTTAATATGCTTACGATATTCATGTTATGCTTATTTCTTTATCTTTTATGATGCTTTAATATGCTTATGATATTCATGATATCTTATGTTTGGTATGATAGTTTTCATACTTAGTACATATCGTACTAACGCATATTGCCTACATGTTGTCCATGTAGGGTCTTGAGAAATTTGAGTTGCTTGAAGGGTAGAGTTTTCAAGGCTTTTAGAGAATAGAAGAAGTGGTGAGTCCTCATAGCTTCGAGAACCACCTTCATGTTCCTTTATGTATTCTTTATGTTTAGACTTTGTGGGCTGCGTCCCTAGACTTTGTTATTCATGTTTTCATAAATGGTTTTGAGACATATGTTAGACGTTTTATGAAATGGCTTCCGCTTTTTGTCTTTAAATAAAAAGTTTTAATTTCGTGCTACTTTTCGTATATATATGCAATGAATGATGTCTAAGGGCTTGTATAAGACCTCCGACAGGTCAAGTACACCGTGTGAGAACTGAAGCATGCCCTAACTTCTAGGGTATACTTAAGGGTCATAACAAAAGTCTAGAGAGTTTGCAGAGAGACGATCAAAACTATTTAAAGACACCATTGAACAAGTTTTGGGCATAGTGACGATGAGGAGAGGAGATGAGAAAGAGAAGTATAAGAAGGGAAGAGAGAAGAGAGAAGAGAGAGGAAGAATGTAGATAGAGTAGAAAAGTTAGAAAAGGAAGAATGAAAGGATGGAAGGAAAATATTTTTATGGGGAAGTGGAAAAGGTAGAAATAATGATGGAAACACTGAACAAGGAAAGAAATAATTAGTCACAAGAAAAAAATATGTACTAAAAAAACAATAAAAGACATTAATTGAAGGCAAGAAATTACGAAGAAAATACAGTAATACCCAGGCAATTTTGAAGTACACAAAATCTTTCTTCCAGAAGAGGTTTTGTGAAAATATCAGCTAATTGATTTTATGAATCAACAATTTCCAACAAAAAATCTCCATTTTCAACATGATCTCTAATAAAATGATGGTTAATATCAATATGCTTAGCACTGAAATGATGCACAATATATTTAGATAGGCTAATAGCACTAGTATTATCGCAAAAAATAGGAACAACTTCAAGACAAATCATAGTCAAGTAATTGATATATCATCCATAATAAGTGGGTACCACAGCTAGCCACTTCTAGATATTCAGACTATGTAGTAGAGATAGCAACGGAAGTCTGTTTTTTAATGTGCCAAGAAATTACGGATTGTCCCAAATTTGACATGTTCCACTTGTGCTTTTTTGATCATTCTTGTCACATACAAAATCAACATCTGAATACCCCATTAAATCAAAATAAGAAGAGTGAGGATACCCATAGGACCAATTTAGTGGTGCCAATTCGATAGCGAATGATACGCTTGACTGCAGTGAGATGCGATTCTTTTGGAGCAACTTGAAAGCGTGCACATTTGACACACACTAAACATGATGTATGATCGACTTTCTGTAAGAAATAGTAGAGATCCAATAATTCCTCGATATATTTTTTCATCCACTTCTTTTCCTGGTGCATCTGTTTCAAGACATGTAGACGGACTCATGGGAGTCCCAAAAGCTTTTCCTTTTTCTAGTCCAATCTTCTTTATTAACTCTTTGGTATACTTGGTTTGACTAATGAAAGTTCCATTAGTTTACTTCTTGATTTCTAATCCAAGGAAGAATGTGAGTTCTCCCATTAAGCTCATTTCAAATTCTCCTTTCATAAGGTTTGCAAAATTCTCACACAAAGAAGACTTAGAACTAACAAAAATGATATCATCAACATAAATTTGAACAATGAGAATATATAAACTATGAGTGAAAAGACCTGTATCAATTTTTCACCTTTGAAAAATATTTTGATGTAAAAAGGTAATTAGTCTCTCATACCATGATTTTGGAGCCTGTATGAGGCCATAAAGTGCTTTGGAAAGCCTTTAAACGAAATCAGGGCTAGAGAGATTTTCAAACCCGGGGGGTTATTTGACAAACACTTCATCTTTTATAAAGCCATTTATAAAGGCGCTTTTTACGTCTACTTAAAAAAGTTTAAACTCCTAAAAAGAGTCATAGGCAAGTAAAATGTGAATCGATTCTAACTTTGCTACAGGAGCAAAAGTTTCATCCTACTCAATACCTTCCTGTTGAGAGTAACCTTGAGCAACAAGTCTTGCTTTGTTCCGAATAACTTTTCCATTTTTATCCATTTTTGAAACACCCATTTGGTTCAGATTACTGAACAAATGTTTGGTCTCTCTACAAGAGTCCATCTTGATTTCTTTCAAATTGATCAAGTTCTTCTTTCATTGCTTGTACCCATGATTCATCCTCCATGGCTTCATTTATTCGCTTGGGTTCCATTGGGATATTAGATCAACTAAGGCTCATTTTCTCAGAGAAGATCTTGTCTGGATTCTCTCTTCAAGTTTCCCGAGAATAAAACTTTCAGAATAGTTGGCATTATGTATCTATTCTCTTGGAATATTGGTTTTTTCAGCTGGAGTATCAACTCCACCTCTGCGATAGTTGACTCTTCAGCATTGTTTTCGTAGTTTAAAACTTTTGTATTTTCAGCTGTTTTGGGAGAAGTTATTTCATTATAACCGGCCTCGACTTCCTTCACTCTTGGGTTAGTATCATCAAATACCACATGTAAATATTCTTCAACACTTAAGGTTCTTTTATTAAAAGCACAAAAGGCTCTACTGATAGGAGCATAACCTAAAAATATACCTTCATCACTTCTTGGATCAAACTTTGCAAGATTATTCTTACCGTTATTGTGGATGAAACACTTGCATCCAAATGGATGAAAGTAGCTTATATTTGGTTTCTTACCTTTCCATAATTCATAGGGAGTATTCTTTAGAATTGGTATGATTAGACATCTGTTAAGAATATGAAAAGCAGTGCTTACAACTTCTGCCCAAAAATGGTCACGTAAGCTTCTATCGAGAAGCATTGTTCTTGCTGTATTTTGTAGTGAACAACTTTTTTGTTCAACTACTTAATTTTGTTGAGGAGATCTGGCTGAAGAGTAGTTCAGAGTAAATCCAATTTGAGCGCAGAATTCTTCAAAAGCTTTGTTCTCAAATTCACCACCATGATCACTATGGATAGTTGTAATAAAGTATCCTGCCTTTCTAATCTTCTACAAAAAGCTTCAAAGTTAGCAAAAGCTTCATTTTTGTGAGTTAAAAATATTACCCATGTAAACCTTGAAAAATCCAACAATTACGAAAGTGTATATTTACCTCCAATGCTGGCAATTCAAGTTGGACCAATGAAGAAGTTGTAAGGGTTTAGAGGTACTTACAATATCAATTCCTTTGAAGGGAGAACGAGTTTGCTTACGCATTTGGCATGCGTCACAAATGTGATCTTTTTTCAAACTTTAGTTTTGCAGTCCAATGACTAGCTCAAGTCTAGAAAAATTTTCAAGAGCATGCATACTTGCGTGTCCAACCTTTCGATGCCATATCCACGGATCTCTTGGAACTGCAGTAAGATAGATGAGAGATGGAAAATCAACATTATTTAAAGCATATATACTATTTACTCGGTCTCCAATAAGAGTCAGTCTTTTCTCGGGATGTTTAGTGATGCAACTAGCTGTATTGAAAGTGACTTGAAATCCAACATCACACAATTGACTAATGCTGAGAAGATTGTGTTTAAGTCCCTCAACTAGATATACTTCGAATAGATCACATGATGAGTTGAGTGTAATATTTCCGACTCCAGTAACTTATCCTTATGCATTATCTCCAAATCTAACACATCCTCCATCAATTCTTTTTATCATTTTGAAATTTTCTTTATTCCCACACATGTGTCTGGAGCATCCACTATCAATTATCGACATTCCCCTTTTATAGGTTTTATTGGATTGCTCCAGCAAAATAATAAGATTAGTTTCTTTTAGGTACCCAATTATTTTTTGGTCCTTGATGATTAGAAACTTTTGGTCTCCAAATTCATTTCCCAGAATAATATTTTCTACAATTAAAAGATTTATGATCAATGTAACCACAAATGTAACAAGTAATTTTAGCAGAAGAACTAAAAGATTCAGAGTTGGAGTTTGATCTATTTGATCTGTTTGAACTATGATTTAGAGAGTTTCTCCTATAAATCATTGTTCTGTTAGATCAAACAGAGCTATGGTTAGGAGACTTTCTGATTTTGTTCAATTGCATTTTCACTTCCTCTAGTTCTTCTGTTAGTAAGTCGACTTCAATCTGACTTGCTTCGAGAAAAATCTTCCAGTCTTTCTTTTCTCGAACAATTTTGTTATATTCGTCAATGACTTTATCTAGTTCATCAAAAACCATGTCCAAAGAATTTTGTAAGTCATTACAGTTAAATAGTTAACAAATCTTAACTCACTTGTTTCACCTAGTACCATGAAACATAGATTTACCATTTCAGCATGATCATCGTCAGATGTTTCTCCTTGTTCCCATGCTCCGAGAATTTTTCGATCATCATTTCTTCGATTATTTCTTCTCCTCCATTTAGGACAATTTTATTTTATGTGTCATGGTTCTCCACAGTAATAGCAACGATCATCATTATTTTTGGAAGTCCTTGCTCTGGAAATTTTTGTTGAGGTCTCTATCTCCTTTGTCTAAAAATTTGTCTTACTCCATGATTGATGAGTGCCATTCCTTCACCTTGATTTTCATTTTCTTCCTCTCCGGTGTCAGATATCTTAACAGTGAATGCCACGGTTTTTTTTGTCATCCTTATTGTACCTATTTATATGATGTTGTTCATAGGCCATCAAGTCACCTCAAAGTTCACCGTATGTCATTTTATGTAAATCTCCATATTCAAGAATGACCGCTTTAGTTTCCCAAGCCTTGGGAAGACTCCTGAACAGTTTACTGACTTGTAATGGAATAGAATACACCATTCCAAGAGTTTTAAGTTTGCAGACAATTTTGCTGAATCTTGAAAACATAGATTCAATGTTTTCATCTTCGGCCATCTTGAACAACTCATACTCATTTACAAGTGAGCTGATTCGAGCCTCCTTCCCTTTAGTGGTTCCTTCATATGTCACTTTTAGTTTATCCCACATTTCCTTGGTAGTTTCGCATGTAGATATCTTGTCATATTATGCTCTACTCACTGCACAATATAGCAAACTTATAGCTCTAACATTAGTTTGACTTACTTCTTGTTGTTCTTTATTGATGTCAAATAATTCGGGATCGTATGGTTTTTCAGTGCCATTCTTATCAGTTAATCTCGGAATAGGCTTTTGCCCTTTCTTGATTACTATCCATGCTTAATGATCAGTTGAGGAAACAAAGATTCTGAATCCGTTCTTCCGGTGAGAATAGAGTTGCCCGTTCAAGTAGGGAGGTATGTGTGAAGAGTGTCTATCTTGAAGTAAAGCTGAACCTAATGGTGTGTTATTTTAGATCTTTGCTCATGTGTGGTTAAACACTCAAAAATTGAGACCTGCCTTGATAACAATTGAAAGTAAGAGGTGTGAATTAAAAATAATTCTCCAAACGACTCCCATGCTGGTCCATTCTACTCACCTGCAGGTTAGTGACACAAGATATAAAAGAGTAAAGAATGGAAAGTAAAAAGGACACGAGAGTTTTATAGTGGTTAGGAACACAAGTGTGGCACCTACGTCCAGTCCCCTAGGGTATAAAGGGTTTCATTAAGAGCAGCCGGAACATTTAGGATTACAAAAAATTAAAAGAAAGTTCCCTGTCTGATGTGCAAATCAGATATTTAATCGACACAACCTCTACCTGTATAACCTACACTCAAATCTTTCTTTTTCTTTTCTTTTTCAATTTTATACTCTCAAGAATACAGTTCTTTTATGAAAGATAATTAAAGAAAATTGTATAAGTTCAAGTGAAGTGCGTAAGTACAAGTGTGACTGAGAGAGGTTTATATAGCTTTTCTCTTTTGTGGAAATTCAAGGGTATTTGAATCAAGGATCATTTGAGCTATCCTTGATTTGATTCTGATTGATTTGCTGATCCAATCATGAATGATCTCTTTCTTGACTTATGGCTGATCTTGAATCCTTGTTTCCCTGTATATATCCCTTGATATATGCAAGCTTGTCTTGATTGATTAATCAAGTATATTTATTTTCCTTTCTTATGTGTTGAATATTTATTTTCCTTTATTATGTGTCGTGTGCTTGATCTTTCCTTGGTCGTCTTTCCTTAGTCGTTTCGTGTTTGATTTGTTCTCCTCTTTCTTTTCATGCGATGGTAAGTCAGTTAAATATTATTTAAACTGCTTCGATATCAAAGGAGATAACACAAATGTCAAATATATTTTTCAAAAATAATTACGCATCTATCACAAAATATTTTTAAAAAATGATTACTTGTAATTGTTGTCAATAATCAATCAATCATTACTGTCATTCGAACAAGTTTAATAAATAAAATTAATTATGACTCTTCAATATTTTACCCATTTTTGAAAAGTCATCTCTTCTCTAGCAACTTTTCAAATTTTCTTGGCATTTTATAAGAATAGAACAGAAGGGAGGAAGAAGTCAAAAGTTGTCTTCTCTTTGTCTTCATTTAATTTTCTCAAAAATGGTTTCACCTAGAAAAAACTTCATTGAATTTCTGCAGAGGGAACTACTAATTGATATCATTGAAAGGGTTGCTTCCTACTCCCTACAAGATTTAATGAGTGTCCAATTAAGGTATGTATGTATTAATCAATTTTTCGCTCTTTAATTCCATTTTCGAACCATTTATTTTGATTTCTCTGTTTCACGTTCCTCAATAAAGTCACTAATGAACGTTCTATATATCAGACGGTAACATTGGTTAGCATTCATGTACCTAGATGGATGATTGATCAACAATGCACTTGGTTCCAGTAAATGTGCAGAGCATCGGGAAATTTAGAAGCGTTATACAGAAAAGGCACGGTCGTATGTATTCACGTTTTCATCAATTTAATTGTATAATGTTTTATTTCTTTTACACTTTGATTTTCAATCGTAATAATCCAACTACATTGGAAATGCTTAAACAAGCAGCAGACGGTGGCCAAATTGGTGAATCCTATGTGCTTGCTGTAATTTCAATCTTTGAAGGTGGTGAATCCATGAGAAAAGGTATGATGTTCATTGACAAAATGAAAAAAACCTGGCCACTAATAGTGAGAAGATTCATATGTTGCTACAGATGCCCCAAATGTTGTGACATATTACCCATATGTAGCAATGTTTGTCCGTTTGGGGCTATGTTGCTACAGATGCCTCAAATTTTGCGACATATCATCCATATGTAGCAATGTTTGTCCATTTGAGGCATATATTGCTACACATGCCTCAAATGTTGTAACATATTGTAACATTTCGAAATTTCAAGGCATGTTGTAAAACTTAACCTAGGATCCATGAGATCTAATCACTGTTCTAAGTCAAATTAGGTGTATATAGAGTATTTAAGGTGTTTAAGAACCAAAATATTCAAGAACGTCCATGACGTCCGGAAAGTTGGTTCACAAGAGGGCTAGTGTGTCTTAGCCATTTGGCTAGTTTGTAAGAGTCGGAATCGAGCGAAAGTTAGTAAAAATAGGTGTAAATCATGTTAGGGATGTTTCATGATTGAAACGTCCGGGTACGACTCCCCAAGGACTAACCAAGGTCCCTTGAGGAGGACCCTTGTAGTTGGATGCAACACTGCCTAGCAGTGTGCATTGACAGAAGGGATGACGGGGGTTGAGTGGCTCGATGGGGCGTCGAGTCCACCATCGTCCCACACATAGAAAGTTTTCAAGAAGCCCTTGCTTAAATAGCTACTTTTCCAGGCGACGGACGGGGATGACGGGACGTCGACTCACAGACGGATCGTGGTCGAGGTCTCGTCTGTGAGGGCCCAACTTACTGCCAAGATTTTTAAAACGACTTCATTAATTAGTTAATGAATTTTTAGTGGTTAGTTTGGGGATTAGGAAGTCTAATTAAGTAATTTATCCCTCTCATATAAATACCCCAACCCTCATTAGTCTAAACACAACTCTCATAATAAACTCTCTTCCTTCTCTCTACTTTCTCTCTCTATTGGAAGACACCATTGAAGACATAGCTAAGGAAGAGCTTTGGGGGCTGGAAAGGGACGAATTCATCATCAAATTGTTATAAAACGTTAAGGTATGGGATCTAATTCACCTTTGAGACTTCTTTCCTCAAAGGGCTCCTTCAAAGGTTTTTCAAAAAGTTGAGTTTCATGTGGGTTTCATTCAGTTACGAATTGTATATTATGAATTGAATTGCCCATGTTTTCTTTAGGTGATAATGGGTAGATTATCATGTATTGTAACTTGATTTGGATGAATTGATATGGTTTGGTCTAGATTGTAGATTTTGATCCTTACTCCTTAAACCTAGGTTTGATCTTAATATGAATTGTGTTAGGTTCGATTCAATTGACTTCACTATTGGTCAAATCATTCTTAACTACTATTATTACATTGATCATAAACCTAATGTGAGGAAATTGTAGTCTTTCATGCTAATTCTTGAGGTGATAATCTATGTTAAGAAGATAGACTTAGATATCATGTTTTCAAGCTTTGATTTAGTATTGAATTATGGTGTAGTGATTCTTATAAATTCATTATCATGTTGGTTATTGGATTACATTGGTGTGATGACCTAAATTGGGTTGATCTATGGGTTGATGGTAAGGCCCTTTATGATAACTATGGAGGAGTGTTGGTAAGTCTTGACTATCCTAATTCTCACTTCAATTGTGTTTAATTGTCATCAAGTCATGATGTTGTGTAGAAGTATATCTTGTTTAGAGTGATAGGATGGTATGATGATTGAATTGAAATGTCTTACGCTTTGGTTGTGAGGTTGCTTAGGGTGTACATGCCATAAGAATGATAACATGTAATTATGCACCCTATTATGATGTGATATGCAAAGGGTTGACCTCACTTGTATGAATTGTGAATGAAAGGACTATTTCTCATACAATTTTTATAGAGCTATATACAAGGGCTAGACCCTATGACTTAAACCAAGTTATGATTATAATAAGACAAAAGGCATTTCAATAAAAGGAACCTAGCTTAGCACCGAGTGAAATTTTATGTGAGGGGGTGGCACCTTCTTACATAGGGAAGGTAGGGTTCACTACGATCCTCGTGGAGTGGATAGCCTCATGACCCAAGGTAGGGTGCAGAGTTGATATTTGCATGTTTTTCCCCCAAGTTCCATAAACTATGTTGCCACCATAGGATACTAGCTAGTGGATCCACCTAGACAGCTACGTTTATGTTAGGTTCTACCTTGGCCGGTAGACCACCTTCCATCGGTGTAAGGTTTTATGACACCGGATTCCACATTAGCTCATGTGGTCTATGTCGGTTGAGGGAAGAGTTCCCTAAACTAAAATAAATGAATGGAGTATAGACTCATTAAAGTAACTTGAGGGGTTTGACTTTAGCCTAGGTAGGGGTATGGGACTCTACCTATGACTTGCACTAGTTTGCCTTGAGAGTTAATATTATGTATATGGATGATGATATAATGTAAATGACTTTATATGTTGAATAAGATGCTTATGAATATGAAATTGGTTATCATTGTTAAAGAAAGAATGCTATATGACATGGAAGACTATGCTATGTGAAGTAAATTGCTAATTATGATCCTTAGTAGGTTACTTGATTAAGTAGGGTTATGGGGCTATGCTTGGTCATTGCACTTGTGGCTTCTTAAAGATTATAGTTTGTTGGTTTGCTTTGCTATTTACATGATTTACTCTTATTCATGATTGTGATGTTATTACTTGATGATAGAGTTATATGAGATCATGGGTTTAAGTATGATGATATGCACATGATATACATAACTTGTTTAGTATGTTCAAAGGATTGGTTTAAATAACATGATTTCATTAAATGTTCCTTTTTAGCATACTTTGTTGGTATTTGTGCATATGGTCTCATACTTAGTACATGTGGCTTACCAACCCCATTTTCTCCCTTTTTCCCAAATATTTTAGGTTCCGGTCGTTGAAGTTGGTTTGAGGTGATTGGAAGAAAGACTTGGATATTCTATCATCCAAGTGGTAGGTCCTCATTTTCCCGAGGACGATGCCAATATTCTCTTTACGAAGTTACTTAGTTACTACAACTTTTGTATTGACTCTATTTCCTATTTGAGACAAAGTTGTATAAAGCCTATAGGTGGCTTACTTTTATTGATGTAGGGCTATGCCCAATGTTGTTGTTGTCGTTTAGATGTTTTATGAGATGAGATGGATTTATGAATCTATTTCTTTACTATATAAGTGTGTGAAATAAAAGTAGAAGACTATGTAATCTTCTTATACGAATGAGTCTATGTATACTCGATATTATTATGATTATGTGTATGTAGAGGTCTATGTAAACCTCCGATTAGGTGTAGTTGAAAAGTTTTAAATTCTTCCATATTTTTAATCGATGAATGCAATGATGTAAGATTAAGAGGCTTGTCTTAGTCAACAAAGAGGACGACGATGACGGTTACAGCTAGGGGGTAAACCCGGATGTAACAAACTTGGTATCAGAGCATGAGATTGAATATCCTTGATGTTGACGTCTCTCTCAACCACGTCTAAGTAGGTTTGTATTCATAATTGTGAAGCGCGCCACACTTATGAATGGGAACTTATTTGATGCTTAGGAATCACTCTCATTTTTGGAAATCCATTATCGTGCCTCTAGAGTGTACTTCTTATATGATTTCACCTAAACCTTGTATTTTGGTTATAGGAGATGAATTCTCGGAGGAATGCGTCTAGGAGACTTGAGAAGCAGATTGCTAATGCGGGAATACCTCCCCGTGATGATCCAGTTCTTCCTCTTGAAGAGGTTGTTGTTGATGATCAGGATCCGGCCAATCCTCCACCTATGGCAGAGGCTCAGATGAGGGCTATTCTTGCTCAAATGGCCCAAGCCATGACTACTCAAGCTCAAGCCGGAACGGTGCAAGCTCAAGCTATGACTGCCCAAGCTAATCGAGATGTTGCACCTAGGGTTCATGAGAAAACTATGGCTTCTCGACTTAGGGACTTCACACGGATGAATCCTCTATCTTCTATGGGTCTAAGGTTGATGAAGACCCTCAAGAATTCATTGATGAAGTTTATAAGATACTATGTGCTATGGGGTTGTCTTCCAATGAGAATGCCGAGTTGGCTTCATACCAACTCAAGGATATGGCTCAGACTTGGCATGTGCAATGGAGAAATAATAGGCCACTTCAAGGTGGGCCGGTGACTTGGGAGATCTTCAAGAGGGCTTTCCTTGATTGGTTTTTCCCTAGAGAGATGAGAGAATCTAAGGTGGTGGAATTCATCAACCTCCGCCAAGGAGGTATGAGTGTTCATGATTACTCCTTGAAGTTCATTCAATTGGCCAAATATGCTCCTTCCTTGGTCTCCCATCCTAGAGACAAGATGAGTCGATTTGTGACGGGTGTATCAGATGACTTGCAAGAAGAATGTCATTCAGCTATGCTTCATGATGATATGAATATTGGTCGTCTTATGGTGCATGCTAAAAGGGTTAAGGATGCTAGAGCAAAAAGGAATGATAGGGATTCAAAAAGGACAAGGTCTTTTGAGGGTGGAGCTACAAAAGATAGGCTTTGGATTCAAGACAAGCCTAGATTCAAGAAAAGGTTCTCAAATCAAGTTGCATCCAAATTTCCCAAGGCTAGGGATGAGAAGGCCCCTAGGCCAAGAGTTCAAAAAGGGAAGAGTGGAAATTCGTTTAATGAGAAGCCACCTTGCAAGGAATGTGGGAAGAAGCATTTTGGTGCTTGCCTCTTGGGCTCGGACAAATGCTTTGGTTGTGGAAAGATTGGTCACAGGGTGAGATATTGTCCTAATGATAAGGGGCAAGAGAGGGGTGGATAGCCAAGTGGTTGTAGTGATGCTCCCAAAAAGAACCTCTTCTATGCTCTTCGTACTAAAGATGACCAAGAGGCCTCTCCCGAGGTGGTGACCGGTATCTTACAAATCTTTTCTATTGATGTGTATGCTTTGCTTGATCCGGGTGCTACGTTGTCTTTTGATACTCCTTTAGTAGCTAAAAAGTTCGATATTTTACCCGATTGTTTTGTATAAACCTTTTGTTGTGTCTACTCTGGTGGGTGAGTCTATTGTAGCAAAAAGAGTCTATCAAAATTGTCCTATCACTTTGCCCAATAGAGTTTCTCATATGGATCTGGTTGAACTAGATATGCTTGACTTTGATGTCATTTTGGGTATGGATTGGTTACATGCTAGTTTCGCTTCTATCGATTGTAGAACTAGAGTTATGAGGATTAGTTTCCCAAATGAACCCGTTATTGAGTGGAAGGGTGGGAATTCTATTCCTAGAGGTCGTTTCATATCCTGTCTAAAAGCACATAAAATGATCTCAAAAGGGTGTCTTTATCACATTGTAAGAGTCAAAGATTTGGATTCCGAAATTCCTCCTATTGAGTCAGTCCCCGTAGTGAGTGAAGTTTCGGAGGTCTTTCCTAATGACCTTCCCGATATTCCTCGGGAAATTGATTTTGGTATCGATTTGCTACCAGAAACAAAACCTATTTCGATTCCTCCTTATCGAATGGCTCCGGCCGAATTGAAAGAGTTGAAGGCACAACTTAAAGATTTGCTAGACAAGGGCTTTATAGGCCTAGCATTTCTCCATGGGGTGCTCCGTCTTGTTCGTGAAGAAGAAAGATGGGTCCTTGAGAATGTGTATTGATTATCGCCAACTCAACAAAGTTACTATCATAAACAAGTTCCCTCTTCCTTGGATTGATGATTTATTTGATCAACTCCAAGGAGCGAGTTACTTTTCAAAGATAGATTTGAGGTCGGGGTATCACCAACTCAGGGTGAGAAATGAAGATATTCAAAAGACGGCCTTTCGGACTCGCTATTGGCACTTTGAGTTCGTGGTTATGTCCTTTGGTCTCACAAATGCTCCGGCGGCGTTTATGGACCTAATGAATAGGGTGTTTCAAAGCTATCTTGATTCATTCGTTATTGTGTTTATTGATGATATCTTGGTGTATTTGAAGAATGAGGTTGATCACATGGGTCATTTGAGGGTGGTATTGCAATCCCTTAAAGAGCATCAATTATTTCCCAAGTATAGCAAATGCGAGTTTTGGTTGAGGTCGGTGGCGTTTCTTGGGCACATCATCTCTAGTGAGGGAGTTGAGGTAGACCCAAGAAAGACTGATGCGGTGAGAAATTGGCCTAGACCCTTGACTCCGGCTGACATTAGGAGTTTCTTGGGTCTAGCGGGCTATTATCGAAGGTTTGTGGAGGGATTTTCATCCATTGCATCTCCTTTGACTACATTGACTCAAAAAGGTAAAAAGTTTGAGTGGTCGGAGGCTTGTGAGAAAAGTTTCCAATTATTGAAGGATAGGCTTACTTCGGCTCCGGTGTTGACACTACCGGAAGGTACAAGGGCTTTGTTGTGTATTGTGATGCATCTCGTATAGGTTTGGGTTGTGTGCTTATGCAAAATGGGAAGGTGATTGCCTATGCTTCGAGGCAACTTAAGGTGCATGAGAGAAACTATCCGACTTATGACCTTGAGTTAGAGGCCTGGTGTTTGCTTTGAAAATATGGAGGCATTACTTGTATGGTGTTCATGTTGATGTTTTCACCGATCATAAGAGTCTCCAATATGTGTTTACTCAAAAGGAGTTGAATCTCCAGCAAAGAAGGTGGTTAGAATTGTTGAAAGATTATGATATGAGTGTCTTATATCATCCCGGCAAGGCCAATGTGGTTGCGGATGCCCTAAGTCATATGACTATGGTTAGTGTGTCTCATATAGATGAAGCCAAGAAAGACCTAGTGAAAGGTGTTCATAGGTTGGCTAGATTGAGGGTGCGATTGGAGAGTTCTCCAAATGGTGGTGCTACGGTTCATCATAGCTCTGAGTCATCATTGGTGGTTGAGGTGAATTCCAAACAACACATTGATCAACTATTGATGGAGTTGAAAGAATCGGTTCTTGGCAAGTTGAATGAGTCTTTCTCCTTAGAGGGGGATGGTGTGTTGAGGTACCAAGGGAGATTATATGTTCCCGATGTTGATGGGTTGAGGGATCGGATCCTTGACGAAGCCCATGCATCCCACTACTCCATTCATCCGGGTTCGACTAAGATGTACCATGACATTCAGAAGATATATTGGTGGGAAGGTTTGAAGAAGGACATAGCGGAATTTGTTGCTAAGTGTCCGAATTGTCAACAAGTAAAGGCGGAACATCAAAAGCCGGGTGTCTTACTACAAGAGATCTGAATTCCTACTTGGAGTGGGAAGACATTAATATGGACTTTGTAGTAGGGTTGCCTCGGACTCAAAAGTCATATGATTCTATAAGGGTGATTGTTGAAAGGTTGACTAAGTCCGCTCATTTTATTCCCGTCAAGTCCACTTATTCGGTGGAAGTTTATGCAAAAATCTTCATAGATGAGATTGTGTGTCGCCATGGTATTCCGTTATCCATCATTTCGGATCGGGGTGCACAATTCACATCTAGATTTTGGAGGTCATTTCAAGAAGGTTTGGGTACTAAGGTGAAATTGAGTACCGCTTTTCATCCTCAAATGGATGGTCAAGCGGAACGCACTATTCAAACCCTTGAGGATATGCTTAGAGCTTGCATTATTGATTTTAAAGGTAATTGGGATAAGCACTTGCCTTTGGTGGAGTTTGCATATAATAATAGCTTTCATTCATCCATCTCCATGGCTCCCTATGAAACCTTGTATGGTAGGAGGTGTAGGTCTCCTATAGGGTGGTTTGAAGTTGGGGAGCCATTGATTCTTGGCCCCGATTTGATTTATAGGACTTTGGAGAATGTGAACATCATAAGGAATCGGTTATAAACAGCCTATAGTCGACAAAAGTCCTATGCCGACAATAGGAGAAGAGATTTGGAGTTTGAAGAAGGTGATAAGGTGTACTTGTAAATCTCACCCATGAAGGGGGTGGTTAAATTTGGCATGAAGGGGAAGTTGAGTCCTCGTTATGTGGGCCCTTATGAGATATTGAAAAGGGTTGGTAAGGTTGACTATCACTTGAAACGCCCAAATGAGTTAGCTTCGGTCCATTCGGTTTTCCATGTATCTATGTTGAAGAAGTGTGTCGGGGATCCCGAGTCTATTATTCCTATTGAAGGCCTTGGAGTCAAGGATAACCTCTCTTATGAGGAGGTTCCGGTTCAAATCCTTCATAGACAAGTGAAGAGGTTGAGGAACAAAGAGGTGGTTTTCGTAAAAGTGTTATGGAAGAACCACCTAGTTGAAGGTGCAACATGGGAGGCCGAGGCCGACATGAAGACCCGTTATCCTCATCTTTTAGATGATTAAGGTTAGACATTCTTGTTAATATAATAATTATGACTAGGAATTGTGGTATCTTGATTTTTAGGTGAAGTTTTGCAAAAATCCAAATTTGTTTTTGGAGACTTCACAGTGATGATACAGTGAAGTCACTGTAAGTTTGCTTTGAAAACTTGGAAATTGCTTTGCTTGTTGCTTATTTGAGTTAAATTATGCATTGTGACATGGTGAGTCTTTGTGGAAAATTATATGTAGCATATTGATGAAATGAACTTGGTGATAATTGACTTAGGTAAAGAATGATGAGCTCATGTGTGTTGTGAGAAGGAGGTACTTCATGACGAAATTTTGAGCGTATGTGTGGTAAATTGAGTTTTGAAGTTTGCCTTATTGAAATGATGTGATTCATGTTAATTTGATATTGTGAATTGGTTGAGCTGCTAGTCTTGAGTCTATTCCTTCCTTTAAAAAAAGTGTTTAGTGTCATTCGGGGATGAATGTTCCTATGGGGGGGATAATGTAACATTTCAAAATTTCAAGGCATGTTGTAAAACTTAACCTAGGATCCATGAGGTCTAATCACTGTTCTAAGTCGAATTAGGTGTATATAGAGTAGTTAAGGTGTTTAAGAACCAAAATATTCAAGAACGTCCATGACGTCTGGAAAGTTGGTTCACAAGAGAGCTAGTGTATCTTAGCCATTTGTCTAGTTTGTAAGAGTCGTAATCGAGCGAAAGTTGGTAAAAATAGGTGTAACAAGTGTTAGGGATGTTTCATGATTGAAATGTCCGGGTACGACTCCCCAAGGACCAACCAAGGGCCCTTGAGGAGGACCCTTGTAGTTTGATGCAACACTGCCTGGCAGTGTGCATCGACGGAAGGGATGACGGGGCGTCGAGGCCACCGTCGTCCCACACTTAGAAAGTTTTCAAGAAGCCCTTGCTTCAATATCTATTGTTCCAGGCAACGAAGGGGGATGACGGGGCATCGACTCACAAACGGACCGTGGTCGAGGTCTCGTCTGTGAGGGCCCAACTTACTACCAAGATTTTTAAAATGACTTCATTATTTAATTAATGAATTTTTAGTGGTTAGTTGGGGGATTAGGAAGTCTAATTAAGTAATTTAACCCCTCATATAAATACCCCAACCCTCATTAGTCTAAACACAACTCTCATAATAAACTCTCTTCCTTCTCTCTACTTTCTCTCTCTATTGGAAGACACCATTGAAGACTTAGCTAAGGAAGGGCTTTGGGGGCTGGAAAGGGAAGAATTCATCATCAAATTGTTATCAAACGTTAAGGTATGGTATCTAATTCACCTTTGAGACTTCTTTCCTCAAAGGGCTCCTTCAAAGGTTTTTTAAAAAGTTGAGTTTCATGTGGGTTTCATTCAATTACGAATTGTATGTTATGAATTGAATTGCCCATGTTTTCTTTGGGTGATAATGGGTAGATTATCATGTATTATAACTTAATTTGGATGAATTGATATGGTTTGGTCTAGATTGTAGATTCTGATCCTTACTCCTTAAACCTAGGTTTGATCTTAATATGAATTGTGTTGGGTTCGATTCAATTGACTTCACTATTGGTTAAATCATTCTTAACTACTATTATCACATTGATCATAAACCTAATGTGAGGAAATTGTAGTCTTTCATACTAATTCTTGAGGTGTTAATCTATGTTAAGAAGATAGACTTAGATATCATGTTTTCAAGCTTTGATTTAGTATTGAATTATGGTGTAGTGATTCTTATAAATTCATTATCATGTTGGTTATTGGATTACATTGGTGTGATGACCTAAATTGGGTTGATCTACGGGTTGATGGTAAGGCCCTTTATGATAACTATGGAGGAGTGTTTGGTAAGTCTTGACTATCCTAATTCTCACTTCAATTGTGGTTAATTGTCATCACGTCATGATGTTGTGTTGAAGTATATCTTGTTTAGAGTGATAGGATGGTATGATGATTGAATTGAAATGTCTTACGCTTTGGTTGTGAGGTTGCTTAGGGTGTACATGCCATAAGAATGATAACATGTAATTATGCACCCTATTATGATGTGATATGCAAAGGGTTGACCTCACTTGTATGAATTGTGAATGAAAGGACTATTTCTCATACAATTCTTATAGAGCTATGATGATGAATATACAAGGGCTAGACCCTATGACTTAAACTAAGTTATAATTATAATAAGACTAAAGGCATTTCAATAAAAGGGACCTAGCTTAGCACCGAGTGAACTTGTATGTGAGGGGGTGGCACCTTCTTACATAGGGAAGGTAGTGTTCACTACGGTCCTCACGGGGTGGATAGCCTCATGAACCAAGGTAGGGTGCAGAGTTGATATTTCCAAGTTTTTCCCCCAAGTTCCATAAACTATGTTGCTACCACAGGATACTAGCTAGTGGATCCACCTAGACTAAAATGAATGAATGGAGTATAGACTCATCAAAGTAACTTGAGGGGTTTGACTTTAGCCTAGGTAGGGGTATAGGACTCTACCTATGCCTTGCACTAGTTTGCCTTGATAGGAACTTTTAGGAGTTAATATTATGTATATGGATGATGATATAATGTAAATGACTTTATATGTTGAATAAGATGCTTATGAATATGAAATTGGTTATCATTGTTAAAGAAAGAATGCTATATGAGATGGAAGACTATGCTATGTGAAGTGAATTGCTAATTATGATCCTTAGTAGGTTACTTGATTAAGTAGGGTTATGGGGCTATGTCTGGTCATTGCACTTTTGGCTTCTTAAGGATTATAGTTGGTTGGTTTGCTTTGATATTTACATGATTTACTCTTATTCATGTTTGTGATGTTATTACTTGATGATAGAGTTATATGAGATCATGGGTTTAAGTATGATGATATGCACATGATATAATTAACTTGTTTAGTATGTTCAAAGGATTGGTTTAAATAACATGATTTCATTAAATGTCCCTTTTTAGCATACTTTGTTGGTATTTGTGCATATGGTCTCATACTTAGTACATGTGGCGTACTAACCCCATTTTCTGCCTTTTTTCCAAACATTTTAGGTTCCGGTCGTTGAAGTTGGTTTGAGGTGATTGGAAGGATGACTTGGATATTCTATCATCCAAGTGGTAGGTCCTCATTTTCCCGAGGACAATGCCAATATTCTCTTTACGAAGTTAGTTAGTTACTATAACTTTTGTATTGACTCTATTTCCTATTTGAGACAAAGTTGTATAAAGCCTATAGGTGGCTTACTTTTATTGATGTAGGGCTATGCCCAATGTTGTTGGCGTTTAGATGGTTTATGAGATGAGATGGATCTATGAATCTATTTCTTTACTATATAAGTGTGTGAAATAAAAGTAGAAGACTATGTAATCTTCTTATACGAATGAGTCTATGTATACTCGATATTATTATGATTATGTGTATGTAGAGGTCTATGTAAACCTTCGATTAGGTGTAGTTGAAAAGTTTTAAATTCTTCCGTATTTTTAATCGATGAATACAATGATGTAAGACTAAGAGGCTTGTCTTAGTCCTCAAAGAGGACGCCGACGCCGATTACATCTAGGGGATAAACTCGGATGTGACAAATATCACCCATATATAGCAATGTTTGTCCATTTGAGGCATATGTTGCTACATATGATCCATATGTTGCTACACATGCCTCAAATTTTGTGACATATCACCCATATGTAGCAATGTTTGTCCATTTGAGGCATATGTTGCTACATATGATCCATATGTTGCTATAGATGCCTCAAATGTTGCGACATATCACCCATATGTAGTAATATTTGTCCATTTGAGGCATACGATGCTACAGATTCCTCAAATGTTGCTAGAGATGCCTCAAATGTTGCAACATATCACCCATATGTATCAATGTTTGTCCATTTGAGTGATATGTTGCTACATATTATTCATATGTTGCTACAGATGCCTCAAATATTGGGACATATCACCCATATGTAGCAATGTTTGTCTATTTGAGGCATATGTTGCTACAGATGCCTCAAATGTTGCTATTGATGCCTCAAATGTTGCAACATATCACCCTTATGTAGCAATGTTTATCCATTTGAGGCATATATTGCTACATATGAGAAGTATCCACATCACATACTATGTACTTGCTCTCAATATAAGATAAAATAAAACAAAATATTGTCTTTAATTACAAACACATTGTCAACGCTTTAAGCTCCGAGATATTATCCTATAATCTAAAACCCATTACATTCGACCACTAGATTTTCACCCAACATGGTTTTGGGAGGTTGAATCTTCGTCCCGCTAATCAAATGCTCAATGAATGCAAGTGAATATGACCTACACGGCTCTTCGGTTTCATTTTTTACCATGGATTCCAATCGACCTTTAAACTCCCATGGTTCATTGAGAAACTAATTTGACAAAATGCTTCATTATTCCACTTTGCTTCAACAATTCGGGCAACAACTCAAAGACAGGTTGTATGTATGTCAAAAGCTCGACATGTTCCATACCTATCAGCTGGCGTCATAAACATTCATGTGAACCTCATGCAAGAGTATCTCAAGAGTCACAAAATGGGTTTTTTCAGGTTCATGACTGTCAAAACCCTTTTTTCACCAATCCAATCCATGCCTCAACTAAATGGCTTAATGCCCTTGACATAGTTAATCATATGTTCATCCCTTTCAAACTCATTTACTAACTTTTTAAGGCTTTTGCCACCAACTGTTATTGCCTCATCGCTCAGTTCTGCATATCTTTTTATGAAGTTGGTATAGAAGTTGAGATCCAGGATTCTATCTTTGAGATCATAGTACTATGGGTATGTCTCATGCCTCTGACGCACGAGGTTAATGATTTCATCAATATACTGAAATAAAAAATAATAATAAAGAGTAAAGAAGAGTAGTCATTAAAAATATAAAAACAAATGCGCATTATAAATTGAAGGATTACCCGGTCTTCCTACCTAACATCCATTCTTGTCATGTTCCTGAAATCTTGTCTAGTAAAAACATGCATGCCGTATTGTATATGATCATCCGTTGCGCTCTTCAGACTCAACACTTTATTTTTTTCCTCTACAGTTGCGCACTTATAAATATTCAACTTTTTGTACTCCTTCACTTCCTCTATTACGGCTATTGGCAGTTCTCCGAACATCTTCTTCTTCAGACTTTACATTGCCTTGGCAAAGGATTGTTTCCTCCTCTTGGCATGTGGAGTATATGGATGCTAAACATTCTTTGATGGAATGCCTTTGACCCTCCTCTTGTTTTTAAATTCATTGATAGCTTGACTCAATGTTTGAAGATACATGAAAGAATCTTCATCTTATTTCTTGCACTTCTTAGAGAGAAAGCCACAAAATCGTTTACAAGAGGTAGCCCCTTGTTCTTGTCCAGCACCAGCACCAACACCAACACCATCATCAATAACATAAAAAACAACTAATTTATTAACAAGTTTGTCTCTTTTGATGGTTGTTGCTCCATCCAATTCCATTTTAAATCTATCCACAACATGATCAAATAAGGTTTCAACCAACCCTGGAGTAATTAGATATGACATTTGCAATTTGTTTTCTGTTGGGACAAGCCATGTATGCACAACTTAAAATTATAAAAATGAGTCATCCGTAAGAATATTTGGGTCATATTTTGCTACAGATATGTCATATATTACTACAGATGGGTGATATATTGCCGTAGAAGGGTGATTTGTTACCACATATGTGTCATATGTTGCAACAGATGTATAATAGGTTGACATATATGGGCATCTGTAGCAATATTTGTGTCACATGTTGCAACAGATGAATCATCTATAGAAACATAAGATTCATTTATAGCAACATAAGAGTGTAATATACTAATAACTTACTGCATCATGAGGAGGGTTAAAAAGATCTGAAATATGCCCATCTTTGGTAGTTTTTGTTTTTTATCTCAACCATCTCAATATCCTTGGAGATGAGATCTATTCTTCTACAATTACGTGATGGGTCAAATGAGGAATGACTTCAAATGCCCAAGCCAATGAAAAAAGAAAACATGTCACAAATAAAATGTTTAATTATTCAATATAATATAAAAATATTAAGAACATTTAGCTTTACATAAAGCCCATGGAAAGCCAAACAAGTTACTGGTCTTTGCTCCTAAGGGTTTCAACAAGTATTTGAGAGTTAATTCAAAGCTCTCATGACCCTAAGGATAGTTTTTGAAAGCCACAATATCTTGACAGAAATTCACCCATTTAAGCAGTATGTTGTTATTGAGATCTTTCGTCAAAAGTATATTATGTGTAAACCAAAGTAAGCATAATGACTTCTTGTGCTTCTTTGGTGTATCCTCGTGTTCCAACAAATATATTAAGTCGGGATTTTTGAAGTTTGTGCCAACAAGGGACATCAAGTCCTACTTCTCAATTGATAGTGCTTGTTGTCTTGCTTCTTCTTTTACTCCTTTCTTTCTTCTTCGTGGTTCTTTTTTGACAATGTATTCAGGGACGGGCTCAAGAGGAGGATTACATTTTAACCCTAAAACTACGACAAACTCTCTTCTGCCAAAGAAGACTGGCATGCTACAATAATTAATCAAAATTTCATCCTCCTTTTTGGGATTTTAAAAAATGAACCTTCTTTTCAGAAGTTCATAAACCATGGTCATTTGAAAACATGCATTATTATCCTCGGGTGAATAAAAAAAATGAACGAAACAACTATTCCTAAAAAAATCTTCCAAATGATTTCTTGAGGATGACCCTGAAGTTGTTGAAAGGTTTTTCTCTGTCTGGCCTCAAAATGCTATCACCATTAGCATTAGGCTGCAGATGCACAGAGAAAGTGTCTGCATTGATAATTTTAATGACATCATTATCCTCAACTTCATTTCTTTCTTTTACTTCTTCATGCACAACTACTTCTCTATTTTTTCCTTCTTCTTCCTCAACTACTTCTCTATTTTTTCCTTATTCTTCCTCAACTACTTCTATATTTTTTCCTTATTCTTCCTCAATTTCTGTTTGTTTTCCCTCTTCTTCCTCAACTTCTGTTTGTTTTCCCTCTTCTTCCTTAACTATTTCTCTATTTTCTCCTTTATCTTCCTCCTCAATTTCTTCTGCTCTTTCTCCATCATCAACAACTTCATTTTTTTCTTTTTCTTTTTCTTTATATTTTTTTTGAGAAAATTCTGCTTATACTTGAGAAGAAGAAACTGCTTTAGATGCAAGTTCTTCTAAGAAAGTGGTTTTTTCATTCTTTTTCCTAGGAAGTTTAGTCTTAGCCTTCTTTTGGATCTTTGTTGTGTGAGTTGTATCAATTTTTCTTTTGACGGCAACCATTATATTTGTATTTGCAATCACAAAAATAAAATATTTGAATGCCACACATGACCTACAAATGAGTTTAGCTTTTTGAAATACACAACACAATACACAACAACAGAAACAACAAATATGATTCAATGACACACATGAACCAACAAACAAACCACAAAACCCTCCATAAACCTTATCCAACGAACTACAAATGAAGCTTTTTGAAATAAGAAAATATTTCAAAAAAGAAGAACTACCCAACCAAGAAAGTGATAACACAAGGAAAACAAGTACAAGTAAGCAGGGATCTCAAGTAGGCATTTCAAACCCTAATTAAATATCACTTGAGAAGATATCAATAAACTAGAAATGATGAAGACAATGACGCCTTGTTGTAGAAGAGGATCACAACAGATTACCACTGATGTTGTAGAAAATATCGCAACATCAACCTTGATCTGTGAAGGAATAATGGAACGAGAGGAGGAGAAAAAAAGGAAATGAAAACAGAAATTAGTAAAAATAAATAAAATTTGAAATATGAAACGACTTTTATAGAGGAGATGAGGAGAGAGGAGGGGAGAGGGAAAATGAAGGGACGATTGTTTTAAAAGAGTTTTTTTTTTTTTTGAATTTGGACAATTCAAAGTGTGACATATGTTGCCACATATATACATTCTATTGGGGCACATACCTCCTTTTTATGGCATATGTTATATAATATAATGTTGCCTCATATATAATTTCTGTGACATATGTTACCACATTTTTTCTTTTTGTGAAATATGTTGCCAAATGTATCCTTTATGCTGGTGCACATGCAGATAATTATGTGGTGTTTTTTACAACAAAAGTTATATATGTTGCTACAGACACCACATTTCTTCCTTTCTATCATAATTGACATTTGCTCCAACAAAATAAAAATAATCATAAAAATCATTTATATTAATATTATCAGCAAAAATTAACACTCACCAATTGTTTTATACAACTTATCAACAAAAAGGTAATTCACAATGATATACATAACCACCAATCTAATCAATGGTGGTAACCACAACATTATCTTCGAACTTTGCTTTTTTAGGTCAAGGCCTCTGTGGATTATCATTCTTCCTAACATAGTCATTTTAATCCTTTAAATCCCATAATTCCATAGGACTGAAGCATATCTCATGCGAAGGATTTCATAACTTAGTCCACAAAATGGTACTTCTAGTTCATAACTCAAAAACTCAATGTATGTAGCAACAAAAAGTCCATAATCTCTGCATGGTATATCATCAGTTAGAGAATACAATAAAATCACATTTTGATAGTCATAAGACAAAAAATAATATGATACTTAGAAACTATTACTTCCTTGTTGGGAAATACCAGTAACATGTCTGACTTCGAATGGGTGAGATTTGTTCTTTTCTTGGTAACATTCAAAAACTGACCAGTTGGTTCGCTCTTTTTGCTCAAAAAATCCACTTAACTCAAGGTACTTTTGCAACATTGTAGACAACTTTTGGATCTCTGAGTACAATTTTATTTTAGACCTAGATGAGGACATCGAATCATACACTTTTATGCACCATTCCTTCAATGCAACGACTGTCAGGACCCAATAAAAGTCCCCATTACTATTTACAGGGACTTAAACATCATTTGTCAAGTACCAAGGTAGTTCATAAGCTATACCAAACCCTTTGATGATGCCAACAATTTTATTCTCATATTCAGGAATAACACTAGCATTGATAATTTATGTTCTGGAAAAAAATAACTAGTAGTGGTATATCGATATTTAGAATCACTCTGCTTAGACTACTTACGCAAATAGTACAATATGACATCCATATACTGCACAAATGCATCAAACAATTGTAATTATGTTCAATTTATTTTTATATATTCATGTATTCATCAAAACATAAAAGTGGGCATGGATTTACCTCATCAGTCCAACACTTATTGGGTTGAGACATTACGTAGAACCTTTCGTTATTCTTTGGAAATGCAACTACAAAATCAAGTTGGTCAAACTCAAGTTTTGAGCAATTGTCTAAGTAGTGATCTTCCTTGTCTTTTCTGCAATTGTGTAATCATTATAAATAATTATTTAGTGGACAACAAGAGGAAATAATAATAATAGTTGAACGACCTTACTTTTTTACATGATATTTGTAAAGACCCTCATTTATCAATTGCGAGAAGGATGACATTAGTTCAGTTGGACCCTCGCCTTCAATGTTAAAACCTTCAAATGGATATTGTTACTTCACATCAGCACTGATGACTTTGACTTTCTTCTTTCTTTTTCTCTTTCACTTTTTCTTTATGCTTCTCCTTCTCCGTCTCATCCTTCTTTTTCTCCTTCTCCTTCTCCTTCTTATCCTTCTCTTTCTCCTTCTCCTTCTCATCCTTCTCTTTCTCCTTATCCTTCTCCTTCTCCTTCTCCTTCTCCTCCTTTTGTTTCTCCTTATCCTTCTCATTCTCCTTCTCCTTGTCTCCTTCTCATTCTCATTCTCCTCATTTGTCTTCTTCTCCTTCTCTTTCTTCTCAATAATTATAGATAGTGCTTGAGAAATAGATTTTTTCAACCTCCTATACTTCAAAGGTTGTGAAATTTTCTTGGATTTTTGGACATCAATATTATGAGACATTTTTTTAAAAATATTTGTGAGTTTTTTAACACGACTAATAAAATAATCATATTGCTGCTCACATTCATCGCATAGACAAAAGAGCATTTGATGTTAGAAGAGGAAGTAACACCAATAAAAGATTGAGCTGTTGTCATGGATGAAGTTTCTTGTATCATTTCATTTACAAGGTAAATATAAAAGGATTGAGAGTTTACAATTTATTATAAAATAATAATAACATTATGTTGCCACAGATGGATAGTCGGTTGCCACATATGTACATACTGTTGCCACACATGAAATTTATGTTGTCACATATAAATCTTATATTGCCACATATGAATCTTATGTTCACACAGATGTACCTATTGTTGCCACAAATGAATTTTCTGTTACCACGGATGATTCTTAAGTTGCCACAGATGAACCTTATGTTGTCACAGATGAACATTTTGTTACCCTAATGGAGAAGTGAGATATTACAACATATGATACTCTGTTGAAACATGCACCAACATATCACTAAAATGTGGCAACATACGATACATCTTTCAACAAATGAAATATCTGTTGGACAACTGAACAAGACTATATTTCTAAAATCATATCAACAAAATGGCTACAAAAAGAACAACAAAAGCAACAAAAAATAACTTGTCACTGAATGTTAACAATACATATACATTTCCTCAAAATTATATTTTTTTTGGTTGATTAATTGTCTTTCAAAAAGAATAAATAATAGGCAGCATTACATCATTATTCAATTTTTACATCTATAGAACGATTTATTATTCATTAATCCAAGAAAAAAACTTCAAAATTTGTAAAATCTTTCAAAAAAAAAACTTACCCATTTTAAATCGAACACGATTTCAGTTAAAAAAGAGAAAAGAGTAACGACCGGAGATGAGGAGGAAAATAATGGAGATAGTCGGAGAGAAAGATAATGGAGTTGACTAGCTTTTCGGATTTCTAAGAAACAAGAAGAACAAAAGAGAGAAGAGAGAACGCTGAGAAAAGAAGAAGAAAATAATTACTTTTTTTTAAATGATTTGGATTGAATTATAGAAGTTCAAAAATGAAGTGTTTTTTTGTATTTTATAAAAGATTAGAAAGTTTTTGAAATATCAATTTAGTCCCAAATTTAGTTAATTACATTTTAAAGAGGATCAATCTGTCGCCAAAAACAAAATCAAGAGTTATTTGATGTCTTTCATTTAATTTTCTCTCAAGTTTCTCTTCAGTATTTTCTCGATGAACCTTTGTTTGGAATGATTCTCTATTTCTCCTCCTCCCTCTATTACCGTATTTGAGTTAGATCTTCAATGTTTTAGCCATGGCTAGAAGTTGTTGTGGAGTTAATGGCAAGAAGCATTTATGAAATAGGTATGTAACCATTTAGACTTTGTTACTTATTGTATTAGCTTATTTACAAATTTCGTTCTTAATTAAACTTTATTTGTTGGTATTAATCCTTCCTTCTTTTTCTGGTAAATCCTTTAGTTTTCTATTTTTCTGTAGTTACTTATAGCAATTGCTGCTGCAGAATTTTTCCCATTCAACTGTTGTTAATTTCTGGTGTTATTTTTTCAATATTGTGTTGTTCTGCGTATTGGAAATATATAATCTTATCTATCTCATATTTGTTGGTTTGCTGGGTATTTGTATTTCTAATTTTCGGTGTTGGATATCTGTGATTTTCCTATCGATAGTGCAATGGTGATTGATGTTATGTTTCTTCTCTCTGTTTATTTGCATGTATTGTTAGGTGATTCTACAAAGATAAGTGATGACTTTAAGTTGTTTGAATAATATGTCAAAGCATTGAATAACTTTTGATTTTCTTATTTTTACCCACACTTTATCTGTAACATACTTCTCTATCAGTTCACTGCGTATTTCTATTTGTTAGTATTAAAACGATATGTATCTTCAATTGCAATTTGATGCTGTCAGGCCAATTTGTCAATGTAATACTTTTAGAATTAACCAAATCATGACAGCTTCTTATACGAAATTGAAAATTACTTTCAACAGAATGTCGAAAGATTAAGCATTGCTGTCTAGGAACCTGGAATCGTAAAAGAACAATGGTTTGCCAGAGAAACATGTTATGTCATGCCAGATATGTATAAACGTCGCAGGTAAATTCTATCACAACAGGGAGCTAAAAGAGTTGAATCATAAAGGTAGTAAGTCTTGCAACAATCAAAAGCTACATTGTCTTCGTCTGAAGCTGAGAGTCATACGGAAATCAAAGTGTGCTTCCAACTTTTAATCCTTTGTTAGCCAGATAAAAGTCAAAAAAAATAAAATCTTCATGTATTATCGCTTGTGTATATATAGATATACTTTCGTACATATATTGATTTGCTACCATTTACACTGATTCCTCTCCTACTATTTTCCAGGACATATATACTTCCACGGCTACACAAACAACTGCTTGCACCTCTATCTTTGAAGTAGGTGAGGTAGGGGAATTGGAAAATTTTGACTAATCTAATAAGTTCGATGTGTCTAAATATTGTTTGTCTGAATACTGAGACTAATATCAATTGGATATGATGCATAAGAAAAAAAAGTCCACTCCCATGGATTACTTTAGGTAGAGGTACTTTTCCTAATTTCATGCTTCATCTCTAAAATATTTACGTAGGCATCAAGTCAACTGTGTTTACACTTCTGATTTCTTGAGTTGAAGGTATTAACATTGGGTCTTTGTTGATTGTTTTATGCTCTTTTTTGTTATCCGAAGTGTATTTAAGCTACAACGCCGGATAATTGAAATTGTAACATTTGATTGAGGAAGGAGAGGATTTATTCTGAGTTATTAATTTTTAGTTGTTGCTGTTACGAAATGTAGCATGTTTCTCCAAATTTTCATGCTTCATCTCCATTTACCTTTCTAAACTTACTACATGTTTATTTAATGGCTTTATGCAGAACTACTTTTATCAAAGTTTGACGTCTTATGTAATAAATTCCATTTTAAGTTGTGATGGTGAACTATGCCTGAAATAATCAAGTTTTGTCAATATATAAGATTAGGAGAAACAAATAAGTTCACGGAAGATACTTTAATTTTCTTCATTTTTGTTGTTATTTTCCAGAATTTGGGATTATAGGAAGTCAAAATTTACTGTTGATTTAATTTTCTTATCAACCGAAATAAGTATTTGAATAACATCCCCTTTATATGCAGTTTAGTGTAAACAAATGGGATTTCGAGGTGTGTTATATTGTGCTATTTTGATTTTAGTTTATAGGTTGGGGGCAAGGGTTCGGGGTGGTAAGGGGGTTAAGGGAGATGATGGGCGGAGAGTAGGGTCATGGAACATGGGGATATTGATGAGGAAGTCCATAGAGCTCTTGAAGATTCTAAAAAATTCGAGGGTAACTTGTTCGTGATTTTATACTTGCATATCTCACCTCTAAACCCCTCATAGTATTATGAGCTTTTATAATATTACTAACTAGGTGTGTCGTTGTTGTTATACTGTGTTATAAGAAAGGCTGAAAATTTTCAGTTTTTTCAAGCAGGTAGCTGTCGACTATATGGAGAACTCGGTGTGATACTCCTTGGGGGATAAAAATGGTGTTGTTCGTTGATCCCTCTTTCTTATTGTTGTATGTTTTTCTTTATTCATGCCTACTTTGTATACAATTGACGTCTGCTTTGTTTTCTTCGAGTGTTCTAGAGTAGAATTATTTACCTTATTTGAATCAGTTCTTATTTGAGTTTTTTCTTCATGAGTATTTGGTCTTTGACTTGGTTTTGCCCCTGGCCGACTGTGTATTCTAGTAGTTTTTTCATACTTCAAGGATCTAGTGGGCAGAGTAGTGAGTGAATTGAAGAACGATTTGGCTATTCGAGAAACACTACATTCAGTTCATCAATATCTCAACATTAAGCTTGAAAACACGAGGGTTGTTGATAAGGACAAGTACATCCACCTGGTAATTCCTTTTTATGCTTTCTCTTGTATCTTTGTTCTTCTTATTTTCTGTTGTTGTTGATTTCATCTGAGAAACTATTGTTTATTGCCTATATTTAGTTTGGAGATGCATTACATCTTGCTTCTCTTTCACCTTCTCTATTTGCGCACGTAGATCTGTTGAAAGCCTCTTTTAGGCCATCTCTTTCTCAATTCAACAATTCTTGAATTAGTTATTTATGCTTTTGGTATACAATAAAACTAGTGGATGTTTTCTCTTCTATAGTACTCAGGAGTTTTGAACCTGATAGTTTTGTTGGGAACTACTAATTTTGATTGGATATGTGAATCGAAAAGGTCTATTTGATGTATTAATGATTCTGGAAACTAATGATCACTGTGATATGGGATCCTTAGTCTATATGGGGATGAGGTTTTTCTATCAATACGACAATGAATATCTGCGGCTTTCTCCTAGAAATGTTTAAGCTTTCATAGTTTCAAATTGTCATGCTTCATCTCCAATTAGCTTTCTTTGCTTAGTATATATTAAGTTAATGGCTTTATGAAGAACTACTTTTATCTAAGAAGAATAAATGAGTTCATGTTGGCTACTCTATAGTACTATGGAAATCATTACTACTTGAAATTTGTTTATGCTCAAGGAAAGTGGACTTTGTTGTTCGTAATAGTGTCTACACTTCTGGAGAATTGTTACATATAGTGCTAGTCATCTACACTCTGTAGACGGCGACAACTATACTGTTGAGGTATGATATCATTTCATATTAGACTATTATTTTACTATACTCAAACTTTGAGCTATTTCATATATCATAGACGTCTTATCTTTGTCCTTCTTGTGTAATCTGTATGTTTCATGCCTCTAATGAGGCAAGCACATCTTCACGTATTACACTTTAGAACTGTAGTAGGTAATTGCTTCTAGATATGATAGTATTTTGTATCAACATTCAATTAGACAATTGTAGAAAAAAGACGTCCTTAGACCCATTTCAAGGAAGTGAAATTCACAAAACATAACACTTTAAAATCAAACTATAACATGTACAAGACTTGACAAAATATAATTGTTGGATTTTTAAAGGTGTGAATAGGATATGAAGGGTTATGGCTCTGTCAAAGGACTGTGACCTTCATGAAAAGTTCTGTGTTTTCTAAATGATTGTGACCGTTTGAAAGGTTGTGTCGTTTCAAAGGGTTGTGACCTTTCTGAAAGGTTGTCTTATTTCCAAAGATTTTCAACCTTTACCCTTTGTTGGCTATAAATAGAAAGGTTTTCTCTCATTTTTCTGCATCAAATTCTTTCCTCCTCTTACTTACATTTCTTACAAAACAAAATTGAACGATCCTGTTTGTATGTGATTCATTACTATCATTTTGAGTTCGTTGAAATTATCGAAATTTGAGGTACCGCTACTTCTTAAATGGTTAATCCATTTTATCTTGGAGGAATTAATCTACAACCTCGGGTACTTGAGGGGATTAAATTTCTTAAGGACACACAGTGAATTCTGTGGACTCGGATAGTTCCTTATGTTTTTCTTTTCATATTTTATTATTCCTGGTTTGCCAATCTGAATACATGAGATAACAATAATTTACACCTAAATATAAGAAATAAATGTTAAATTACCTATACTAATATCATGCTTGGATGATGAGGTTGATATCATACACCAATAGTAGCGACGAAACCCCACAAAAATTTGTTTGACGATTAGAACTACTTACCAGAAACAACAACAAGAAATTACAGAAAGCCACTAGAGTTGGAAATAGTGAGAATAATTTGAACAATCATATGTAATCAATTGACATGAGAATTAACAATTCTTATCGATTAACAAGGATTGGGTGCTCATCTTGAAGGTGTCTTTTCACAAAACTGTTTTGCTAAGGTGCACAAGTTGCATAAACATAATACAACTAATAACACATCCAGAATTTTGATTGTTGTCCAACAATAATATTTGGCCTTACACAAGGGTGGTGAATTGAGTGCATGTCATTCGGAATCTGGAAATTAGTTCAACATGGAGCTAACGAAAATAGAATTGTCCATTACTTTTAAAATTTTCATTAACAATTTTAGTTTCTTCTCTTTGTTATTTACTCTTTCAAATTGTTAAGTTTTTTTTTTGAAGATCTGCGATAGTACTATTTCATGGTTTATTGTTGTTTCCTCTTCTACTATATATACGCAGGTATGTTGTGAGTTTCACCTACTTCTTTTATTTATTCTTTGTATTCTTTACTCTTTTAAGTTTGTTTTGTTGAAGTTTCAGATGTATAAAGTTTCTTTTATTTTATATTTTCTTTTAGAAATTTAATTTTTTTCCCTGTGATTTCATGGTGAGATTCTAATAATAAATTCAATCTCTGATTTTGCAGATGGACCAAATAATCATTAATATTGCAAATATTTAGGAGTTTTTACATTTCATCTGCGAATAGCTTATATCAAGAGACAAGAGGTAAGGAATAAAATGTTACATCATGAGAAAATTTTAGCATCTGATATTCAGGAACAAACTTAAAGAAAGTTGGATCTTATAAAGGTGAGTTGTGTCAGTAGGTTCTCCGTGTTCGTAACAAATTTTCTAAGTGCAGAAAATTAAATGCAAGAAAAATAAATAAATAAAAATGTGATTTTTATTAATGAATCGTTGTGAGTACAATTCTGTTGTTCTCTTGATTCTCTTTCCTAAGTTTCTGCGTGATTCGAGGGCCTTCAGTAGAAATTTTCTGAATTGTTGGATGATGTATACCTCCTTGAGATGTTGTCGATCTCCGGGATATTGGAAAGTGCTTCGTCGTTGTAAGTCGATTTCCGGGAAGAACTCCGTTGATCAGTCCTTCGAAGAGCTATTGATGTTGTTGTTGTAGCTTTCTCCAATTTGCTGAATGCTTGTTGAAGAGTTTTCTGGATCCCTTTGAATGTCATATCCATCCCCTATTTATAGTTGTAGGGGGTGGACAAGGTTGCATATGATTGGCCAAAAGATGTCATTTCAACACTTGACATCTTGTGATTGGTTCTTGCACTTGACTGGGACTAACACCTCATTTGGACATGTGGCGTCACCTTGTTGGTTTCAGATGCCTAGTCACTGTGACACGTGGCATGGGTTTGGGCTTCAAGGTGATATGGACCTTGGATTTGAACTTAATAAAATGAACTCATTTATTTGTAAAGCCCAAATTAATCATTCAACCCAAATGAACATGTATTCAATTCAAATTTTGTATGAATTTAATCCAATACAATTAATGTGTCTACAAATTCCCCTTACTTCGAGACTTTTCGACATTTAGGTTGGCCGAAGTTTGGCGACAAGACTTGAAGTATTCATGAATGTGTTTTCATTTTTTGAAACTTTTTAACATGTAGGCTTGCCGAATTTGACGACGAGATTTGAAGTCTTCATGAATGTGTATCCATTTTTTTTTGAGACTTCTCTACGTGTAGGCTTGCCAAATTTGATGACTAGAGTTGGAGTCTTCATGAATGCATTGTTGAGACTTCAAGAGTAGTTGTTTCTCGTCGTCGTATTCTAACTGGGCCACCACAAATGATATGCTTGTAGTGATCTTAATCATTTTTTTAACCTTCTTGCTCGACGACCACATGGACCCTCTCTATCAATTTCAAATAGATAAGTCTAGTGGGTAGTAACATTTTTTTTTTGTCTGATCTTCCTTGCAAGGTGTGGGAAAAAATCAAGAAAATTGATTGGATTTTGTTACAAAAAATAATATCAACTTTTTTTTATGCAAGTCAATGAAGATAATTTTCTTTCCTTAACTCTTTGGTTCATCCTTCCATATTGGTGTGGCTTCAAAAGGGACATAGAATATTTCAATCCAAATCAGATTTTTAATTTTCAAATTCACCTTAGTATGCCTTGTGGGAGAATACAAGAATCCCTATATAATCCCCTCCAATGCATAAAGAATTTCAGCACACCAAATTGTAGATGCTACAAGCAAGTTAGCCGAGTGTATTGAACTCTTAAAGTGCAACGTTTTTCTTTCAAATCGATAGACGTAACTTCTCTCATATCTCGAAAGAAACTTCAAGCAAAGTGTTCTTGTTACTTTCACAGGTAACTTAGGATTTTTTTTTTCCAGCAGTAACCCATTTTTATGCTTCAGCTTTGCGCGCCTGTAGTGTAAAATCATATCTAATTGTAGAAAAATCGAAATTGCAAGCCGTTTGATTTTTCTGAAACTAGAAACACGGGGCTATAATGTATAAAAAGATTCCAGCCAAACTTTTAATCCATTGCTACAATTTTTATCTTTAATGTTGAACCTGCTTGAGATTGAAATATTTGCGCGTCCGTAGTATAAAATTCATTACTAATTGTAGAAAAATCGAAATTGCAAGTCGTTTGATTTTTCTGAAACTAGAAACATGAGGCTATAACGTAGAAAAAGGATTGCAGCCAAACTTTTAATACATTGCTAAAGTTTTTATCTTTGATATTGGACCTGCTTAAGATTGACAGATTTGTGCGTCCATAGTATAAAATTCATTTCTTATTGTAGAAAAATCGAAACCGCAAGACGTTTGGTTTTTCAAAACTAGAAATATGGCACTGTGACATATAAAATATTTGTATCCAAATTCTTTTTCAATTCCTACAGTTTTGATCTTCAAGTTTGAACCCATTTCTGATTGACAGATTTGCGCGTCCGTAATGTAAAATTCAGTTCTAATTGTAGAAAAATCGAAATGGCAAGCCGTTTGATTTATCCAAAACTAAAAGCATGAAACTATGATTAAAATATTTGTATCCAAATTTCTTGTCAATTGCTACAGTTCTATTTTTCAAGTTTGAACTCATTTCTGATGGTGAGATATTTTGACTTTTGATTACTCCAATTGTGTTTTCGCCAAGTAACCTCTTTATTTTCTTCTTCTTTTTTTTAGAGCCTTAGTGTGCGATCTTAGTTTCCAACAGCAACAATGGACTTTAGTGACCGAGATGCGCCTTACCCTTGCCTTAAAATCGTGGAGAACAAGCAACCTGTGCGCGCCAAACTTCTCACTTTGAAAGTTCATCCTCCGGTGATCGGCCCCTTCCCACTCATTAGAAAGATGCTGGACACTTCTCATCATCTCCCAGAGTGGTCGTCAACAGAAACGATTGATGTTACGGACAATTTCTCCAGCAAGGTCACAACCAAAAAATTTCTCCTCTTGAACATCTTAGTAGTTGGCGTGTTCCTTCTTCTGGGTTTGGTGAGGTTCGCTATACGTCTGGCTATTGGGAGTGGGTAGAGGATGTGCTTGCCCGCTGCAAGGAGACTTTAGATAACATCAAGACTTATGATGCTATCTTTGCTTCAATGTTCCCATACGACTACAACGAAAATGTTCTCCAGGCCTTCTGCGAGAATTGGTGTCCATCCACTAATACGGTCTCTACCTTCGTCGGAGAGTTGTCTGTTTCTTTATGGGATTTGAGAACCATTGGAGGTCTTCCTGTTCATGGTTCCTTTTATGATGAAGTTGTACCCTCAGCTAAGGAGTTGACATATGTAGATGATCAAGGGAAGTCTTTTCTCCCAAGAAGTTGTTCCTTCTTGTTTTCAGCGTTCTATCGACTTACCAAAGGTGCCATCGATGAAGTCTCTTTTCGAGAATGGACAAAGTTTTTGTTTAGGGGACCGAAAAAATATGTAGAGCCTTTACGAAGGAAGTCTAAGAATCCTACAAAACCAAGGATGAATCATGACCCTTCTGGAAATATTGACATGAGCTTTTTTCCTCGAACCGAAGAAGAGAATACTTCTTTTGTCGAGCTAGGCGTAGAAGAATCATTCAGAGATGAGACTTGAGACTTATCTGGCAGATTTTCTCGCATGTTGGCTTTGCAAGTTTGTTCTTCCTAACAAAAAAGCTGATTGTATTCATGCTAGTGTTTTCAAAAGTCGCAAGCTTGATGGCTCATGGAGAAATATTTTCTTTGGCGGTGCCGGTCCTAGAAAGCATCTATCGCAACCTTAAGGATATATCTACTTCTTCAAACTTGGGTGCTTGTAATACATTAATGCCCCTCCATTATGTATATGGGTGGATATGTGAGTATTTTGAGACCTACTTCCTGTTACTCGTCCCCAACGAGGTGTGCGGATGTGACAGATATCTGGAGAAAGGATGGCAAAATATTTTTGACCTTGTTGATGCTCGAAAGTTATTTCAACAAGTGAATGTGCATGACCTCCACAATCTGGCCATGCTACAAGGAAAGGAGCTGCATATTGATGATAATGGAAAATTGTCCACTTCCTGGATCGAATTTTTTATAGCCCTCCGTTCAAGTTTTGTCACTTTGAGGTTGGATGATGAACTGATTGTGGAGTCTTATAGCCCTCACCGATTTAGTCGACAATTTGGATATTGTCAAGACGTTCCTGGCGCACTCATAGAGCACCATTATGATGGTTCACTACTAGCTTTGGTGCAACTATGGGATTCATGTGTTCATCTTAGGAACTCTTCGAAGATCATTATACTAATCCGTCCATCCAATAAGGGGTCTTTAATGACTCGTGAGTATTCAGATTGGTGGCCATGCCATCGAGAGATTCTGCTAAGACGAAGTACCCACATATTTTGAGAAATCCGAAAAAAGATGATGTTTCTTTATCAACCAAAGGAGAACAACTTCAAGAAAAGTTTCCTCAGTGTTTAAAGTCTAAGGCGACACCAAACGTTCCTCCGCAATCTGTTAGAGTTGTTTCCAAGTCTAAAAGTTCGAAGAGCAAGACTACACATGTGGGTAACGGAGTTGAGGGTCCTTTACAGACTCCCAAGGTTGCCAACCTCACTGATAAAGAGGTGATCGACGTAACTCTCAAGAGGAAGAAACCTTCCAGCTCATCGAACAAAGGTGTTGTAAAGTCACTTGGCATTGCACCATCTTGTAAAAACACGTCAAAAACGTCTATTTCACTCTAGGAGATCGACATTAGCACTAGTACAGCCTCTAGCTCCAATGAGAGCAATGTTAGCCGAGATCTACATTGGAAGGGTTTGAAGAAAAAGCCTAAGGACTTGAACATTCAACAATGCGAGTTCGCTGAATTGGATTCCATCAGTATTGATACTGCAATCTTTAAAGATGGTGCTGCTGGTTATACAATGCCCTTGACAGAATTGGTACAATAGGTAAAAGTCACCTTTCGAATATTTCTCTAAACTTGCCTGCCCCTCCCCCCCCCCTTTTTAATCATTGGATATTAATTCTGTTGTTTTAATAATCCAGTTGGGTCTTGGGGACATCCCTAGCGATGTATATGTATTTGAAGATTGTATCACAAGATCGAACTCTCTCAATGTGGCGAAGAGTTCTCACCCCCCGCTTGTTGAGGTTAAGAGCCAAGCCACGAATGAGATCCAACCAACAAAGCCGATGGTCCCTTTTTCTGAAAATGTTGAAACTTTTCAAAACATCTCAACTACTAATGTGGAGGTTGTTGAAACTTCTCAAATTGGATGTTCAAATGTTTCCAAGGATTTGGTTCGCCCTTTGTTGGGAACTGCCTCTAATTTTGAATCGCAAAAGACTATTTGTAGCTTCAAATTGTCTTATGTTTCTGGAATGTGGCGCACCCTATGTGAGTGTATCACTCAATTCTCTGTTGAATTTTCAGATAACCTCAAAGAGTTGGAGATAGGTGTTGCCTCGATTCTTAATGGGATTCGAGAAGTTAACATCATCAACCTTAATCCTTTAGAGGTTCTTCTGGAAATTTTTTCAAGAAACATAGAGATTATGATGTTGCAAGGTTTCTCCACTTTTCAAAAGATAACGAGGGATTCTCATCAAGAGTTGCTTTCTGCTGCCCAACAATGTCTTGATACCGCAAATGAGGAGAGAATCAATATGGACAAACACTTGGAAGGGCTTCAAAAAGTCCTTGCAAGGGATGAAAAAGAGTTGAAAGTGTGGGCTTCAAAGAAAAAGAAAACCATCTCACTTATTGAGGATCGTCAAAAGAGGTTGTCTCAAAATCAAGAGACTATCACTAACCGTGAAGATGACTTCATGCCATTGAGAAAATCATTCCCTTGTCGGAAATAGAAATAAAGAACTAGCTAAGCTAAAGGAAGATACTCAGACAAGTCGTCACCAAATCCTTAGCCATAAGCTTTTTTCTTAGTCTTTTATCCCGCATAAGGATGTTCTTTCTAATTTCTTGTTCTATTGCGTGTGTGTTTCTTTTTTGTCTTGTTTTTTTTTGGAACATTGTTCTGATGTAGTGACCTTCTTGAATGAATAAAAGTGTTGGTTGTTTTTCTTATTCTCAAGTGTTTTCTTTTAATTCTCTACTTTGAGTGTTTGTCGTGTACTTTGTAACTTACTCTAGATGCCGGACAACTTTCTCCCATAATTTCAGCTTTGAGCTCTTATGTTTAAAATTCAGTAACTCGTAGTAGGAGCACTCAAATGACGAATGCGCCATTTCATTAGAAAGAAAACTCATACAAATACAATATATGTGAAATTTAGTACTGAAATATTTCCGGGTTAGTACGCCTACTATTCCAAAGTTAGCTCGAATGTTGCCTTGATCGACTTTTCAACTTATAGCACCTGCGGTAGAAAACCAATAACTCGATATGGGAGCATCAAAATAACGTGATTCTTCTTTAATTGGAAGCATAACTCATAGAGATATAACTCATGTAAAAATCATGGACAACATCCTTCCAGATTAGTACAGATTTATTTTCAAAGTTAGCTCCAGTTCTGTCTAGCTCAACTTTAAGCTTTTAGCGACTTCGGGAGAAAATTAATATCTCGGCGTAGAAGCCTCAAAATGATGCGATTCTTGATCCATTGGAAGCGTAACTCATAGAAGTACAACCTCCGTAAGCCAAAATGCTTCTAGATTAGTACATATATATTTTCAAAGTTAGCTCCAGTTCTGTCTCGCTCAACTTTTCAACTTTTAGCAACTTCGAGAGAAAATCAATATCTCGGCGTAGGAGCCTCGAAATGATGAGATTATTGATCCGTTGGAAGCGTAACTCATAGAAGTACAATCTTTGTAAAAATCACGGAAAAAATCCTTCTATATTAGTACATATATATTTTCAAAGTTAGCTTCAGCTCTGTCTCACTCAACTTTTCAGCTTTTAGAAACTTTGGGAGAAAATCAATATCTCGGCGTAGGAGCCTCGAAATGATGTGATTATTGATCCGTTGGAAGAGTAACTCATAGAAGTACAACCTCCATAAAAATCACTGCCAAAATCCTTCTAGATTAGTACATATATATTTTCAAGTTAGCTCCAGTTCTGAAACTATGAGCTTCTTATTTCACTGTGATGAAACTTCTAATCTTCAGCTTGATTGTCTGAATCCGAATACATTGTTTATAATTTAATCAGTAATGATGTTGCATTTGAGTCGGTGAACTACAATTCTGATATCTTGGTGAAAGATGATTCTGCTATCGAAGAAGTCTGAGCTTTGGAAATGATGTCGTCTCCAATATAGAAATGATGGAGATAATGCTGGAGCATATCATATATTGGGAATTTCCTCACTTGCACTGAGTCTTCTTGCTGCTACTGTTTTCTATGTGAAGAGAAGTGATAAGACTATGCATCCAGTAGTAGTTCATGCTGATCAAGTCCCAAGTAAGACATTTGCAACACACAATGTTGTCAATGAGAAGTATTCCTCTCAAAATTGTCCCACAAAAGTCGATGTCGCGGGAGAGTCTTGTCCCTCATAAATGAGCAGCTTTTAGATAAGTTCATCTTATAGCAACAAAGACACCAGATCAGAGAACGATGAGTCTCAAAGCATTGAGAATAAATCGAGGAAGAGTAACAAAAGAGAGTCCTTGGCCGCATCTGAATTCTCAATGGTTCACCTTCTTATGGAAGTTTCACTACATATGAAAGGATTCCTATCAAGCATGCAAGTGGAGGAAAAGAAGTCATCACCCCTATAAGGCGCTCTAGCAGAATTAGAAGCCATGTCATTTCTCCATGAGGATTCTGAAGTCATGTCACTGTTGCATTAACGACTAACAAAAATTTTGCCTCTTGACCTTGGAGTGTTCGTATCATGATCATTGCGGCTATACCATTTCAACATAGAATTTTGATAAAAAAAGGGTATCCCGATTTGATGTTATAGGTGAATATGCCCCTAATTTGGAGTAACTTACTGAAGTATCAGTGAATTACACAAAATTATCTCCACCGTAAGTAAATAATTCAAGTAAAATCGCAAGTCGCTTGATCCAATGCTAATGAACTCCTTGGCCTATCACATATCAATGAGTCAAATCAAAATTCCCTTGAATTGATCACATTAACCGAAGTTGACTTGTAAATTTAGCATGTTTGATATGCAACTTTGAACTATCACAGTCTATGATCCATGACTCAATGTAAGAGTCTCGGCCTTACAAGCTTCCTTTTTTTTTGTTGCGGAGAGGGATTCAAGAACTTCAGCATTTGTAAAAAATGATAATCAAGATTTTTATGAATTCCCACTAATAGGATTTTGAAATGCTCAGATCAACTCAAAATATGATGATTATTTTTTTTTTTTTTTTTATCTTTGAGTGGTCGTGGTAGAAAATTCACAAGTTAGCAAAGAAGTGTTTGAACCACGAGTTGATTTTTATGTTGGGAAGTAGGCTCCAGAAATGTTCCCCTTTGCTCATTTGTGACGCATTTGAACTTCATGTGCTAGCTACATAAAATTTAAATAGCTAGTGTGATGATCACGCAAGCTACCAAACCCTTCTTTTTTTTACTCATTTGACTGAGCTTAGAGTGATTGCTCCAAGCGCCTACGTACCTCAGTGAAGAGGATCAAGTCATATCGTAGTTCAAGATGATGAGTTTTTTTTGGGCCGTACACAGTTTATACTCTTGCGGACCAGGAGTAACATGCAGTTTATGCTCATACCTTAAGGAGTGTAGACGACTTTCATAGGAAGTATTGCTTCAGAAACTTGACATTGATGGGACCAACTCTCACACCGTCTTGGTCTACAATTTTATAAGCGCCACTTGAATATGCTTCCTTCACAACATATGGTCCATCCCATTTTGATATAAACTTGTCACCGATGCGTTTGTTGAGGATTATGGATCTCCGGACTGCTAAGGCCAAGTCTCCCATTTGAAATGATCGAGGTCCCACTTTCTTATTGAATGATCTTGTAAGTCAGGCTTAATACTCCAATCTTTGTTGTGCTTCAAATATCTTTTCATCCAATGCCTCTAACTCTGCTAGAGGAATTTGAGTGTTGCTTTCAGTTGTAAGTCACTCTTGGAATGCTATTCGCAATGATGAAATTTTCTTCTCCAATGGAAAGACTGCTTCTACGCCATACATCAATGAAAACGGAGTCGCTTGCGTAGACGTTCTAAAGGTTGCAAAATATGCCCACAAAGCTTCACCAACTCTCTCATGACAGTCCCTCTTATTCTTTGCAACTACCTTCTTAAAAGCTTCAACAAGACCATTGACAAGTGCATTGTACATTGAAGATTATGTTGCTTGAAACTGAACTTCTCGCACAAAGTAGTCATGAGTTTATTGTTGAAGGGTGTTCAATTATCAGTGACCATACATCTTGTACGCCATATCTAAAAATTATGTTTGAATTGATAAAATCAACAAAATTTTCCTTCTTTACCTCTTTTAATGGCACAATTTCAGCCCATCTCGAGAAATAGTCAATGGCAGGCAAGATATTCAATTGTCCTTTTGACGACTTTGGAAGAGGTCCAACAGCATCAAGTCCCCATGAATCGAAGGGCCATGAGGATACAGTTGAATGCAGAGCCTCTGGAGATTGATGGAGGTAATTAGCATGAAATTGACAAGCTTGACACTTCTTGGCATGCTCTAAGCAGTCCATTACCATTGTTGGCCAATAGTAGCCCACCCTCTTGATGCAAAAATGAAGCTTAGGCCCTGATTGGTGTGATCCACATATGCCAGAATGTGCCTCTACCATTTTTTGTTGGGTTTCTTCTTTGTCAAGACACCGCAAGAATAGTCCCTCAAAAGAACGACGAAATAGTATTCCATAATGAAAGATGAATCGTGGTGCCCTTCTCTTAATGTCTGCTCTTACTCATGGATCCTCAGGCAGTCTTCCATGTTTAAGATACTCAATCAGTGGTTTCCTCCAGCTTCTTCTTCAACCACTTGAACAGATATATGATGGCTTTCATTGACTTGAATATCAAGACAACTAGGAATAACCCATCGATGACATACACGCACCTTTGTTGTCTCATTTTCTCCGAGTGACATTGTTGTAGCCAAGTTAGCCAAATCATATGCCATGCGGTTTTCTTCTCTTGGGACGTGATTTAAGAACACTTGATCAAACCTTCCAAGTAAGAAAGTAGCATATTGGTGATATGACAAAAGATCTTCTTTCTTCACCTCGTAACTCCCCGAGAGTTGATTGATGATCTATTGTGAGTCACCGTATACATCCAATTGAGGAATCTTCATATCTGATGTCATTTAAAGGCCCACAATCAAATCTTGGTATTTTACAACATTATTGGAACATGTTTCACCTAGAACAAATGAGAATGGTAAGATTAGGCGTTCTGGAGATATCAACACCACTCCTGCCCCTGCTCCTTCTCGGCGTGCAGATCCATCAAAGAACATTGTCCAGGCTGGCAGCTCTTCAGTAAAAAATGTGTCTTCATCAGGGAACTCATCTGAAGTTTCCCATTTTCCCGAAAGAGGGTGATTAGCAAGGAAATTAGCAAGTGTTTGCCCCTTCACAACTTTTTGGGGTGTGTATATTATCTCATATTGATCAAACAATATAGACAATCTTGCTAGACGTCCCGAGAGAACTGGTCGAGTTATTACGAACTTCACGGGATCAGCACGAGAAATTAGCTTGATAGTGTACGCTTCAAAATAATGCCTCAATGTTTTTAATGCATAAAGCAATGCTAAGCACATCTTCTCAATGGGAGTATTCAACTCGGCTCCTATCAAGGTCCGACTCAGATAGTACAATGCTTGTTCCTTCTTAGATTCATTCTCTTGAGCAAGAAGTGCCCCAAGTGATCGCTCTTGCGATGCAATGTATAGTATCAATGGCTTTCCGGGAGTTGGTGCCCCTAATACAAGTGTATTCGTCAAGTATGTTTTGATACTTTCAAAGGAATTTTGACATGATTGGTCCCAGTGGAAAGGAGCATCTTTATTCATCAAATAGTTGATGGGTTGACATCGTCCAGTCAGGTTAGAAATAAACCTCCAGATGAATGCCAAATTTCCTTGTAGACTGCGGAGGGCTCTCAAGTTCTTTGGCTCAGGCATTTTTTGAATAGCATCAATCTTTGTAGGATCAACTTCAATTCCATGGTGACGCACAATGAAGCCAATAAACTTTCCTGAGGTGACCCCAAATGCGCTTTTGAGTGGGTTCATCTTCAAGTCAAATTTTCTTAACCTTTCAAAAACAATTCGAAGGTCTTCAAGATTGTGTTCCCTTTGCTTCGTCTTTACCACTAAGTCATCGACGTAACATTCCACCATCTTATGAAGTATGTCATCAAATATGTTTTGCATTGCACGTTGATAGGTGGCACCATCATTCTTCAGACCAAATGACATCACTTTGTAACAATAAATTCCCTTTGGAGTTCGAAAGGCAGTGTATTCTTCATCTTTTTGAGACATTCTTGTTTGATTGTATCTAGAGGATCCATCCATAAATGACATAGCTTCATGCCCAGTTGTAGAATCAACCATGAGCTCAATGATCGGCAAAGGGAATTCATATTTTGGACATGCCTTGTTCAAATCTCGAAAATTAACGCAGACGCGTATTTAACCATTCTTCTTCTTAACAAGTACAATATTTGAGATCCACAATGGGTACTTCATTTCTCAAATAAATCCAGTTTCGATGAGCTTGTTGACCTCCACTTCAATTTGTGTTACCAACTCAGGACGAAACATTCTTTGTGATTGCTTTATAGGACGTGTTCCCTTTTTGATCCCCAAATGATGAATAACTATCCTGGGACTAAGGCCCGGCATTTATTTGTACGAACAAGAAAAAACATCCTTGAACACAACCAATAACTTGAAGTATTTCCTCTCTTCTTCTAGTGTAAGAAGTGCACTAATGAAGATTGGGCGTGGATCTTCCAAAGTGCCTAGATTTTGTTCCTTGAGGTCGTCTACGGTTGATTGTACGCCATCTTCTAGTGTAGGGGGAGCCTCTAGGAGATCATCATTCGTATCACCAACGTCTGGACCTTCTTCCACTGTTATCTCATAGAATGATTGTGTCTAGTTTGAATCTTCCACTTCACTTCCCACGAAGACTGTGATGACTTTATCTTCCTCCTTCTTGGTTTCTTCATGAAATCGATTGGTGATAACAATTGTGCTTCTTTTCACCTTTAAAGAACCATCATTGGTGATTGACAATATAACCTTTCTCTTCATACGTGATGTGAAAACATTATGAATCTCTTTATCATCAATTACATTACAAGAATCTTGATTTTCATGCTCCAGCAACCTCCTCTTGGATAATAACTTTCTTTTGGTCCCCAAGCGATAAAATATAGAAGTATTTGAGGTGGTGGCATATTCGTCCACTTGTTTAGAAGAACCTTTTTCATCTTTGCGGCCCAATCTTTCAAATATAGAGACACGAAATGTCAGTCTTCCAATGCGTTCAATCACCGAAGTTCGTCGTGGTGTTTTACCCTCCTTAGCTTCCTTTGCATTTTCTATAGAGGTGTAGTGGGATGAAGTTATTTCTTTCCCCTTCTTAGATGAAATTCAAAGAGGCTCTGGCAAGCTAATCCTAACCCAAACTTAGGAGTGGCAACATGATATCCTTGCTTTCTCAACTGCATTTGAGACTTTGTAAGTCCGTGTATCTTTTCACCAGTGACTTCATCCTTGAGTTATACTAACTTCGCTGGATTTGAGAAATCATCGCCTGATTTTTCAAACTATGTGAAGACCTTTTGATCAAAGTTTCCTTTTATTGTACCAGCTTGGATATTGCCTTTGGAGGGATCCAAAGCTATACACGGGACTTGCGCAACTGGGACAATCATTTTCTCCTTCAAATCATGGAATGTTATGTGACTAAGCTCCTTCCTCAGTGGCTGGACTTGTTGAGTGCATTCCTCTAGCAGTGGTTGCCCCTTTTTTCGACTTTCACGTGGAATATAGCAAAAAATTGGTTGTTGGTCGTCCATATTAGTCTTCAAGTCTCCTTTAGGTTGTGAAAGCTTAATGGAAACCTCTTCCGTTCTCTTCTTAGACATCTTGATAGAGGCCCATTGAACTTTACTATCTTCGAGATCAATTGGGTCGGCTTCTACATGTTCCTCCATATTTGCTTTTCTAGAATCTAAATAGAATTTTGCATCTGCAAAATATAACCCCGTCTCAGTGAAAGGATTGATGTCTGCATCTATTTTGACGACTTCACCGTCTTTCATATACTGCATGCATTGATGCAAAGTAGATGGTACAACTCCATTTTCATGAACCCAAGGACGTCCGACCAACAAGTTGTATGATGTTTATCATTGTCCTCCCTGATTGAAACCTTGGATCCTTAGGTTACTTTTGGAAAATTCATCAATGGAGATCCCATGTTTTTTCAGAACAACTTTTGGCATGATAATTACTGTCGATCCACCATCAATTAGTATGTGATTAAGATATTGTTCTCGAATAAACCCTACAACAAACAAGGGCCTATTATGTAGCTTAGATCCTAACAACAAGTCAACATCTGTGAAGGATATTGTATCATAACATGGGGCAATTTTTTCATCAGTTTGATGTTCTTCTGTTATTGTTGGATTAGGCTAACCTTCGATTCCCTTTGTTTCGACTATATTGGAAATAACATGTGTTGCACCAATTTGACTACCGCAAAAGAATATTTTAAGAAAGAAGTCATCCAATGTAATGGGCCTTCAAACCTTCTGCGATGAAGAACCATTGATCTTTCTGCTAGTACAAGGCTTGATGTTTTTTGATGTTCGTAGTTGATTCACATCACTCCTTGTTGCTCTTGTCTTAGGAAGTCGTATCCTAAGAACTGCTTGATGTCTCCGCTTATTACGTGTAACCAAAGTCCAACCATCAACTTCACTTTCTTTGTGGTTGTCTATCTCTAGTGAACCTTCAAGAGTTTTCCTTGGAACATCAACTCCAATAGGCCCTAAACTTCCAAATCGCAAGAAGCTGGTGTTTGGAATAGATGACGACCATGAACACTTCTTTTGATTTGGTGCTACACTAGCATGATTTGCCTCTGCTGTTTCATCTTGGTCAATGATGATTTTTCCTTCACTTACCAACATCATGATTTTCTCCTTCAAGATAAAGCATTTACTTGTAGGGTGGCCAAGGACGCGATGGAACTTGCAATATCTAGGATCACCAACCTTATCGATCTCTTCGAGCCTCTTTGATTCTGAAAGATCAATAACTTTCTTCGGTAGCAATTCCTCAAGGATAATAGGTACATCTGCATCTGGAAATGGGTAAACCTTTGCCTCTATCTCCTTTAAGGTTGGACGTAGCCTCTCCTCTCTTGGATATTGACTTTGGGCTTCCTCCTCTCTTAGTTTACTCTTGGTAGTGACCTTTACAGAAGTTGGTTTCACCGCCATAGATTCCTTAGTTTGGGTCTTTGAGGTCATACCTTTTCTAAACTCCTTCTTTTCTTTTGTCTGATCATCAAAAGAAGATCCCTTCCCATGACTCGCGATGCTCAACTCCATGTCATGCGCTCGTGTAGCGAGTTCCTCAAAATTTTGTGGTTTGATTCCTTATAGTGTGTATAGAAGTCCCCAATGCATACCCTGAATGCACATTTTCACAACAGATATTTCAGAAAGACGATCTTTGCAGTCCAAACTCAATGATCTCCATCAATTGATGTAATCCACCACTGGCTCATCCTTTCTTTGCTTAGTGCCGGTCAACTCTATCATGCTTACGGTTTGGCGATTACTGTAGTAATTATTGAGGAATTCCTTCTCGAGTTTCTCCCAACTATCAATAGACTCGTGTTCTATGTTGATGTACCAGTCGAATGCATTCCCTTTCAGTAAACGAACAAATTGTTTTACCAAAAGGTCACCATGTGTTCCAGCATTGCTACAAGTTTCAACAAAGTGGACGATATGTTGCCTTGGGTTCCCCTTGCCATCAAACTGTTGTAGCTTTGGTGGTTGATAATTTGTCGGCATGGATAGACAATCAATTCGTCTATTATATGGCTTGGAGTAATACAAGGAACTTTGTGGTGTTCCGCCATATTGAGACTTGATAGTGTTTGTTATCATGCCTTGCAACTGTTAGACAGATAGTGCAGCAACTGAAGCAGATTGTTTCTCCTTTTGAAACTTGGACTTTGCTAGAGATTCCTCAACGTCCTTGTTTCGTTGAACAAAACCAGATGGACAAGTGGGAAGGTGACTTGACTCTCCAGGTGTAAAGGCCTCCAACTTGTTCATAATTTGACCAATATGAAGATTTTTGTCATCAACGGATTTCTTCAAGGCCTCAATAGTTTGCTCTATCATTGCAAACTTCTCATCCATGTCAGTTGAGTCAGCCATCAAAGCATTGACATTCATTGAAGTTGGAGAATCCATTGAATCTTTAGAATCACAAAAGTTGGAGCCAATTTGAGAAAATTCTCCGAAGAATACAAGCGCAAGATTAACCCTAGGTGTTGCACTTACGACCATCGTATGAGAGTTTTCGCTTTTCATCGCCTTCAAAGAAGTGAAGTATTCAGATCAATCTAGCCCACTGTTTTTGAACTTACGCCGAGTAATTGGGCCAACATGACTGAGACCAGCAGACACGACATCAGTAGAGTCCTTGTTAGAAAAATCACAACTCTTTATGAACGCCATTACAGTAGTAGCCTTTGTAGTTTCTGATTTGCAAGAGAAAGAGATAAAAAGCAGGATCGGTTCCACTGGGCATGCCAAATTTGTTCGCAACAAATTTTATAAGCGCGGAAAATTAACTGCAAAAAAAAATAAATAAAAGAATAATGTAATTTTTATTAAAGAATCGTTGTGAGTACAATTTTGTTGTTCTCTTGATTCTCTCTCTAAGTTTCTCCGAGATTCGAGGGCCTTCAGTAGCATATTTTCCAAATTATTGAATGATGTAGACCTCCTTAGGTGTTGTCGATCTCCGAGACGTCGAAAAGCGCTTCGTCGTTGTAAGTCGATCTCCGGGAAGAACTCCGTTGATCACTCCTTCGAAGATTATGTTGATGTTGTAGCTTTCTCCAATTTGCTAAATAGTTGTTGAAGAGTTTTCTGGATCCCTTTGAATGTCATGTCCATCCCCTATTTATAGTGTAGGGGGTGGACAAGGTTGCATATGATTGACCAAAGGATGTCATTTACACACTTGACATGTTGTGATTGGTTCTTGCACTTGACTGGGACTAACACCTCATTTGGACATGTGGTGTCACCTTGTTGGTTTCGGATGCCTAGTCACTGTGACACATGGCATGGGTTTGGGATTCAAGGTTAAATGGACCTTGGATTTGAACTTAATAAAATGTACTCATTTATTTGTAAAGCCCAAATTAATCATTCAACCCAAATGATCATGGATTCAATTTAAATTTTGTATGAATTTGATCCAATACAATTAATGTGTCTACACTCCCTACAAGAGAACTTATGAGAAGGCTTTGATATTATATATTATAGACAAACAACAATGGCATTATATGGGGTTCACAAGTGGTACGGGTCTTTTTCTAGTTCTGGTGAACCTTGTACCTTTTACCAGTTTAGAAGAAATATAAAGATGGTTAACTAACGAGCTTTAACGATCTCAAATTGACAATGAAATCTGTGTATTGGATGAATCATTTTCTTGTTTATTTTCGATATGTAAAATGCAATACACAATAGTTTTATCATATATTTTTTGTGTTCTTTTGTTTTTATATGTGAAATACCTATAGCTTAATAAATGCATTCTATAGTGAAAATTGACGTACTTCTTATGGCATACTTCAGTAATAATGATCTGTAACTTGAGATTGTAAGTTCTGTGGTGTACAGGCTCCTCAGTTTGTAATCAGATGCAATATATTAGCATTTAAGTATACAAGAAATGCAATTAGATTTATGTTTTCATTTTTTTAACTTCTGTTCTGTCCTTCACCACTATATGATTATACCAAACACCTAAAAAACTATTGCATCTTGAAAATATATAATGTTGGGAACGGGCCTTGCCCATATAATTGGTAGCCAAAGTGTATATAGTTGACATCCAATTATTCATACTAACAGTTATTCAACCGGAAGGATCCCTCGTCCATCACAACAAAAAAACTTGATTTACTCGTCACTGACAATAATTCTTGAAAATAGAAGAAGAGAGAGTAACATAGAAGAAAATGGATAAAATCAGACTTTTTGATTAACTTTAAAAGATTAGAGTGAATTAAGAAAATTAAATATTCCTAATTTAATTATCATCAATCAATTCAAATTTTATTAATACACATATTACTGTTTTTTCTTTTTTTTCTTTAAAATCAATTTCTTTTCTATCTTTTTTCAATATTGATTTTTATCCTTTTTATTTTTTCAAAACAACTTTTTACAATTAATTAAAAATATTTTTTTTATTCATTTAATAAAATGTTACAACCTGAAATTTTTTATTGTTACAACTTGAGAGTTTTATTCTGCTCCTATAACTTGAAAATATTAGTCTAATAAATGTCATATATAAAATTTTCGCAAAATAAATTACAAATCAGTCTACATTATATCCAAAATTAACTATTAAGATATACAAACAATTAAAATATCATAAATATAGAAAAATAATTACATGATTCGATGATAAAAGTGATAAAAACTGGTAATTGGATCAAAATGTTTCTATAATCTATTTTGTGAACTATTTCTCTAATAAAGTTTTCCATTCAAAAAACTAATAAAAAAAAGTGGGCAAGAAAAATGACCGATATCTAGAAATTTGTATCCAATTGATATGCAGTTTGTATATAACTAGTATCCTGAAATTATGAGAGTCAATCTGTATTTCATATGTAGTTGATAACTGACTTGAAGAAACCAGTGCATATTCCATATCATTTTGTTACACCTTGTAAATCTAAGGACCTAGGCTAGAGTCTCACCTAGTGTCTAAGGATTTTAAATATTGTTTCTAGGCCTAAATAAAGGTAATTAACTTGATTAGAAAGTGTTGAAGCCTAAACGTCAAGAAACGACCACGACGTTCGCAGACTAGTAAAAGTGACCTAGTGTGCCTCTGGGTGTTTCTAGGGGTTTAAAGAGTCTTATAAAAGTTTAATTTGGTGAAAGGCTGAGAGTACACCTTAGAGTGTGTTTAGGGTCAAAAAGTACGGGTACAACTCCACAAGGACCTCCCTAAGGGCCCTCGTGGAGGACCCGAACAATTGACCCTAAGAGCTGTCAAAAGACAGTGTGCATCCTCGAGAGGAATGACGAGTCGTCGATTGAACGACGCTCCGTTGTTCGTGGCCTTTGGTCCACACTTATCCATTTACCCAAAGCCTCCAAACACCAGCCTCTATCGCAAACACATTTGACCAGTATGGTCCGTGATTGGGACGACAGGTCGTCGACGGGGTCTTATTGATGGACCACTATCGCAGTGCCTCAACCTTGTTAAATTATGGGTGGCTAGGTAATTAAGTAATTAATTAGTTAACACTTAGAGATGGTTATAATTAGTTAGTTTAGGATTATAAAAGGGTTTTAAGTCATTAAACCAACCTAAAACTCCATAAATTTCAAAACCAAAATAACTCCCACTTCTTTCTAGTTTATCTCGCTACTCCAAAGACCACCATTGAAGAACAACGTCAAGTTCATCCTAGGTATACAAGATAAGGAATTTCCTTCATCATTCTTCAAGGATTCTCAAGGTATGGAGGCTATTCACTCTTCGGATCCTTTTCCCCAACAGGCTCTTCAAAGATTTGATTTCGATGTTTATCAAAAACCTTGTTTTCATCGAACTTCGTGGGTCTACTTTCTAGATGGAATTGTGTAGTCTTAATTCAGTTATTATTGATGATTTATGCATGTTTATGTGTGGATTGATGTATCCCCTAAGGCCTTTATCTAAATCTCTACAAAGACCCATTAATCTTCTTCTTCTCTTAACCCTAACTTTTGATTTAGGTTGGTTTTTGATTGAGGAATATGAAAGTGAACGTAGTCTTGTATAGTTGACTATTATATGATGATGGTAATTGAATTATTTGTTGAATATCATTGAATTGAGGGTAAGATCTTTGATGAGATTCTTGGAAGCCATTGGTAAGACTTTCAAGACCTTGAGTACTTTACTTCAGTTATGTTGGTCTATTCTTGATTATGCTGATTAAATTGGAGTATGAATATGTGAGTACGATAGGGAGATAATGAGATTATGAATATGATAGCATATTATGAATGTGATGAATTGTGAAATGATGATAGGTGTGTTGTTATGAGGGATTGAAGGTGATTCCTATATGCATCTTATTACCATGATTATGATGTAATGTTCTCACTTAATGTTGGGTTGTAATGCAAGGAAGTTCTTATTCTATAACCTAAGAGTTATGATCATGTTATACAATGGGTTAGTCTCCTATGACCTATGATATAAACTAATGTTAAGAAAGACTCTAAGATACTTCAAAAAAAGAATATGTAGCTTAGCACCGAGTGAACTTGAAAATGAGAGGTGTCCCTTCCAATGAGGAAGGTAGGTTCACCAAGTGTCTCATGAGATGGAAACTACAATGTGAATTAGCATAAGGATAGTTTGTAGAACCAATTTCCTAGTTCCTTAAGGCCCCATAGCAAAACCTAGCTAGTGGATCCACGTAGACACTATTATGATGTATATGTCCTACCTTTGCAAGTAGGATGCCCTCATTTCGGTGTAAGTGTTGACACCGAATTCCATGTTTAGCTCACATGGTCTATTGTCGGTTATGGAAAAGTTTCTCGAAAATAAAATGAATGAATTAAAGTATAAAGATGCATTGCAACTAGGAATTGAGAGGTGCACTAGTGTAGGTAAGAAAATGAGACTTTACCTATACATTGCACATGTGGACCTTGAGCGGATTCTTAGGGAGGTTTATTTATATACATATGTTATGAATGAAATGATTAAATGTTGATTCTATACAATGTTGATCTCATATGACGTCGCGTTCACTTGATATACATGTTGTTTGTCTAGATTGTCATGTAGAAGATTATGAACACTTGTTATGATGCTATATGATGTAACGGCAATGCGTGTGGTTTCTTTACTAGTTGACTTAGTTTATGTGAGGTTATGGGGCTTCATATAGATATTGCACTAGTTGACTTGAATTGGCATTATAGGTAAGGTCTTTTAGGGTATTGATGAAATGTACTGTAAACATGAAATGTTGATTATGACTTTACTATGATGTACTCTTGAATATGAATATGGACTTGTATATGCTTGGATGTGCATAAAGGCTTTTAAAGTGACTTAGCATGCTTTTGAACAAAATGTCCTTTTTAGCACGTTTCTAAATGTTTTACTTGCATATGTCTTCATACTTAGTACATGTGGTTTTTACTAACCCATATTCTTTCTATTTATACAATAATGTAGGTTCAGGCCATTGAAGAGTTTCAAGGCCAAATTTCAAGAAGTTTTGATAGATTTCCAAGTTAGTGAATCCTCAAGACCGAGGACGAAGCCTACTATTCTAGTTTATGTCATTTGATTAGTCTAAAGACATTGTTCATTTCCTATATTGTAAAGATTATGTTGTATTCTCTTATGAGACTTATTGTAATGTTGTAAGGGTATGTACCAAATCTTATATTCCTATATTAGATGGTCATATGTGAGACAATGGTAGACTATTTTGATAAATGAGAAGACTATGTAAACTTCATAGGTAAAGTTTTTAATTTTCCGTATTTTTATTGACCTATTAATTGCGATGATGTATGCTAAGGGCTTGTTTTAGGCCTCTAAAAGGACAAAGACGCCGATTACGATTAGGGGGTGCTGCCCGGTCGTGACAAACTTGGTATCATAGCATGAGGTTAAATAATTATAGGAATGATGTCTCACTAAACCACGTCTATGTAGAGTCTTGTTCATAATTGTGAAGCATGACACACTTATGAATTAGAGGCTATCTGATGCTTAGGAAATTCTCATTTCTTTTGGTATTCTTAAGTCGTGCCTCAAGAGTCTCAACTCTATGTGTTCTTTTCTTCTAATCCTTTTCTTGTGGTTATAGGCTATGATTACTAGAAGGGCAGCGTTGAAGAGGATATTTATAATGCCGGAGCTCCTGCCAAAGACCACCAAGTTCCTCCCCAAGGCAATCAAGCTCCTCCTCAAGAATAAGTTCCTCTAGGTGACCAAGCTCCGGTCAATCCTCCGGCCAGAATGGATGGAGAGATAAGGTCGGCTTTCCTAAGCTTGGCTCAAGCCATGACTACTCAAGCTCAAGTCGTACCTACTCAAGCTCAAGTCGTACCTACTCAAGCTCAAGCTATGATGGCTCAAGCAAACTGGGAAGTTGCACCCTGTGGGAATGAAAATGCTAGTACCATGGCTTCTCGCTTGAGATACTTCACAAGGATGAACCCTTCCATGTTCTTTGGGTCTAAAGTTAATGAAGACCCCCAAGAATTTTTTGATGAGGTTTATAAGATCTTGTATGCTATGGGGGTGAGTTCAAATGAGAAGGCCGAACTAGTCTCTTACCAACTCAAGGATGTGACTCAAACATGGTACACTCAATGGAAGGACAATAGGGCCTTGAGAGCGGGTCCCGTGAGTTGTGAAATCCTTAAGAGGGCCTTTCTTGATAGGTTCTTCCTAAGGGAGAAAAGAAAGGCAAAGATTGAAGAGTTTATCAACCTTTGTCTATGAGGTATGACTGTTCATGAGTACTCTTTGAAATTCACTAAGTTGTCTAAGTAGGACTCTTCTTTGGTGTCAAATCCGAGGGATGAAATGAACTATTTTGTGATGGGCGTGTCCGATGATCTTGTGGAAGAATATCGTGCGGATATGCTTCATGACAACATGGATATTTCTCGTTTTATGGTGCATGTTAAACAAATTGAGGATAGTAGGCTCAATAGTAAGAATAGGGAGGCCAAGAGGGCAAGGTCCAATGATGGAGGTACTTCTAAGGGTAAGATTGAAATCCAAGACAAACCAAGGTTTAACAAGAGATTCTCCAACCAAGTTTCTTCTTATGTCCCAAAGTTCTGCACGGATAGGGTTTCTAACCCTAGATCTCAAGGAGGCCAAGGTGGTGGTTCACCAAGTTGGGTTCCACAATATACCAAATGTGGCAAGAAGCATGGCGGTAAATGTCTAATGGGCACGGATACTTGTTTTGGTTGTGGAAAGAGTGGTCATATGGTGAGGGATTGATCCATGACCAATACTCAAGGTAGGGAAACTAATAAAGCACAAGCAAGCATCCCAAGTTCCGATGCTCCTAAGAAGAACCACTTATATGCTCTCAAGTCTAGGGGTGATCCAGAGGGCTCTCTCGATGTTGTTACTGATATGTTGCAAGTATTTTCAATTAATGTTTATGCATTGCTAGATCCCGGTGCCACTTTATATTTTCTGACTCCTTTAGTGGCTATGAATTTTTATGTACATCTCGATGTCTTAGTTGAACCTTTTTCGCTTTCTACCCCGGTGGGTGACTCCATTGTTGCTGAAACAGTCTATAGGAGTTGTCCCATATTATTGTCCAATAGATTTACATTGGTGATTTGGTAGAACTTGATAAGTTGGAATTTGATGTCATATTAGAGATGGATTAGTTACATGCTTATTTTGCTTAAATTGATTGTAGAACCAGGGTAGTTAAATTCCAATTTCCTAATGAACCCATTTTAGAACGGAAGGAGGAAACTCAATCCCTAGAGGTCAAATCATTTCGTGTCTAAAAGCTTGTCAGATGATTTCTAAGGGATGCCTGTATCACATTATAAGGGTCAAGGACCTTGGGTCCGAATCCCTTTCTTTAGAGTCGGTCCCCATAGTGATGGATTTTCCAAAAGTCTTCCCCGGTGATTTACCCGGAATTCCTCCCAAATGGGAAATAGATTTCGGCATAGACTTGATGCCAGATACTCAACCCATATCAATTTCTCCTTACTGGATGGCTCCGACCGAGATAAAAGAATTGAAGATTCAACTCAAGGATTTGCTAGATAAGGGTTTTATACAGCCAAGCATATCTCCATGGGGCGCTCCGGTATTATTTGTGAAAAAGAAAGATGAGTCTCTTAAAATGTGTAATGACTACCAACAATTGAACAAGGTCACTATAAAGAATAAATATCCTTATGATGTAATGTTCTCAGTTAATGTTGGATTATGATGAAAGGAATTTCTCATTCTATAACCTAAGAGTTATGATCATGTTATACAAGGGGTTAGTCTCCTAAGACCTATGATAAAAACTAATGTTAAGAAAGACTCTTAGATAATTCAAAAATGGAATATGTAGCTTAGTACCGAGTAAACTTGACAATGACAGGTGTCCCTTCCAATAAGGAAGGTATGTTCACCAAGTGTCTCATGAGATAGAAAATACAATGCGAATTAGCATAAAAAGAGTTTCTAGAAAATCTCCTAGTTCCTTAACTATGTGCCCCCACAGGAAAACCTAGCTAGTGGATCCACGTAGACGCTATTATGATGTATATATCCAACCATGGCAAGTCGGATTCCCTCCTTTCGATGTGAGGGGTTGACACCGGATTCTGTGTTTAGCTTACATGGTCTATTGTTGGTTATGGAAAAGTTTCCCGAAAGTAAAATGAATGAATGAAAGTATAAAGATGCATAACAACTAGGGTGACTTGAGAGGTGCAATAGTGTAGGTAAGGGAATGGGACTTTACCTATACATTGCACATGTGGACCTTGAGCGGATTCTTAGGGTGGTTTCTTTGTATACATATGTTATGAACGAAATGCTTAAATGTTGATTCTATATAATTTTGATCTTATTTGATGTCGCATTATCTTGATATACATGTTGTTGGTCTAGATTTTCATGTAGAAGATTATGTACACTTATTATGATGCTATAAGGGCAATGCTTGTGCTTTCTTTAGTGGTTGACTTAGTTTATGTGGGATTATGGGGCTTCACATAGATATTGCACTAGTTGACTTGAATTGGTATTATAGGTAAGGTCTTGTAGGGTATTGATAAAATGTACTCTAAACATGAAATGTTGATTATGGATTTACTATGATGTACTCTTGAATATGAATATGGATTTGTATATGCTTGTATGTGCATAAATGTTTTTCAAGTGACTTAGCATGCTTTTGAACAAAATGTCCTTTTTAACACGTTTCTAAATGTTTTACTTGCATATGTCTTCATACCTAGTACATGTGGTTTGTACTAACTCATATTCTCTCTACTTCTTCAATAATGTAGGTTTGGGCCATTGAAAAGTTTCAAGGCCAAATTGGTGAGTTGCCTACTATTCTAGTTCATGTCATTTGATTAGTCTAAAGACATTCTTCATTTCCTATATTGTAAAGACTATGTTGTATTCTCTTATGAGACTTATTGTAATGTTGTAAGGGTTATGTCTCAAATATTTTATTCCTATATTAGATGGTTATGTGAGAGACAATAATAGACTATTTTGATAAATGAGAAGTCTATGTAAACTTCATATGTAAAGTTTTTAATTTTTTGTATTTATATTGACCTATGAAATGCGATCATGTATGCTAAGGGATTGTTTTAGGCCTCTAAGAGGACGAAGACGCCAGTTACGATTAGGGGGTGCTCCCCATTCGTGACACATTCAATACTTAAAATTATATTAAAAATTTATAAATACATGATATTCTAAAGAGTCTAAGTTGCAATCAACTATCTCATATTTGATCTCCGTAGTCTTGTTGTAAGATAATTGTTGGTATCTGAAGCATGTTCTTTTGCTATGCAGGATCCATAAAATTTGCTAGCAACAATTCCAGTTACTTCCCTCTCACTAATCACGTCATCATCGATTTTTGTTTATCCGCATTGCCATCAACCTAGATGGAAAAATTGAAAAAGAAACATTCTTATTATATATTAAATAAGAAGATGTCTATTTCATACCAACATTAGTCATAATTTATACAAAAATTGGATGATATAGCAAACTACTATCAATTCACATAATTGGACCACTGATATCAGACCATGTTTTCATAAAAATAATACACAAATTAAGTCAGTGTCATACCAACAATAAATCAATTTCATACCAATGTTAAAACACATTTCAAATCATATTCATAAATCCTATATCAATTCAGCTTTCATACCAATATAATTCACGTTTCATGCCAGATTGGTAGACACAATGACAATAATTTGAAAAAGAAATTCCTCTAAATCATGTACCAACTTCATACAAGATTTACACCAAATATAAGTAATACATACCATTTTTATAACAAATTTTATACCAATTCATGCCAACATTAAACAAAACTCATACCATATTCATAAATTGTATATTAAGTCAGCTTTCATACTAATAATATGCATAATATAACAACTTTAACAAATAAAATCTACTAAATTGATTTAACCATATCCCATGTAGTAAAAAACTCAATCAACTTTTGGAGGACACAACACACACTCAACAATACTTTCCAAGAGTCCAAACAACATAAAGTTTCAAGAACATCTGTACCTCTTATAATAAACTCCAATCTACACTACACATGGACATAAATCTCCCAAAAACATTAGCAATTTCAATAAAGATTCAATTTTTTACCATTCCCCACGTAGTAAGAACTCAAATCAATAAACCCAAAAAGGATCAACCTCAAAACAACTCTGATTCAACTCCATGAAAATGGTAAATAAACTTTCTTACAATACAATTATCAAACGGGGTTTCTCCAAAATACTAAAAGTATTGAAAATTACAACTTAGAGATCTTCCCTTTTGTTTTGATTGTATGGAGAATATATTTCTCTTAATCAGTTTTTAGATGTTGAAACATCAACTTCAATGGAGTATGGATGAAAGATATGAAAGATGAAGTTCTATTTTTTTTAACATGGGATTGACGTGGGGTGAGGGATTAAGGTGGGTTGTGGGGGTGTGACTTATAACTATATAAAAGGAACAATAATCAATGTAAATCCCTATAATTGTGTAAGAGATAATTATGGGGTATTTTTTATTTAAATAATTTAATAATAATATAAAATTATAAAAAATTACTTATTTAATAATGTAAAATTTAATTAATTTTAAAATAATTAGTGATATGTTGTAACCCTTGGTTAAACTGTTATAAGCAAGAAATTTTTAAAAGTTGATTTAAAGCATGTAATATTGACTCTTAAATTGTATGTGGGGTGATTTTTTCATTTATTTTTGATTATTTTTTTCATTTTATGGAATTAGATGTTGTTGATGATTATATTTTTAACTTTATTATCCTAATATTTTAGATTGATTTGATTAGCTGAATCACTTATAAGTGATTTTTTTTGTTAACTTCTGTAGTATAGTTCATAATAATCACTCTCTATGATAATTCATTTCAACAATTGTGAGCAAAATCTATGTAATGACCTGAAAGGTCATTTTTGAAAATTACTGTTTTATCCCTCTTGATAGTCGCCATGAGCTATTCCTGATTAGTCGGTGAAGTTGCCTTGAGAAATTTGGAACTATCCATGTAGCTATACTTAATTAATAAGTGAGAAAATTTAAAATAATTACTTTTAATAGGTGGTTAATGGATCAAAGTCCATATTTTATTCAATACCCTTACAACTTTGCACCTATATAAGAATAAATTAGAGTTAAATAAAGTTGATATATTATTTATAAATTACATCACAAGAGCATAACCATACTACGGACACCAAAGTACGAAAAGAATCGCAGGTGCTTCAAGTAATATGCTAAACTTAACACTAAATCTCTTGGTACATGCATTAATTGTTAGGAGATTACATATAAATCAATTATATATATGGATGGTTGGGCAAGAGAAGGTTAATTATTGAGATTTCATTTGTTTTCCATTAACTGCTAAGGATGGAAAGGTTTCTAAAGCGGGAAGACAGAATTAGCAGGAACCTAATTAGGTAATGATGAGAAACAAAGGGGTACTCATGATTTGGTTATGGAGAGAGAAACGGTAATGGTGGAATAAGGTACTGGATGGTCCTTGTTTGAAGATTAAGTATCATTTTAGTATAACTCGACCTGATTAAAATTGTTTTCTTATATCATCACCTTATAGTTCAAGTTTTGATATATTGAGATAAATATTTAAATATTATATGTATTATATTATATGAATACCATTAGATGTATGCTATTTGAAGCAATTAAAACGTAACCCTAGACTTGAAATTTGAAAACTATGAGACATGGATATGTTAACTAACATCATACTTAGGAACTTGATTATAAATTAAGTTAGTTTTTTGGTCTACGCTAGACCTATAGTAATGTGGGTGTTGTTAGTTTTGAAATATTATTGTGATTACTAATGGGAATAGATTTCTTTGAGTTGAAACTACGAAGAAAAACGAAGACTCAAATCCCGGAGTGATTGTTCGACTATTTGAGGCAAGTGGATTTTTAAACCCTTGTTAAGTGTATGAAATTCGTGTATTTTCTTGTACTATGTGTTTGGGGGTAATAAGACTTGGTGATGGATTGACTTGTCCACATTGATTAATTCTAATCATGGAAAGGGGTAATAAATGGCAATATGATTAATTGTTTGTGTGTGATGTGTTGAGAATGAATTGAAAGACTTGTTGAATCACTATTGATGTTGTATCATGATTGTGTGGTTGTGAATTGTACAATGTTATGAAAATGATCATTTTCTCATTATTTTTGTGAACATGTCATTTGCATTGTTCTGAAATATGGATGTGACAAGTGTTATGTCAATTGAGAAAGAATGAGAAACTAAAGAGGATGCACCATTTTGAGGGACATATCGCGTGTCACGATGGATACTATATTTTGAGGGACGTATCGTTCGTCGCTATAGATACTATATTTCGAGGGATGTATCGCGCGCCGCGATGGATGTTATATTTCGAGGGACATATCGCTCGTCATGATGGTTACTATTATCGAGGGTATTATTGCGCGTCGTGATAGATGTGTGTCCCCCATGGGTCCCAGACTAAGAGACAACGTGTGTGTATCTCTAGGCCAGATGTGCATCATTATACTTGACATTGCATTGCACATACTTACTATTAGTGAACTTGACATTGTGTTTTGTTGATCTTGTGAATGCCTTTCTGTGGGACTTTAATTGAGGAATATTGAGTTTGTTGTTGAGAATATGTGATTTTTAGAATGTTGTTGATGAGATATGCGCTTGTAAATTGTGAACTATTAGGTTGAGAGTTGGTTTTATGCATGTTGTAGTTATGGAGGTTCGATTAGGGTGTAAGGAGTACCCATATTCTATCCTCTTAGCTTTTATTTAGATGTTTACTTATTGAGTATCCTGTGGTTTGGTACTCACCCCTTGCTTCTACAATTTCTTGTAGGTTACTAGACCTGACCTTTGTGATATATTCTCTTCTTTTCCGAGGCTTCTTGGAGATTTGTGAGGTAGTTGTTTGTCATCTAAGTAGACCTTCTTACTCCTCTTTATGATCTTGTTCTACTCTAGAAACAATGTCATATGAGACTTGTATTTTTCTTTTGATTCAATTGTAATATTTTAGAGGCTTATACACATGACAACCAGATTTTTGGGATATTTTTGAGTTTATTATAAAATTTCTACATTTTATTGTTATGGTTTTGAGTTTTAGGCTAACTTATTTTGGTGAAATAAGATGAGTGTCATCACGTTTATTTTTGGATCATGACAAAATGGTATCAGAACTCAATGTTCATAGATCTCATGTGTGTACAAGCCGAGTCTAAGTAGCGTCTTGAGCATCAGTACAGAGACATATGTACTTATCCTCGAGAGGCTATTGTGACTTTTATGAAAAATTTTCACTTCTTAGATCTCTATCGTGCGTCCTTGTCCGAATTTGATTCTTATCGTTTCATTCTGTTCACTCTCACTCTCACTTAAAGTGATGACTCGTGCATTGTCCTTCACGTGGGTAGTTTGTGTGTTGCATACGGCTTGGTTGATAGATCTATTACTAACGTGGATGTGATAGACTTGTGGGTTGTGAAAAGGATGTGTGATATATTTGGAATATTTAATGATTTGAAGGAGTTGAGTAAGGTGATGACTAAGCACTGTATTTTGAAGTAATTTCTATGATGAGGTTGAATAATGAATTTTAGGACTTCATGAACGTGTTATATTTTTTAGGTTAGTTACCCAGTATAGGGAATAGTACTTATGTGGTATAGGCAATATCTGGAGTGGTTTGACAATTAAAAGTGGAATGATTAAAAGGATGACTAAATAATGAATAGTGTAACCTTGGAAAATACAATTGGTACAGTTGCTATAACATATATTGAGTTGCTTTGTGAATGGTGTTGCACCAATCAAGGTTAGAATCTTTCATAGATTGAATGTATATAAAAAAGGGTCATAATATGACTACTACAATAGTATCAATGTGTACTTGGTTAGAGTTACGGAGTGTATTACTTCTACTTACTTGGTTAGAGTTACAGAGTGTATTACTTTTGGTACCGACTTGATTTTAGAAAATATTCATGTCTCTTGGGATAGAAACAAAAAAGATTTGATAGTGTTTTGTAAATATTCCATAGATAGAAATGTGTGGGCTATTTGGGTACAATCTTCTCGGTAGGTATTATGTGTTCTAGTGACCGATCTAATGGACTTTCATAGTGTGATACTAGTGGGAAAAGTTTAGCTTTCGAAAGGAAGTGAGATTAATGACATTTACTCTGATTAAAAGGATCAAAATGTATCTTTAGATGGTTAAGAATTTGGTTTAGAGACACGTGGTTCCATCTGTTGGTTGTGGTAATGGTGATAGTGTTACATGTCGTTCATATTAGTTAAAAGTTATTGGAATATGATTTGGGAAATGAGTGTACAAACGTTCAACTCAAGTGTTATGATAAGTTTTTTGTGGTTTTAAGTTTGATAATGAGCATGGTTGGATTTTTAGCAAAGGATCTCAATAAAGAGGTAATCAATGATAAGATAAGATACATTAATTCATATAAATCATCAATCTATGAACTAATGTTGATATATAGTGGGAATGGGCTACATCGTTGAAACCAGAATTTGAGTTCTTCATTGAGATTCTACGTTTGTGGTAGTAGGTTTAGTTAAGGTGCTGGAAGGGTAAGAAATGATTGATTGCATCGGGTAATAAGCATTTGGAAGAACTTGTGCATGGTTAAGTCGTAAAGTTGGTTGCTTTTGATTGTTAAAGTATCTAAGGAAGGGTTTCACATAAGGTTTTGGTTTAAGATGAGTTTGAGTTTGTTAAAAGGTCCTATAAGTCCAGGGGTCTTTTGGATATTTTAGGAAGTAAATATTGGCAGTTATTAGACCTATTTAAACCCTAATTCACCCTTCATAAGGTTAAATTTCGTGGATTATTGGTCAATTATTAAGATAGGTAAGAGAATCAACGAAAGAAACAAGATTTTGGTGTATTAAAGACAGGGTATTTAAAAAAAAATTATCATGGGAAGAATTTAAGAGATGTGAAAGAATAAGACCTCTTATATAGAATCTTGGTTCTAAGTGAAGGTTGTATGAATTTTCATATATAAGTTCTAATATGACTATGGATGTGAATTTGTTCGATATAGACTTATTAAGGTTTTATCATCGACTTTTATAAATATGGGGTTTTAGTTTGGGTGACAAGAAATGATGTGTGAAAGATTCTATGAAAGATTCTAACCTTGATTCTACATGATTGATAGAGATTTTGAAGGGACTGAAACTACTTTGTTGATGAGACGATATAATCTTCTATGATGTGTTACATAAGCATTTGATGGGGAGTAGGGGTTATGACTTTATAATATACATAATTATTGGAGTGACCAAGGATGTCTTTGAGTTTTGAGAAGAGGTACATGATGGTATGAATGGTAGTTGAAAATGGTATGTGAAAGTTCGTGTAAAGTTGATATTGGGTGTGATTCAATTATTTTACCTCGATGGAAAAGTATTTTTAGAATTAAAATAAGTGCTATCAGTATCGGGTGTGACTCATATTTGTCATGTAATGCTTAAATGAAAAGAGAGGGAGCCATATTTTAAAAAATTTAGAGGCTACAATGTGTTTGCTAAGAACACTTTGATACTAGTGATAGTTTGAGAGTAAGTTAAATGGCTGGTGTAGTTATGATGTTTGTAGGTATTAAGAGTGTTAGCTTCAATGGAGTACTGTGAGAAGTATGTGTGGTTTCATGAATCATGTATTTGTAATATTGTAACGAAGATCAGACTGGTTGATTGTGGGTGGCTAAAATTAAGAGATGGAGTCAGATGAATGGAATTTTATTTATATGGGCACTACGGAGTATCTTGTCTTATTCGACCTTGCTTCTGTATATTCTTATGTGACCACCTTCTTCGTACGGGACATTATTTGAAATATGATTCGCTGCTTATGCTACGACTGTTTCCACATATATGGGTGTATCCCTAGTGCTAGATAAGGTGTACCGATTCTGAAATGTCCTCTTGGTAGGATAGGATGCTTAGAAAGACTTGGTCATTTTAGATATGACATATTTGCTGTTTTCTTAAAATAGTTGAAGTATTCAAGTGGTTCTACATGCACAACTTTGCGTATGAAAATTTATTAGAGAGCTATCATGAATATTTACAGTTGTTCGACAGATTTAAGATTTATCTCATCATCGGTATCACGTTTTAGCTATGTGTGATTGAATGTGGGGACCATTGGTTCTAGTTTGTTGTTCTTAAGGTTTTTCTAGAATTTTGACAGTGGTGTTAGAGGTTCAGTATACTTAGATGTATCCCTCTCTAGATGGTTACTTGATCATTCCTTCTTTGGGTTAAATTGTTTTGGTTCTCTCTTGATGAGTACCCGATGTCTAAAGATCATATTTTTATAACTTAGGATCGTGAAAAAAAAATTGTTGTGAAAAATAAATCTTGATAGATTTGTGATGGTTTGTGCATTATGAATTTGTGGTGGTTGGTTAAAGTTCACTTCTAATTGTAGTTGGTATTGATTCAGAATTTTGTAGTGGTTATGTGAAAAAAGATTAATCATGGTGATTGTCTTATGTGCCAAAGGATTTCAGTTCATATTGGGTTCATGGGTTAATCTGTGGCTTGATAATCACTCTTGAAGTATAGATCTTCCAAAGTTTTATTCGAAAGTTCAGTTCTTAGTAGTTGATCTTAATGAAATGTTCTTAAGGATGTGCTAACTTGGAAAATAAACATTGACTTTAGAAATTATACCTCATGCTTTTGGTAATGTCAGTTTTCCTTCTTTTTTATTCTTTATGTTCGAGAACGAACATGAATGTTAGTGTCGGATAATGTAGAGAAGATCTGAAAGGTTATTTTTTAAATTATTGTTTTAACCCTCCCGATAGACGCCGCAAGCCATTCCTGATTAGTCGGTTAAGTTGGCTTGAGAATTTTGGAACTATCCATGTAGCTATACTTAATTAATAAGTGATCAAATTTAAAATAATTACTTTTAATAGGTGGTTAATAGGCCAAACTCGATATTTTATTTAATACCCTTACCACTTTGAACATGTATTAGAATAAATTAGAGTTAAAAAAATGTTGATATATTATTTATTTATTACATCACAAAAGAGCACAGCCCTATGTTACGCCCCGAGCCTACACCCTAGGCGGAACTGACACTTAGTGACCATTTTTGGCCTCGAGCGAAGCCTTGGTCTGGCTTACTTAACTCAACGGAAGACAACAATCATACTTATAAGATTAACGAACTTAGCTGAACTGAACAATAATACTATCCAGAATGTTTTAAAAGTGTAAACATTCAAACTGGCTAAAATGGCAATCAACTCTTTAACATAAGAATGAAAAGTAAAGGTTACTGGACTACTAACTGTCTATGAAGCCTCTAAACTGACTGAGATGGATGTTGGGACAAATCTCACAACATTCTATTGAACTAATTTAGAAAGCAATAAAGATATGTCCTCCGGAATGCAAGGAGGCTCAGCAAGTGACTCAAGAGTGCTCAATTGGATCAACGGTGCACTAGATGTCGATCCTCGTTATCTGCGTTTGCATCATGATACGATGCAGGACAACTAGAATCAGTATATTTAATGAACGAGTATGCAAGTTGAAAAGCTAAACAACACTTAGACTTGAAAAGGGGTAAGAAAGAACACTTACCTTTGCTCTGGTCAACTCATGATCTAATAACTCTTATTTAATATACACAATTTAAAAGTGATCGCAATATAAAGAAATACTAACTGAAAGAATGTAATAAATTCTGAATATATACAAGTATACAAATAATATCTAAGATGTATGTAAAAATACAAATAACTGATGTATATGAAAATACAATACTTCTGTTGGAGTTTCTCTAACCGACAACCATCACTTAAGAGCTATAGTGATGATACAGCGTTACTCGGCCCACACTGCCCGACCATCCTAACCTTTTATATAATATAGGATCTGAACTTCCTAATGGATCCACTAGTAAACTATGAAGAGGGTTCATCTAAAAATTATGACCTTTTTCTACCCATGATGGCTACATGGTTTACATGGAGACTTGAGTAAATTGAACTCGCATCCCCACATCGATGCTCAATACTACTCCCAAAATATATATATACTGACTCTTCTGTTTTTTTTAACATATTGATTATGTGATTTGAGATTAGCGCTCAAAACTTAGTTTTTAAAAAGCTCTCTTGGAAATCATAGTTTCCCTTTCTTCTATTATAACTAGTCATAGGCTTTGTGGAAGTCTAGCTTCCTTTCTTTCTCAAAAGTTTGAAAACATTTTATTTTAAGCTCTGAGGGACTACTTAGTTCCCTATATAACTCTTGAGAAATGAACTCAACTTTACTCTTTACTCAACTTGAACTTTAAGTCTTAAGACAAAGTGAAAACATTTGTGAAAGACTTTAACCTTTTCTCTTCCTTTAATTTGAAACTTGAGCCTTGAAACAAAGTTAAAATGTTTAGACAAGACCCTTCGAAACTTTAAGAAACTTTACTTCATAGCTTTAGACTTAACTTTTTAGCTCTCTTGACTTTGGTCTTAACTTTTCTTGAATAGATTATGGATTCAAGGTTTCAACTTGAATTCTTTGATGATTTATAGGTATTTAGAAATCATTTGAAGTAATTAGAATCATCGGAAGGTGTTAATGTACCTTTGAAGGAATTAAAAGGGATAAACTACGAAAGCTGGATGAAAAACACCGGGCTGGGCGTACTGCTGGCGCGCCACGCCAGCCTCAGTTAACTGATGCCTGGTTCTGGCGCACTGGTGGCGTGCCGCGCCAGGCCTTGGTTGACTGAGGACAATTTCTGGCGCACTGCAGGTGCGCCGCGCCTGCCCCTACCCAAGTGCGTCTGATGAATGTTTCAACTCGTTTTTCATATCCAAATTCTCCAAAACTTCCTAGTTCTTTTACTAAATGCTGGGAACCCTTAATACTATCAAAATATACAGAATTCCACTCAAAAAAACTCTAAGAAACAAAAAATCAAACAAAAAATGGCAGCCAACAATCCAATCAACAAGAAATCAAAACTTTCTTTCAAGATCTTAGCTTGTAACATGAAATAAACCCATAAAATTTCTGAATTGAAATAAAATTGTGTGTGGGTGAAGTAATCCAACACAAAAGATCCCACATACCTTAAAGGGATCTCCCCCGACGAAATCCACGCAATGATTCTTGGCGTTCTTGCTTCCTCTTCTCCTTTCTTCTCTTTTCTCCTTTTCTTTTCTCTTCTCTCAAAACCCTAACTTATTTTCTAAATGCGTAAACTGAATGGGATCATCTTAGACCCCAACTTATTACCCAAAAACGAAATTAAATGATTGGGTAAGGAAAAGACCGAAACACCCTTAACAAATCCGTATTGGACTTTTCTCTGTCCAACATCCCAACTTCCGAAAGTCATATCTCCCTCACATGACCTCGAAATTTTGCAAACTTGGCACCGTTGGAAAGATTTTCTCTAGAACTTTCTATCCATATAAATAACTTAACCTAACGTTTCTTAGCTGGAAGTTATAAACGTTTGAAAATGACCAAAACTCACTTTTGAAATATGGAAATTGTCGAGATTTCCCTATTTATTTCCAAAAATGATTATTCTTGGTCTCTTAGCTTAAACTTAGTTGTTTCAAGTTACGAGTTGTTACAATATCTCCCCCTTGGTAAAATTTATCCTCGAATGAGAACTCTCACTAAGATAAGGGTAGCAACACCATTTCAGCACTCAACAAACAAAAGCAAGTAATAATATGCTTACACATAGTCTTATAAGTGCTAAGAAGAGAATTTAGTACCTTAATCTGCATTCTCTCCGGTTTCAAACATATGTGGTTATCTCTTCTTCATATCCTCCTCAGCTTCCCAAGTCGCTTCTTCAACAAATTGGTTCCTCCAAAGGACCTTGACTGAAGCAACTTCTTTTGTCCTCAACTTCCAAACTTGACGATCCAAAATCTGAACCAAAATTTCTTCATAGGATAGGTTATCCTTAATCCCAACATTCTCTATTGGTACTATCAATTAAGGATAACCCAAGAACTTCTTCAATATAGAAATATGGAATACCGGATGAACCACTGCTAACTTTTAGGGTAGCTCCAACTCATAAGCCACACTACCCACTCTCTTGGAGATTCTATAAGGACCAATACACCAGGGACTAAGTTTCCCCTTCTTACCAAACCTCATAACACCCTTCATGGGTGAAACCTTATGATACACCCAATCATCCACCTCAAACTCTAATGGCCTTCTCCTAACATATGTGTAAGACTTTTGGCGACTTTGTGTCATCTTCAATCTTTCTTGAATTACTTTCACCTTCTCCATAGCTTGGTGAACTAGATCTGGTCCTATCAACCCTGCTTCACCAACTTCAAACCACCCAATAGGAGATCTGCTTCTTCTCCTATAAAGAGCTTCATAAGGAGCCATTTGGATGCTCGAATGGTAACTGTTGTTATAAAAAAACTCAATTAGAGGTATGTGATCATCCCAATTCCCTTTGAAGTCGATCACACAATCTCTAAACATATCTTCTAAGGTCTAGATAGTACGCTCTTCTTGTCCATCCATCTAACGATGAAAAGCGGTGCTTAGGTTCACCTTAGAGCCCAAACCTTTTCGGAAAGATTTCCAGAACTGTGCAGTAAACTGAGCACCTCTATCTATAATAATGGAGACTGGAACTCCATGAAGTCTTACCACTTATTGAAGGTACAACCTAGCATAATCCTCGGTCGAATAAGTAGTCTTTACTGGAAATAAGTGGGCTAACTTTTGGCATTCTGTCAACAATCACCCAAATAGAATCGTGCTGCCTTAGTGACCTTGGCAAGACCGTGATAAAGTCCATATTAATCATCTCCCACTTCCATTCCGGAAGTTCTATATTCTAAGCCAAACCTCCAGGCCTTTGGTGCTCCATTTTCACTTGCTGACAATTTGAACACTTGGTAGCAAACTCAACAATATCTTTTTCATGCCTTCCCGCCAATATACCTCTCTCAAATCGCGGTACATCTTGGTGGAACCCGAATTAATGAAATATCTGGAGCTAAGAGCCTCCTCTAAGATCCTCTCTTGGAGTCCATCCACCTTAGGTACACATAATCTGCCTTGGTACTTCAGCACCCCATCTCCGCCTTGTTCAAAAGACAATACTCTTTGGATATGGACACTTGCCTTCAAATCAAGCAAAATAGGGTCTTGGTCTTGCTTCTCTTTAACCTCTAACACTAATGATAACTTAGCCCCATTGGTCACCACTATGCCTCCTTTTGTAGAATCCATAAGTCGGACCCTCAAACATGCAAGTCTGGTGCACATTTTTAGCTAACTCTCTCTCTTCCATTCTTCAACATGGGAAGTACTCCCCATGGACAACCTGCTTAAGGCATCAACAAACACATTAGCCTTACCTGAGTGGTAAAGCATACTCATGTCATAATCCTTGAGTAATTCCAACCACCTTCTTTATCTAAGGTTGAGCTCTTTCTGGGAGAACACATATTGGAGGCTCTTGTGATCAGTGGATATATCAACATGAACACCATAAAAATATTGACTCCATATCATCAAAGAAAACACTACTGCAACCTATTTTAAGTCATGAGTTGGGTAATTCTTCTCATGAACCTTCAGCTGTCTAGAGGCATAAGCTATAACCTTGCCATTTTGCATTAATACATAGCCCAATCGAACTCTTAATGCATCACAATACACCATAAATCCTTGAGTACCCTCTGGTAAGGTCAAAACCGGAGCGGTAGTCAGTTTTTTTTCAACTCCTGAAATCTCTTCTCACAAGCTTCACACCATTGAAACTTGACTGTCTTCTGAGTTAGCTTGGTCTAAACTAACGAGATAGATGAGAATCCTTCAACAAATCTCCTATAATAGCCAGCCAAGCCCAAGAAACTCCTTATATCTGTTGGAGATGTGGGTCTAGGCCAACTCTGAACTGCTTCAATCTTCTAAGTGTCAACTCTAATCCCTTCACCAGAAACAATGTGGCCTAAGAATGCCACAGACATAAGCCAAAACTCGCACTTTGTGAACTTGGCATATAGCGTCTTATCCTTCAAAGTCAGAAGAACAATCCTGAGGTAACTAGCATGATCTTCTTCTTTCCTTAAATAAATCAGTATGTCATCAATAAAAACGATGACAAACAGATATAAATAAGGTTTGAAGACTATGTAATAAGGTCCATGAACGCTGCAGGTACATTTGTCAAGCCAAAGAACATAACCAGAATTTCGTAATGCCCATACCTTGTTCTAAAAGTTGTCTTTGTAATATCACATTCCCTTACTTTCAAGTGATGATAGCCTGATCAGAGGTCAATCTTGGAAAAGCAAGAAGCAGCCTGAAGTTGATCAAAAATATCATCTATCCTTGAAAGAGGATATTAATTCTTAATGGTCACCTTATTCAATTGGTGGTAGTCTATACACATCCTAAGGGACCCATCCTTCTTCCTTACAAACAAGACCAGAGCGCCCCAAGGTTAGACACTTGGTCGAATGAAACCCTTATCTAACAAATATTTCAATTGTTCTTTTAGCTCTTTTCTGTATGGCGGAATATATATAGGACGAGTATCTCGGATAATGTCTATGCCGAAGTCTATCTCTCTTTTGGGAGGGACTCCAGGTAGATTATCACGAAAGACCTCTGGAAACTCACTGACTATAGGAACTAACTTAAGGGAAGGTACCTTAGCACTTGAGTCATTAACTCGGACCAAGTGATAGATACACCCCTTAGAGAATAACATTCTTGCCACTAGGTACGAAATGAAACAACCCTTAGGCACTGATGCACTACTACTCCACTCTATAATTGGCTCATTAGGAATCTAAAACTTGACAACTCTAGTTCTACAATCTATTGATACATAACAGGCATTGAGCAAGTCCATACCTAGAATGACATCAAAATCTATCATGTCTAACTCTATTAAATCAGCCATGGTACTCTTGTGACTGACAAAAATAGGACAATCACGATAGAACCTTTCTGCTAGAATGGATTCACCAACATGTGTGGAAACACTGAATGGTTCGCTAAGTTGCTCAGGAGAAATCTCAAAGTTCATAGAAACATAGGGAGTTACAAAAGATAAAATCTCTCCTGGGTCTAATAATGCATAAACAGTAAAGTCAAAGACTCGAATCATACCAGTGATAACATCTGGTGAATTCTCTTGTTCTTGGCGATTATTAAGACCATAAAAGCGGTTTGTTCCCCCGTTAGTACCAGAAGTAGCTCCCCTAGGTGCAGCTCTGTCTGGTGGAGCGGCTGATGAAGACTGAGCTCTATTTCCCCCATTACCACTGATTAGCTTACTCTTTGGACATTCTCTCATAAAATGCCTGATCTGACCGTACTTGAAAGAACCCACGAAGCCTTCGCGACAGATGCTAGAGTGATTCCTACCACACCTGGCGCAGGCAGGAGTTTACTACGTCCTTGCACCACATTACCCTGTGAATATACAGGTCTAGCTCGGGAGTTCTGACCATGATGCTCAACTCTGTCTCAGGGTGCAGTTGCACTAGCAGATGATGGTGCATGCCCTTTCTGTTTCTGAAATTGTTGTCGGCTCGAACAACCTTTCTGTTGCCCAGACTCATTCCCAGTCTTGGCTTTCTTGTTTCTGTACTCTTCTCTATCCCTCAGCTTTTTGTATTCAACTTGTTGTACATAGACCATTAGCCTGGATATGTTCATGTCGCCAATCAACACTGCAGGGCTTTCTTGCTTGATGCAGACCCAAACCAGCAACAAACAAACTCATTATACTCTTCATGTCCTTCACTATTTCAGGAGCATAGCTAGACAGCTAGGTAAACTTTAACCCATACTCGTGCACACTCAAGGAGTCCTATTTCAGAGTACTGAACTCCTTTACCTTGGCTTCCATCAGATCTCGAGGAAAGAACCTCCCCAAGAAGGCTTCTTCGAAGCAAGCCTAACTTGGAGGTGGTGCATCTTCAGCTCTGCCTCTCTTCCATTGGTCGAACCAAGTCCTAGACACACTCTTTAGTTGGTATGCAGCTAATTCAATCCTCTTAACATCAACCATATGCATTACCTCAAAAAATTTCTTCAACTCTTCCACAAAGTTTTCCGGATCCTCAGTAGTGCTTGATCCGATGAAGCTAGGAGGATTCATTTTCATAAACTCACGAACCCTCGAGGTGTCATCCCCTTCTTGTTGAGCTTCTCTTTGTTTCTCGACTTGATTGGTTACTACCTGAATTAACATACGGATAGCTTCCCGGAATTCGGCATTTGTAACCTCTCCTTGGGGTTGCACATCCGGTGCATTAGGAACCCCTTGTTCATCAACATTTCTTCGAGCTGGTCGATCTGTGATTGTTCTTCGTGGAGTCATGATGATCTGAATAATTCGCAAAAGAACAAATTAGAGACTTTTAGAGATAACCTCTACACACGAGAAGAATATTAAAGAAGTCAAACATTCTTAAATATTGTAGCCTCCTAATCATAGATGTGGCGCGCTTTACACCGATGACTAAGACCGTACAAACACGGCTTCATTATTACACCCTCAAAATGAGCTAGGCTAAAACTAGAGCTTAACATGTTTTTCATGAGTGTATAAGGTCCTAAATGGTCTATAATGTGGTAATGAGGTAGTCTAAAGATTAAGGTGCATTGGAAGTCAAACGTCAAGGGACAACCAAGACGTTCGACGACTAGTCACATATGTGACTCATGCATGTTTATGTGCTTATATGTGTGTTTCATTAGATTATGAGGTCCTTATATGAGTTATAATAGTGTTTATAGGCTGTGTGTCAAGTTTCATGAAGTTTGGAGGTCAAACGTCCAACAACGTCCAAGATATTCAAAAGTTTTGCCTTGAAACGTGCTTGCGTGTCTTAACGTGTTTCGTCAAGTTTTATTTGTTTTTTTGAGTTCAAATTGATGTGAGAGGTTCCTAAAATGTATATGAGATTAATATAGGTCAAAACGTCTGGGAAATACTCCCCAAGGACCAACCAAAGGGTAACCTTGGGCCAACAAGCTGCCAACGGCAGCAGCTTTTGTTCCTTGGTAAAATAGGTCCGCGTCGCTGACTTGGTCCACCAAAGTGACAAAAGTTGCTCCGCGTCGCGGTCACAACGCAGACTCAACTGCTCCATAAGTTATTTTCAAATAAATCATGCGGGAACATCTCCGCGTCGCGGACTTGTTCCCCGACGATGATTCCGGAAATTTAATGAGTTAGAGTTGGTTAAAAGGTCCTATAAGTTCAAGGGTCTTTTGGGAGGTAAATATTGACGGTTAGACCTATTTAAACCCCAATTCACCTTTCAAATCATAACCTTCAAGTCCAAAACAAAATATCTCCATCTCTTCTAACCAAAAACCTCCATTGATGAAGTTTTGAAGCTCCAAGGAAGAAGATAGATTTTCCAAGTTTTTCTCCATCAAACTTGTGGGCTTTTCATCACAGTTAAGGTATGGTTATTCATCCTTGAAATCTGTTTCTTCAAGGAGTCAATTCAAATAATTTTCAAAGATGATCCAAAACATGAAATCTTCTAAATTGAATTCTAGCCATGGGTCTTTGCATAAAACGTTTTAGATCACTGATTTATGATTGAATTGATGTTAATTAGATGATTCTAACCTAAATTCTTCATGAACCCATGCAAAATATAATCTCATCAAATGGGCTATATTTGTTTGATGTTATGATCTTGCCTTAATGTTTATGAATTCTAGTGTAGTTTTCTATGGGCTATTGAATGTTGTAATAATTATATTGAATTAATGTATAGGCTTTCTTATATTGACAAATCTATGTTTAATTGATTTAGATTCATTGTATATGTGAATCAAAAAGGTTCTATTTGATGTATTAATGATTTTGGAAACTAATGTTCACTGTGATATGGGATCCTTAGTCTATATGGGGATGAGGTTTTTCTATCAATACGACAATGAATATATGCGGCTTTCTCCTAGATATGTTTAAGCTTTCATAGTTTCAAATTGGCATGCTTCATCTCCAATTAGCTTTCTTTGCTTAGTATGTGTTAAGTTAATGGCTTTATGAAGAACTACTTTTATCTAAGAAGAATAAATCAGTTCATGTTGGCTACTCTATAGCACTATGGAAATCATTACTACTTGAAATTTGTTTATGCTCAACGAAAGTGGACTTTGTTGTTCCTAATAGTGTCTACTCTTTTGGAGAATTGTTACATATAGTGCAAGTCATCTACAATCTGTAGACGGCGACAACTATATTGTTGAGGTATGTTATCATTTAATATTTGACTATTATTTTACTATTACTCAAACTTTGAGCTATTTCATATATCAAAGACGTCTTATCTTTGTCCTTGTGGGGGAATCTGTATGTCCTCTAATGAGGTAACCACATCTTCACGTATTACACTTTAGAACTGTAGTAGGTAATTGCTTCTAGATATGATAGTATTTTGTATCAACATTCAATTAGACAATTGTAGAGAAAAGACGTCCTTAGACCCATTTCAAGGAAGTGAAATCCACAAAACATAACACTTTAAAATTAAACTATAACATGTACATGACGTGACAAAATATAATTGTTGGATTTTTAAAGGTGTGAATAGGATATGAAGGGTTGTGGCTTTGCCAAAGGACTGTGACCTTCATGAAAAGTTAAGTGTTTTCAAAATGATTGTGACCGTTTGAAAGGTTTTGGAGTTTCCAAAGGGTTGTGACCTTTCTGAAAGGTTGTCTTATTTCCAAAGATTTGCAACCTTTACCCTTTGTTGGCTATAAATAGAAAGGTTTTCTCTCATTTTTCTGCATCAAATTCTTCCCTCCTCTTACATACATTTCTTACAAAATAAAATCGAACAATCGTGTTTGTGTGTGTGATTCATTGCTGTCATTTTGAGTTCGTTGAAATTATCAAAATTTGAGGTACCTCTACTTCTTCAATGGTTAATCCATTTTATCTTGAGAGAAATTAATCTACAACCTCGGGTACTTGAGGAGATTAAATTTTTTAAGGACACACAGTGAGTTCTGTGGACTCGGATAGTTCCTTATGTTTTTCTTTTCATATTTTATTATTCCTAGTTTGCCAATCTGAATACAGGAGATAACAATAATTTACACCTAAATATAAGAAATAAAATGTTAAATTACCTATATTAATATCATGCTTGGATGATGAGGTTGATATCATACACCAATAGTAGCGACGAAACCCCACAAAAGTTTGTTTGACGATTAGAACTACTTACAGAAACAACAACAAGAAATTACAGAAAGCCACAAGAGTTGGAAATAGTGAGAATAATTTGAACAATCATATGTAATCAATTGACATGAGAATTAACAATTCTTATCGATTAACAAGAATTGGGTGCTCATCTTGAAGGTGTCTTTTCACAAAACTGTTTTGCTAAGGTGCACACGTTGCATAAACATAATACAACTAATAACACTTCCAGCATTTTGATTGTTGTCCAACAATAATATTTGGCCTTACACAAGGGTGGTGAATTGAGTGCATGTCATTCGGAATCTGGAACTTAGTTCAACATGGAGCTAACGAAAATAAAATTGTCCATTACTTTTAAAATTTTCATTAACAATTTTAGTTTCTTCTCTTTGTTATTTACTCATTCAAATTGTTAAGTTTTTTTTTAAGATCTGTGATAGTACTATTTCATGGTTTATTGTTATTTCCTCTTCTACTATATATACGCAGGTATGTTGTGAGTTTCACCTACTTCTTTTATTTATTCTTTGTATTCTTTACTCTTTTAAGTTTGTTTTGTTGAAGTTTCACATGTATAAAGTTTCTTTTATTTTATATTTTCTTTTAGAAATTTTTTTTCCCTGCAATTTCATGGTGAGATTCTAATAATAAATGCAATCTCTCATTTTGCAGATGGACCAAATAATCAGTAATATTGCAAATATTTAGGAGCTTTTTACAGTTCATCTGCGAATAGCTCATATCAAGAGACAAGAGGTAAGGAATAAAATGTTACATCATGAGAAATTTTAGCATCTGATATTCAGAAACAAACTTAAAGAAAGTTGGATATTATAAAGGTGAGTTGTGTCATGTAGGTTCTCCCTGTTCGCAACAAATTTTCTAAGCGTGGAAAATTAACTGCAAGCAAAATAAATAAAAGAAAAATGTGATTTTTATTAATGAATTGTTGTGAGTACAATTCTGTTGTTCGCTTGATTCACTCTTCTAAGTTTCTCCCTGATTCGAGGGCCTTCAGTAGCGTATTTCCCGAATTTTTGGTTGATGAAGACCTCCTTGAGATGTTGTCGATCTCCGAAAATGCTTCGTCTTTGTAAGACGATCTCCGGGAAGAACTCCGTTGATCATTTCTTCGAAGAGCTATTGATGTTGATGTTGTAGTTTTCTCCAATTTGTTGAATGTTTGTTGAGGAGTTTTCTGGATCCCTTTGAATGTCAAATCCATCCCCTATTTATAGTTGTAGGGGGTGGACAAGGTTGCATATGATTGGCCAAAAGATGTCATTTTAACACTTGACATGCTGTGATTAGTTCTTGCACTTGACTGGGACTAACACCTCATTTGGACATGTGGCGTCACCTTGTTGGTTTTGGATGCCTAGTCACTGTGACACGTGGCATGTGTTTGGGCTTCAAGGTGAAATGGACCTTGGATTTGAACTTAATAAAGTGGACTCATTATTTGTAAAGCTCAAATTAATCATTCAACCCAAATGAACATGGATTCAATTCAAATTTTGTATGAATTTGATCTAATACAATTAATGTGTCTACAAATGCCCCTTACTTAGAGACTTTTTGACATTTAGGTTTGCCGAAGTTTGGCGACAAGACTTGAAGTATTCATGAATGTGTTTTCATTTTTTGAAACTTGTCAACATGTAGGCTTGCAGAATTTGATGACGAGAGTTGAAGTCTTCATGAATGTGTGTTCATTTTTTTTAGACTTCTCTACGTGTAGGCTTGCCGAATTTGACGACTAGAGTTGGAGTCTTCATGAATGCATTGTTGAGACTTCAAGAGTAGTTGGTTCTTGTCGTCGTATTCTAACTAGGCCACCACAAATGATTTTCTTGTAGTGATCTTAATCATTTTTTAACCTTCTTGCTCGACGACCACATGGACCCTCTATATCAATTTCAAATAGATAAGTCTAATGGGTAGTAACATTTTTTTTTGTCTGATATTCCTTGCAAGGTGTGGGAAAAAATCAAGAAAATTGATTGGATTTTATTACAAAAAAGAATATCAACTTTCCTTTATGCAAGTCAATGAAGATAATCTTCTTTCCTTAACTCTTTGGTTCATCCTTCAATATTGGTGTGGCTTTAAAAGGGACATAGAATATTTCAATCCAAATCAGATTTTTAATTTCCAAATTCACCTTATTATGCCTTGTGGGAGAATACTAGAATCCCTATATAATCCCCTCCAGTGCATAAAGAATTTCATCACACAAAATTCTAGATGCTACAAGCAAGTTAGTCGAGTGTATTGAACTCTTAAAGTGCGACATCTTTCTTTAAAATCGATAGACGTAAATTTTCTCATATCTCAAAAGAAACTTCAAGCAAAGTGTTCTCGCTACTTTCACAGGTAACTTAGGATTATTTTTTTTCCAGCAGTAACCCATTTTTATGCTTCAGCTTTGCGCGCCTATAGTGTAAAATCATATCTAATTGTAGAAAAATCGAAATTGCAAGCCGTTTGATTTTTCTGAAACTAGAAACACGGGGCTATAACGTATAAAAAAGATTGCAGCCAAACTTTTAATCCATTGCTACAGTTTTTATCTTCAATGTTGGACCTGCTTGAGATTGACAGATTTGCGCGTCCGTAGAATAAAATTCATTTCTAATTGTAGAAAAATCCAAATTGCAAGCCGTTTGTTTTTTCTGAACTAGAAACATGGGGCTATAATGTAGAAAAGGGATTGCAGCCAAACTTTTAATACATTGCTACAGTTTTTATCTTCGATGTTGGACCTGCTTGAGATTGACAGATTTGTGTTTCCATAGTATAAAATTCATTTCTAATTGTAGAAAAATTGAAACTGTAAACCGTTTGGTTTTTTCGAAACTAGAAACATGGCACTGAGAAATATAAAATATTTGTAGCCAAATTCTTTTTCAATTGCTACAGTTTTGATCTTCAAGTTTGAACCCATTTCTGATTGACAGATTTGTGTGTCCGTAGTGTAAAATTCATTTCTAATTGTAGAAAAATAGAAATGGCAAGCCGTTTTATTTTTGTGAAACTAGAAGCATGAAACTACAACGTATAAAATATTTGTATCCAAATTCCTTGTCAATTGCTACAGTTCTAATTTTCAAGGTTGAACTCATTTCTGATGGTGAGATATCTTGTCTTTTGATTACTCCAATTGTGTTTTCTCCAATGTAACCTCTTTATTTTTTTTTCTTTTTATTAGAGCCTCAGTGTGCGATCTTGGTTTCCAGCAGCGACAATGGACTTTAGTGACCGAGATGCGCCTTTCCCTTGCCTTGAAATCGTGGAGAACAAGCAACATGCGCGCGCCAAAGTTCTCACTTTGAAATTTCATCCTCCCGTGATCGGCGCCTTCCCACTCATTAGAAAGATACTGGACACTTCTCATCATCTCCCGGAGTGGACGTAAACAGAAATGACGGATGTTACGGACAATTTCTCCGGCAAGGTCACAACCGAAAAAGTTCTCCTCCTGAGGTCTTCTACTCATCAAAACGTTGCTATTGCCATCCCTCCTCGTCGCGATGAACATATTAGCATTAGGTGTGTTCCTTCTTCTGGGTTTGGTGAGGTTCGATATACGTCTGGCTATTGGGGGTGGGTAGAGGATGTGCTTGCCCGCTGCAAGGAGACTTTAGATAACATCAAGACCTATGATGCTATCTTTGCTTCAATGTTCCCATACGACTAGAACGAAAATGTTCTCCAGGCCTTTTGCGAGAATTGGTGTCCATCTACTAATACGGTCTCTACCTTTGTTGGAGAGTTGTCTGTTTCTTTATGGGATTTGAGAACCATTGGAGGTCTTCCTGTTCATGGTTCCTTTTATGATGAAGTTGTACCCTCAGCTAAGGAGTTGACACATGTAGATGATCAAGGGAAGTCTTTTCTCCCAAGAAGTTACTCCTTCTTGTTTTCAGCGTTCTATCAACTTACCAAAGGTGTCATCGATGAAGTCTCTTTTCGAGAATGGACAAAGTTTTGGTTTAGGGGGCCATAAAATTTGTCGAGCCTTCACCAAGTACGTCTAAGAATCGTACAAAACCAAAGATGAATCATGACCCTTCTGGAAATATTGACATGAGCATTTTTCCTAGAACCGAAGAAGAGAATACTTCTTTTGTCGAGCTAGGCGTAGAAGAATCATTCAGAGATGAGACTTATCTGGTAGATTTTCTCGCATGTTGGCTTTGCAAGTTTGTTCTTACTAACAAGAAAGTTGATTGTATTCATTCTAGTGTTTTCAAAGTCGTAAGCTTGATGGCTCATGGGGAAATATTTTCTTTGGCGGTGCGGTCCTAGCAAGCATCTATCGCGGCCTTAAGGATATATCTACTTCTTCAAACTTGGGTGCTTATAATACATTACTGCCCCTCCATTATGTATATGGGTGGATAGGTGAGTATTTTGAGACCTACTTCCTGTTACTCGTCCCCAATGAGGTGTGAGAATGTGACAGATTTCTGGAGAAATGATGGCGAAATATTTTTGACCTTGTTGATGCTCGCAAGTTATTTCAACATGTGAATGTTCATGACCTCCACAATCTGGCCATGCTACAAGGAAAGGAGTTGCATATTGATGATAATGGAAAATTGTCCACTTCCTGGAGCGATTTTTTTATAGCCCTCTATTCAAGTTTTGCACTTTGAGGTAGGATGATGAACTGATTGTGGAGTCTTATAGCCCTCGCCGATTTATTCGACAATTTGGATATTGTCAAGACGTTCCTGGAGCACTCATAGAGAACCATTATGATGGTTCACTACTAGCTTTGGTGCAACTATGGGATTCATGTGTTCATCTTAGGAACTCTTCGAAGATCATCATACTGATGCGTCCATCCAATAAGGGATCTTTAATGACTCGTGAGTATTCAGATTGGTGGCCATCCCGTCGAGAGATTCTGCTAAAACAAAGTACACACATATTTTGAGAGGCCCGAAAAAAGATGATGTTTCTTTATCAATCAAAGGAGAACAACTTCAAGAAAAGCTTCCTCAGTCTTTAAAGTCTAAGGCGACACCAAGCATTCCTCCGCAATCTTCTAGAGTTGTTTCCAAGTCTAAAAGTTCGAAGAGAAACACTACACATGTGGGTAACGGATTTGAGGGTCCTTTACAGACTCCCACGGTTGCCAACCTCACTGATAAAGAGGTGATCGGCGTAACTCTCAAGAGGAAGAAAACTTCCAGCTCATCGAACAAAGGTGTTGTAAAGTCACTTGGCATTGCACCATCTTGTAGAAACACATCAAAAATGTCTATTTCACTCCAGGAGATCGACATTAACACTAGTGCAGCCTCTAGCTCCAGTGAGAGCAATGTTAGCTGAGAGCTACATTGGAAGCGTTTGAAGAAAAACCCTAAGGACTTGAACATTCAACAATGCGAGATCGCTGAATTGGATTCCATTAGTATTGATACTGCGATCTTTGAAGATGGTGCTACTGGTTATACAATGCCCTTGACAGAATTGGCACAACAGGTAAAAGTCACCTTTCGAATATTTCTCTAAACTTGCCTGCCCCCCCCCCCCCCTTTTTTTAAATCATTGGATATTAATTCTGTTTTTTTAATTATCCAGTTGGGTCTTGTGGACATCCCTAGCGATGTAGATGTATTTGAAGATTGTATCACAAGCTCGAACTCTCTCAATGTGGCGAAGAGTTCTCACCCCCCGCTTGTTGAAGTTAAGAGCCAAGTCGCGAATGAGATCCAACCAACAAAGCCGATGGTCCCTTTTTCTGAAAATGTTAAAACTTTTCAAAACATCTCAACTACTAATGTGGATGTTGTTGAAACTTCTCAAATTGTATGTTCAAATGTTTCCAAGGATTTGGTTCGCCCTTTGCTGGGAACTGCCTCTAATTTTGAATCGCAAAAGATTATTTCTAGCTTCAAATTGTCTTTTGTTTCTGGAATGTGGTACACCTTATGTGAGTGTATCACTCAATTCTCTGTTGAATATTTAGAGAACCTCAAAGAGTTGGAGATAGGTGTTGCCTCTATTCTTAATGGGTTTCGAGAAGTTAACATCATCAACGTTAATCCTTTAGAGGTTTTTCTTGAAGATATTTTCAAGAAACATAGAGATTATGATGTTGCAAGGTTTGTCAAATCAAAATTCCCTTGAATTAATCAGATTAATACCCGAAGTTGACTTGTAAATTTAGCATGTTTGATATGCAACTTTGAACTATCACACTGTATGATCTATGACTCAGTGTAAGAGTCTCGGCCTTACAAGCTTCTCTTTTTTTTTGTGTGGATAGGGATTCAAGAACTTCAGCGTGTGTAAAAAATGATGATCAAGATTTTTATGAATTCCCACTAATAGGCTTTTGAAATGCTTATATCAACTAAAAATATGATGATTATTTTTTTTTATTTTTTTTATCTTTGAGTGGTCGTGGTAGAAAATTCACAAGTCAGCAAAGAAGTGTCTGAACCACGAGCTGATTTTCATGTTAGGAAGTAGGACGCATTTGAAGTTCATGTGCTAGCTACATAATATTTAAAGAGCTAGTGTGATGATCACGCAAGCCACCAAACCCTTCTTTTTTTTTACTCATTTGACTGAACTTAGAGTGATTACTCCAAGCGCTTACGCACCTCGGTGAAGAGGATCAAGTCATATCGTAGTTCAAGATGATGAGTTTTTTTTTGGGCCATACACAGTTTATACTCTTGTGGGCCAGGAGTAACATGCAGTTTATGCTCATACCTTAAGGAGCGTAGACGACTTTCATGGGAAGTATTGCTTCAGAAACTTGGCGTTGATGGGATCAACTCTCACACCGTCTTGGTCTACAATTTTATAAGCTCCACTTGAATATGCTTCCTTCAGAACATAAGGTCCATCCCATTTTGATATAAAATTGTCAATGATGCGTTTGTTGAGGATTATGGATCTCCGGACTGGTAAGACCAAGTCTCCCACTTGAAATGATCGAGGTCGCACTTTCTTATTGAATGCTCTTGCAAGTCGGGCTTGATAACACTCCAATCTTTGTTGTGCTTCAAATCTCTTTTCATCCAATGCCTCTAACTCTGCTAGACGAATTTGAGTGTTGCTTTAAGTTGTAAGTCCCTCGTGGACTTCTATTTGCAATGATGAAATTTGCTTCTCCAATGGAAGGACTGCCTCTACGTCACACACCAATGAAAACGGAATCGCTTGCGTAGACGTTCTAAAGGTTGTATGATATGCCCACAAAGCTTCACCAACTCTCTCATCACAGTCCCTCTTATTCTTTGCAACTACCTTCTTCAATAGGTTACCGAGTGTCTTGTTAAAATCTTCAGCAAGACCATTGGCAGGTGCATTGTACATTGAAGATTTATGTTGCTTGAAACTGAACTTCTCGCACAAACTAGTCATGAGTTTATTGTTGAACGGTGTTCCATTATAGTGACTATACATCTTGGTATGCCATATCTAAAAATTATGTTTGATTTGATAAAATCAACAACATTTTGCTTTTTTACCTCTTTTAATGGCACAGCTTCAGCCCATCTCGAGAAATAGTCAGTGGCAGGCAAGATATACAATTGTCCTTTTGACGACTTTGGAAGAGGTCCAATAATATCAAGTCCCCATGCATCGAAGGGCCATGAGGCTACAGTCAGATGCAGAGCCTCTTGAGATTGATGGAGGTAATTAGCATGAAATTTACACGCTTGACACTTCTTGGCATGCTCTAAGCAGTCCATCACCATTGTTGGCCAATAGTATCCCATCCTCTTGATGTGAAAATGAAGCTTAGGCCCTAATTGGTGTGCTCCACATGTGCCAGAATGTGCCTCTACCATTGTTTGTTGGGTTTCTTCTATGTCAAGACACCGCAAGAATAGTCCCTCAAAAGAGCAACGAAATAGTATTCTATCATGAAAGATGAATCGTGGTGCCCTTATCTTAATGTCAACTCTTACTCGTGGATCCTCAGGCAGTATTTCCATGTTCAAGATACTCAATCAGTGGTTTCCTCCAATCTTCTTCTTCGACCACTTGAACAGATATATGATGGCTTCCATTGATTTGAAGATCAAGATAACTAGGAATAACCCATCGATGACATACACGCACCTTTGTTGTCTCATTTTCTCCGAGTGACATTGTTGTAGCCAAGTTAGCCAAAGCATCTGCCATGCGGTTTTCTTCTATTGGGACGTGATTTAAGAACACTTGATCAAACCTTCCAAGTAAGAAAGTAGCATATTGGTGATATGATAAAAGATCTTCTTTCTTCACCTCGTAACTCCCTGAGATTTGATTGATTATCAATTGTGAGTCACCGTATACATCCAATATAGGAATCTTCATATCTGATGTCATTTCAAGGCCCACAATCAAAGATTGGTATTCTGCAGTATTGTTGGAACATGTTTCACCTAGAACAAATGAGAATGGTAAGATTAGTCGTTCTGGAGATATCAACACCACTCCTGCCCCTGCTCCTTCTCGGCATGCAGATCTATACAAGAACATTGTCTAGGATGACACCTCTTCAGTAAAAAATCTATCTTCATTAGGGAACTCATCTGAAGTTTCCCATTTTCTCAGAAGAGGGTGATCAGCAAGGAAATTATCAAGTGCTTGCCCCTCCACAGCTTTTTGAGGTGTGTATATGATTTCATATTGATCAAACAATATAGACCATCTTGCTAGACATCCCGAGAGAACTGGTCGAGTCATTACGAACTTCACGGGATCAGCTCGAGAAATTAGCTTGATAGTGTACGCTTCAAAATAATGCCTCAACCTTTTTATTGCATAAAGCAATGCTAAGCACATCTTCTCAATGGGCGTATTCAAATCTGCTCCTATCAATGTCCGACTTAAATAGTACAATGCTTGTTCCTTCTTAGCTTCATTCTCTTGAGCAAGAAGTGCCCCAAGTGATCGCTCTTGGGACGCAATGTATAGTATCAATGGCTTTTCGGGAGTTGGTGCCCCTAATCCAAGTGTATGCCCATACCTTGTTCTAAAAGTTGTCTTTGTAATATCACATTCCCTTACTTTCAAGTGATGATAGCCTGATCAGAGGTCAATCTTGGAAAAGCAAGAAGCACCCAGAAGTTGATCAAAAATATCATCTATCCTTTGAAGAGGATATTTATTCTTAATGGTCACCTTATTCAATTAGTGGTACTCTATACACATCCTAAGGGACCCATCCTTCTTCCTTACAAACAAGACCAGAGCGCCCCATGGTGAGACACTTGGTCGAATGAAACCCTTATCTAACAAATATTTCAATTGTTCTTTTAGCTCTTTTCTGTATGGCAGAATAGATATAGGACGAGTATCTGGGATAATGTCTATGGCGAAGTCTATCTCTCTTTTGGGAGGGTCTCCAGGTAGATCATCAGGAAAGAATTCTGGAAACTCAATGACTATAGGAACTAACTAAAGGGAAGGTACCTCAGCACTTGAGTCATTAACTCGGACCAAGTGATAGATACACCCCTTAGAGACTAACATTCTTGCCATTAGGTACGAAATGAAACAACCCTTAGGCACTGATGCACTACTACTCCACTCTATAACTGGCTCACTAGGAATCTCAAACTTGACAACTCCAGTTCTACAATCTATTGATGCATAACAGGCATGGAGCCAGTCATACTTAGAATTACATCAAAATATATCATGTCTAACTCTATTAAATCAGACATGGTACTCTTGTGATTGACGAAAATAGGACAATCACGATAGACCCATCTGCTAGAATGGATTCACCAATATGTGTGGAAACACTGAATGGTTCGCTAAGTTTCTCAGGAGAAATCTCAAAGTTCATAGCAATATAGGGAGTTACAAAAGATAAAATCCTGGGTCTAATAATGCATAAGCAGTAAAGTCAAAGACTCAAATCATACCAGTGATAACATCTGGTGAATTCTCTTGTTCTTGGCGATTATTAAGACCATACAAGCGGTTTGTTCCCCCGTCAGTACCAGAAATAGCTCCCCTAGGTGCAGCTCTGTCTAGGGAGCGGCTGATGAAGACTGAGCTCTATTTCCCCCATTACCACTAATTTTCTTACTCTTTGGACATTCTCTCATGAAATGCCCGATCTGACCGCACTTGAAGCAACCCGCGAAGCCTTCGCGACAGATGCCATAGTGATTCCTACCACACCTGGCGCAGGCAGGAGGCTTACTACCTCCTTGCACCACACTACCCTGTGAATATGCACGTCTAGCTCAGGAGTTCTGACCATGATGCTCAACTCTGTCTCAGGGTGTAGTTTCACTAGCATATGATGGTGCATGCCCTTTCTGTTTCTGAAATTGTTGTCGGCTCGAACTACCTTTCTGCTACTCAGACTCATTCCCAGTCTTGGCTTTCTTGTTTCTGTACTCTTCTCTATCCCTCAACTTTTTCTCTTCAACTTGCTGTACATAGACCATTAGCCTGGATATGTCCATGTCTCCAATAAATATTGCAGGCCTTCCTTGCTTGATGCACGACCCAAACCAGCAATAAACAAACTCATTCTACTCTTAATGTCCTTCACCATTTCAGGAGCATAGCAAGACAGCTGGGTAAACTTTAACCCATACTCGTGCACACTCAAGTACTCCTATTAAAGAGTAAGGAACTCCCTTACCTTGTCTTCCTTCAGATCTCAAGGAAAGAACCTCCCCAAGAAGGCTTCTTCGAAGCAAGCCCAACTTGGAGGTGGTGCATCCTCAACTCTGCCTCTCTTCCATTGGTCGAACCAAGTCCTAGACACACTCTTTAGTTGGTATGCAGCTAATTCAATCCTCTTAACATCAACCATATGCATTACCTGAAACAATTTCTTCAACTCTTCCACAAAGTTTTCTGGATCCTCAGTAGTGCTTGATCCGGTGAGCTAGGAGGATTCATTTTCAGAAACTCACGAACCCTCGAGGTGTCAGCCCCTTCTTGGGGTTGCAGATTCGGTGCATTAGGAACCCCTTGTTCATCAACATTTCTTCGAGCTGGTTGACCTGTGACTGCTCTTCGTGGAGTCATGACGATCTCAAAAATACGCATTAGCACGAATTAGAGAAAGACTTTTAGAGATAATCTTTACGCACAAGAAGAATATTAAAGAAGTTAAACATTCTTAAATTTTGTAGCCTCCTAATCATAGATGTGGCGCGCTTCACACTGATGACTAGGAACCTACGAACACGGCTTCATTGTTACACCCTCAAAATGAGATAGGCTGAAACTAGAGTCTAACATGTTTTTCATGAGTGTCTAAGGTCCTAAAATGGTCTATAATGTGGTTATGAGGCAGTGTTTATAGATTAAGGTGCATTGGAAGTCAAACGTCAAGGAACAACCAAGACGTTTGACGACTAGTCACATATGTGCCTCATGCGTGTTTATGTTCTTATATGTGTGTTTCATGATATTATGAGGTCCTTATATGAGTTATAATAGTTTTTATAGGCAGTGTGTCAAGTTTCATGAAGTTTGGAGGTCAAACTTCCAAGAACATCCAAGACGTTCAAAGGTTTTGCCTTGAAACGTGCTTGTGTGTCTTAACGTATTTTGTCAAGTTTTATGTGTTGTTTTGAGTTCAAATTGATGTGAGAGATTCCTTACATGTATATGAGATTAATAGAGGTGGAAACGTCGGGGCAAAACTCCCCAAGGACCAACCAGAGGGTCCTTGAGGAGGACCCAACCTTGGGCCAACAAGCTGCCAACGGCAACAACTTTTGTTCCTTGGTGAAATAGGTCCGCGTCGCGGACTTCGTCCACAAAAGTGCCAAAAGTTGCTTTTTGTCGCGTACACAACGCAGACTCAACTGCCCCGTAAGTTATTTTCTAATAAATCATGCGGGAACAGCTCCGCGTCGCGGACTTGTTCCCCAACGATGATTCCGGAAATTTAAGATGAGTTTGAGTTGGTTAAAAGGTCCTATAAGTTCAGGGGTCTTTTGGGTATTTTAGGAGGTAAATATTAGCGGTTATTAGACCAATTTAAACCCCAATTTACCCATCAAATCATAACCTTCAAGTCCAAAACAAAATATCTCCATCTCTTCTAACCAAAAACCTCCATTGATGAAGTTTTGAAGCTCCAAGGAAGAAGATAGATTTTCCAAGTTTTTCTCCATCAATCTTGTGGGTTTTCATCACAGTTAAGGTATTGTTCTTCATCCTTGAAATCTCTTTCTTCAAGGAGTCAATTTCAAATAATTTTCAAAGATGATCCAAAACATGAAATCTTCTAAATTGAATTCTACTCATGGGTCTTCGATTTTAGATCATTGATTTATGATTGAATTGATGTTAATTAGATGATTCTAACCTAAATTCTTCATGAAACCATGCAAAACATAATCTCATCAAATTGGCTATATTTTTGATGTTATGATCTTGCCTTAATGTTTATGAATTCTAGTGTAGTTTTCTATGGGCTATTGAATGTTGTAAGAATTGTATTGAATTAATGTATAGGTTCTCTTATATTGACAAATCTATATTGAATTGATTTATATTCATTGAGTATTATGATTTTTATATTGAATTGATGATCATAGCCATGGGTAAGGGCCTTTGAGTATTATATTGGATGATTTAGCTATGGATTGAAGTAGTGAGAATGGATTGGTGGTACGCTGCTATTTTATGTAACGTAGGTCTTGAATTATGTTGTGATTGGTATGGTGCACTTATGGTGGCGGTGTTATATGTTTTACTTGTGAATTATGTGGCCTCGTCGGCTTTACTTTATGTATTATAGTGATCATGACCTTGTCGGCAACTACATGATATATTATGATGATTTATATAGTGGAATTATCTGAAGTATGATCATATCTATCTATTTGTGATTAAGGTGATAGTATGTCTTCTTCTATTGATGTTAGGTGATCATGTTAGACTATGACTATGTCTTTGTATGTGTAGTCTTAGAGTTGATGCATGATTCTTCCTACCTTACTATGTGGGTCTTATGATGGTTATATTGATGACATTATAGTAGTGAATAGGGAGGCCTATAGATGATGCTGGTTATGCCTATGTGCTTATGGAATGATATGCTATATGTGAAGATGTGTGTGTCTTGTCTTGGTAGACTTGTGTCCCTTACTTGATACATGTACATTATGAATATGAACATCTTGACTTAGTAGGCTTATGTACCTTTGTCTTGTATGTGTATGGATGAATGTTGAATGATTTCTAGGATCGGTAGACCTAATGTGGTGCCCTTCTAAGCATGACTATTATGTGGAACCTTCTATGTAGAAAGAAGGTTAAGAATGAGCTATCCTTATAGATCATTGAGTGGCAGCCCTAGTGGAACCATCTTTGGTAGATGCAGTATCACTAGGTAATGACTAAGAGATGGTACCTTTTCATATGCCCCTTTTTATTGAACTTACTCTATAAGAACAAAGGCTGGCACCGAGTGAATATGTTAGGGTTTGTAGCTCTACTTAAGAAGGATACTAGAGTACAATGTATCTCTACTTGAGAATGAGACTACTTGAGAATGAACTAGAGCGCATAAAAGACCTTGATATTCCTTAACCAGGCACATTGGGATGTGTCCTAGTTCTACCCTTGGCAAGTAGAACACCCTCCATCAGAGTAGTGTAGACTCCTGATTCCATGCCTAGCTAGTATGGTCTATGTCGGTTATTGTCCATTATCATCATGTGGGATACATTCTAGTGTTGGGTAAGTATTAGGAAGTTTAGGTAGTGGAATGGGACGCTATCAAGACATTGCACGACTAGCATTTGAAGATGTTAGTATGTGAGTCCCTAGGTCTTTCCAAGACCATCATGTGAAGTCCTTAATGAATGAAATGTTTTCTAATTGAATTAATGAATGATTATGACTTTAGCTAATGTATGTTTAATAGAATGTGCTCTATCTAGGGTAACTTTGAGGGTTGCTTAGGTAAGCTTGAAGATAGTGTATGGGCGGTCTCTTCTTGTCCTACTTAGGTGAATCTTGGAGTAACCTTAGGTGGGGAGTAAATGAAAGAAAAATGGAACAATCTTATATTAGGAAGTCTTAAGGATTGTTTAGGTAGGCTTGAAGAGGGTGTATGGGCGGTATCTTCTTGTTTTACTTAAGTAATTCTTAGGATAACCTTTAGTGGGAGTTGTATACGTTTATATGGGTTGAATTGATGTTGATGCTATACTGTGGAATTTGACTTATATGCATATACGTCGACTTGTAAGTGACTATTATACTTTTCTTAAAAGGTTTTCTCAAAAAGAGCATGTTTCATACAAAAGTCCGTTTATCATGATTTTATACATTATGTCATACTTAGTACAAGTGTTTGTACTAATTCCATACATTTTGTCTATCTCTAAAGGTGTAAGTGGCATTTTTGAGGAGTCTCGAAGTGGAAACTTGGATTAGTGTTCATTTAAGTAAAGAGTTGGTGTATCCTCACTAGATTCGAGGACATCTTGATGTTTGAATTTTCTTATTGGAAGTATTGTAATAAACTTGGCTATTTTCTATATGATGAAGTATGGTCGTGTCCCAATATATTCGTATGTCTAAGATGGAGACTTTGAGACTTAGCCTTTCATTATGTTTTTCTATAAAAGAGATATTTTGAAGTATTATTATTTTGTGTGAAAAGTTTTAATTCCGCACTATTTTTCATACATGTATGCAATGAATGGTAAGAAAGTGCTTGTACAAGACCTCCGAGAGGTCGAGTATGCCGTGTTTCGATTTGAGAATGCCCTAACTTCTAAGAGGTACACTCGGGTCATAACAAACTTGGTATCAGAGCATAAGGTTATGAAGTAGTACTTATGAATCAAAACATCTCAAAAAGCCACGTCTAGTAAAGTCTTGTTCATTGGTGTGAGTCGCGACACATCCATGAGCGAGAGGCTATAGGACGATAGAGTTTCCCTTCTTTTCTACTCCTATGTCATGTCGTAGAGTAAAATGTTTTGAGTGTTCTTTTCTTATGGTTTTCCTTGTGTTTCTAGGAAGATGAATACGAGGAGGACACCGGCTAGGAGGGTTGAGAAGAATGGTGTGAATGAGGGACTCCCTCCCCGAGGTGGACAAGTATCACAAGGTGTGCAAGTTCCTCAAGGTGTTCAAGGTGTTCAAGGTGCTCAAGGTGATCAAGTCCCTATTGTGGAAGGAGGTAATGAGGTACCGGTGGTTCCCCGGGTTATGGCTAATGGGGAAATTAGAGAGGCTCTCCTTACCCTAGCCCGAGCTATGACAACTCAAGTGAATAGAGACATTAGGCCTAGGGTAAATGCAATGGAGAATACTATGACCCTTAGATTGAGGGACTTTGTGAGGATGAATCCTCCTATCTTCTTTGGTTCTAAGGAGGGAGAGGATCCCCAAGTTTTCTTGCATGAGGTGTATAATATAGTGCATTCTATGGGAGTGACTTCTAGGGAGAAAGCGGAGTTAGCTTCGTATCAATTGAAAGATTTTTCTCAAGTATGGTTTACTCAATGGAAGGATAGTAGATCGGTAGAATTAGATCCCTTAGAGTGGGAAGAGTTTAAGGAAGCATTCCTAGAAAGGTACTTTCCCCGTGAGAAGAGGGAGGTTAAGATTGAGGAATTTATAAATCTTATTCAAGGTAGCATGAGTGTTGAGGAGTATTCCTCAAAGTTTATCCTATTGTCTAATTATGCTCCATCCTTGGTGTCTAACCCTAGGGATGAGATGAGTAGGTTCTTGACCGGTGTTTCAGATATTGTGAAGGAAAAGTGTCGTACAGCCATGCTCCATCATAGGTTAGACCTAAACGTACCTAGAATACATAGGTTAGACCGGGTTCACACGGCTTGATACGCGTGGAACCGGACCCCTGGACCAATGAACCAGCCAAGCCAACCAACTTGGTGAGTTGGTTGAGCTAGGAAGGGTTGGTTCCAGCCATGTTAGGTCCCTGAACACTAGGATTCACCCGGGTGAGTCTTAACCGAACTTAGAGGGTTAGTCCTAGGTGTTAAGGGTTCTAGGGGTAAAAAGGTAATTTTGGGGCTAGGGGTAGTATAGTAACTACCCTTGGTTGATATTTAATTAATTAATTAAGGTTTTTAATTAGTCAAAATGGGTCAAAGCTCGGTGGTCAAACCCGAGTTTGACTGAATCTCCACACTCGGGTTCAAGCCGAGTTGGAGACATTAAAAGGGATGATTTAAGTGAATTAAATTAGACAAAATAAGAAAGGGCATTATATTAACTTAACGTATAGATTATAATCTGATCTTTACCATTTAAATTGTGTTGAATAAGTCAACAACAAACTCCCAAGAAAGAGGCGCACGACTCCCACTAGGAGTGTACTCAATGTGCACTCTTAACTCATTATATATTCACAAACGTCTTTCAACTTTACCTTACACTTCAAAAACAGAAAAGTAAAATAAGTCTACTAGTTCAAAGAGTTCTCGGCTTCATGAATCAAAAACTAAAAGAAAAATTGTTCGCCTAAGTGCTTTAAGAAATCACGTAAAGTAACTTCACTTGTGAACAAGAATCAAGGCTCGGAAGAGAGGTTTGTGCGTGGCTTAGGACGTGTTTGTGGCTGGTTGTCAAAGTTGAAAAAGGTATAGGTTTTCTTCTCTCTTGGTACCTTTCCCAAGAGTCCCCTAAGGCTCAGTTCAAATCCAATCTAAAAACTAAGGTTGTCCCCGTTGCATGCCCCTATCATTAGATCCTATGAACGATTGATCCATGCGTTGGTATGACTTCTGGCAGATGACTTTAGGACTGATTGTGATTGTGTGCAATGTGTGTTCTCGGACTGTTTATGATTTTGTTAGGTACGTCCGAATGTTGAATGTTACATGTGTACAAGTATGTTGTTTTCCGTGATTATGTTGTTACGATTTACTTGACGAAATTGTGAATTATGTGTTATGTAATGTTGTGTGTTTAACATGCAAGAAGAAAGCGTGATGTTCATGAACAAGAAAATGAAAGTATGGTCCTTTAACGAAAATGTTAATCTGCCGATTCTTTGGAGTCTAGGACTCTCGGCCATGGTCTCAACAACACAAAGTAACATTTATGTTAATTCCAAAAGGATTAAATACTAATCTAAGGTCCTAATGAACCCAAATGCTTCACTATAGAAACTATGAAATCATTGTACAACAAAGGTTAATACATAAAAATATGTGAGCGTACTATAATTAAGAAATTGGGCTAAATGTGATGCCTTAGAGCTTAAGAGGTGCTACTGGTAGATGGACATTATTTTAGATCAAAGTATTGGTTAAAAGTTCATGTAAAACTCTAAGCTAAATTCCTAGGATAAATTCAAGAAAGTGTACTAAAGGCCTATACAAATTGACTAAGTCTTGGCTAACCACTTGTAAAAAAAATGAAGAAAAAGAGATGATGCCATTGAGGGTGGAACCCGAGACCTTAAGTTCCTAATACTAGAGAAGAGGCCTTGAATTAAAAGGAAAAAAATATAGTGTGAGAGAGGGGATTCGAACCCGGCCTCAAGGCCAAGCGTGTGAGATACATAAGTCTCACATATAATTAAAAATTATATGTTGCCCAAGGATTCGAACACGGGTCCTCTTGACCGAAATTGTGAGGCACATAAGTCTTACATATAATAAAATTAAACGCAACCACTAAGGATCGAACTCAGGTCCCTTGACCGAATGTGCAAGATGCATAAGTCTTGCACAATATGCACTTAGATGATCATGAAACACTTAGCCAAATATGAGTAACCCGAAAGGGATACTACCATGAGTGTAAAGTACACTAAAGGCCATGTGTATGGCATATGATGTAAGTTAACGGCAAGATGAAAAAATGAACATTCACGTAATGGGGTGAGTAATTATGTTAAACTATGATGCTAATGAAAATGGTGACAACATGATAAGCGGCTAAGATGAATGGTGAGACAAGTCTCAACCAAGCTGTAACGGCCTGTATTTTGTATGTGGTAGTTCTATTCATGTTATACTTGACATAGACTTATAGTGTAGGTGAGGGATCATGTTTCTTATATGATTAGTGTTGGTTTAAACTAGCTCGGAAGTTAATGTAATGCCTTGCACGTTTCAGCATATGTATTGCAAGTTAACTCCGATGGAAAGTATTTAAGTAATTATAGTAAGGTGTAATTGACCTAGCTGCTGCATCACCTACTTGAGCTATAGTATAGTTAAAGGGGCCAAGTTTGATTGACCAGATTTAGTCTTATATTTAGGAGCTCATTTGAAGCCCAAACCTATTAAAGAAAATTGTGAATGAAAGAAAGCCCAGCAGCCAAATCTGCCAATTGGCCCATTATGGATAAAGCCCAAGTGAAACTAGGTAAGTGCATCACCTCCTAAGATTTGTTTTACCATGTTATTGGGCCAAGTGTGTACCACCTACTTGCATTAATCTGTCCCAAATTGAATATAAGGGCTAAGGGAAAATGGACAGCCAAGGTCCAATAATTTGAGTCCAAAAAGGCCCAAGTTAAAAGGACAAGCAGGTGGGACACCTACTTGACATTATATGGCCTAAAATTGGTCAAGAATGTCGGCCATAACAACTCTTTTTTCAAAGGATAAGGATCAAGTCTATTTTCTCCATTTTGAACTTGAAAAATTTCAGATTTCCTTAAGTTTCTTTCTTGGTCTCTCTTGGTTTCAATAAGCAGCCCTAAAACACCTTAGGGTTCTTGAGTGCTGTCTCATTTTTTTCAAGTAAGAGTTTGAAGGAGAGTTTGAATTCTTGAAGTACAAGTTTACAGGATAAATTTCCAGAATTAAGGTAAGACTTCAACCCATTTGTTTTCCTCTCTATGATCATGTTTGGAGTGGAGAATTTTGTATATATTTATCAAGAATTTATGGATTGTGATAGATCTTTGAGTCAATATTCTCCTATTATGCTGAAAGATTTGAGATTGATAGTGGCTGCCTTATGAATATTGTTGTTGAGGGCAGTTTGGGTATCTTGGAAGATGATGTATGAAGTTGTATTAATGTGTAGAGGAAGGGTGTGGTGGTTCACCATTTATGTAAGGGTTGTATGGGTCTGATTTCCATTAAAATTTTAGCTACTGTTTTCAAGGACCTTATTGTGATTAGCTGCTGATGCTAGCTTAATCATGATTTATGTTGTAGATTAGCACCCAAAAATGAAGGCTGAATCGTGATAGTAGTATTGGTCAGAAAAATAAGGTATGTAAGGCTATTCGATTCTATATCCTTTTGGCATGAAATCTGGCACCTGCAATTAATATCAATGAAGTGTTTCCCATAAGTTCTATTTCTAGAAAAGGAAGCACAGTGGCAGCGTACTATCTCCAAATCGCTAACAATATTTCTTTCCCCATTCTAAGTACATAGAACTACTTCATTATATGTTCACTACTCTATACTTGTATAATTATTCCCCTTGTGCTGTTATAGAAATGGTATTTGCAAAACAAAGTTTGATGAATCCCTCTCCTAAGCCAATTGTGCCATTAAGGTCTTAAAGTAAGGTGTTGATGTTTCATAGCTCCTTATGTCATTGTTACTGCCTCAAAGTATTATTTTCATGTATTCCACTACTGTTCCGTATTTTTATATCTCCAAGATGATTATGACCACCAAATCAACATCTCAAAAGTGTTATGATTATCCAAAATATATCTCAAAAGAGTTATGAACTGATTAACAATAATCTCAAAGATTAAATAATCTAAGTGAAGGAATCTATATAATTAAGGGTGGCAGCTTAGGGGCGAAAGCCTAGCATGGGCCGATCCCTATTGGTATAGAAGGGTGGCAGCTCAGGGGCGAAAGCCTAGCATGGACCGATCCCAAGTTGTGTAATTATGAGGACCGCATCCCAGGGGTTAATACGCCTAGCATGGGTCATCCTCTTCTACCACTGATCAGCTGGTCACTTGTATCACATGTCCAACAAAGATTATAACATACAAAAAGGTAAAGAAAAGAATGTAGCTTACTTGAATCCACAAGAGTAAGTAAAGGTGGTCTTCTCTCCTAATCTATGCACTCATATGTTGCTATTTGATTTCATTTGAGCCTTGTATTACATATACTATTTGCCTTACATATTCAGTACATTTTTCGTACTGACGTCCCGTATTGGGGATGCTGCATTTCATGTTGCAGGCTTAGGTACTCCAGCTAGTAGACCTCCTCAATAGGAGCACTCGAAATTCTGCTACTTTTGGTGAGCTCCAAGTTGATTCGGAGCTTTATTGAGTCCTTGGTAAATTCATTTGGTATTGTATCATAGTTAAGGGTAAGGCGGGGTCTGTCCCGACCTACTCTAGTCTTCTATCTTTTAGAGTCTTTGTAGACGTATGTACATGGTTCAGTTGTGTCTTAAGGAGTTGTGGCCACGACGGCCAAGTATTGTACATAAATTTTGGACCTACTTACGTTGTTTTGTATCGCTGCATCCTAAGTTAACTTGTCTCAATTGTTATAGTATATGCTCAGTAAGAACAGGTTGCAGGTTGGTTCTCTCGGGCCTTTAGGGCATCGGGTGCCTGTCCGTCTTAATGGGTTTTGAGGCGTGACAAAAGTGGTATCAGAGCAGGTCATCCTAGGGAGTCTACAAAGCCGTGTCAGTGTACAGTCTTGCTTATGGATGTGTTGTGCACCACATCTATAAACAGGAGGCTACGGGACATATAGGAGTTGTCTCATTTCTTTCATTTCTTAGATCGTGCGATAGAACCAGTGTTGTAGGTGAATCATATCTAATTTCTCAATTGTTTTATTATAGCAAAGATGCCGATTACGAGAAGGAGTAAAAGTACTGGTAAACGAGTAGATGTGGCTGCCCAAGAAGGGACCAGCCAACCACCACCAAGTCAAGCTATTCAAAGTGGGGCTCAAGATGAGTCTCTATCGCAGACTTCCTCGACGCCTCCATTTCCTGAAGAACTAAGGAGTGAAGATGAACCTCAGGAACCCCCTATTAATGCTACCGAGCAAGATTTGAGGAATGCAGTCCAATTATTGACTCGTATAGTTGCTGGTCATGGCCAAAGGCAAGAAGGTCCAGTTGCAGGTACTAGTGGCATAGATAGATCAGCTGGAACACGGATACGTGATTTTCTTAACTTGGACCCTCCATCATTTAGCGGGTCAGATCCTAATGAAGATCCCCAAGACTTTATAGATCAAATCCAATGCACTTTGGATATTATGCATGTAAGTGGTAAAGAAGCACTTGAGCTAGTTGCATATAGAATAAAGGGTGTGGCTATATTGTGGTATGAAGCTTGGAAGCAATCTAGGGGAACAAATGCACCTTCAGCTATGTGGAAAGAGTTCAAAAAGGCATTCCTTGATCATTATTTGCCATTGGAGATCCGAGAGGCCCGTGCGGATCAGTTCTTCAATCTCCACCAAGGAAATATGAGTGTGAGGGAGTATAGTCTCAAATTTAATTCCTTGGCCAGGTATGCTCCTAATGTAATAGCTACTATAGAGGATAGAGTTCATCGTTTTGTGGATAGATTAGATTCATATCTAGTTAGAGACTGTACAATTGCTTCGTTGAATAAAGATATGGATATAGCAAGGATGCAGGCTTTTGCACAAAAATTGGAGGATCAAAGGCAAAGAAAAAGAACACAAGAGTTGGAAACAGGGCATTCTAAGAGGGCCAGATCCATGGGGCAGTTTACACAATCCCAAGGTGAGTTTAGGCCTTGGTTCTCTAACAGACCACCTATGCCATCATCTTTCTACTCTACAGCTAGTGCTCCACCACGGTTCCAAGGGTTTAGGGGCAATCAGTTTGGGCAAAGAAGTGAAAGCCAAGACAATCATCAAGAGCAAGGAAGTACGAGCCAATTAAGGCCTCCACGACAGCCTTGTAAACAGTGTGGAAGGAATCATCTAGGTGCATGCAGGTTTGGGATGGATGTTTGTTTTTGGTGTGGAACACCAGGGCATATGATGAGAAACTGCCCTCATAGGGGAGTGGATGGCGTTGCACAACAAACTAGATCAGTTGTTGCATCGACCTCATCAACCCCTTCTTTAGGTAGGGGACTACATATGCCTACAGGTCGTGGTAGAGGAGCTAGGGGAGCAGCTAGTTCTAGTGGAGGTCAGAATCGCACATATGCACTAGGGGATCGACAAAATTTAGAAGCCTCGCCGGATGTGGTTACAGGTACATTGTCCATCTTTTCACATATTGTGTATGCATTAATCGATCCGGGGTCTACACTATCATATGTTACACCATTGATTGCTGGAAAGTTCAAAAGAACACCAGAATTATTAGCGAAGCCATTTGAAGTGTCTACACCGATTGGTGAATCTATTATAGCTAGGAGAGTTTATCGTAATTGCATTGTAACTGTTTGTGATCGCGATACATTGGCTGACCTTGTTGAGCTAGACATGGTAGATTTTGATGTTATAATGGGTATGGATTGGTTAGCTTCTTGTTATGCCACGGTAGATTGCCGAACTAAGATAGTGCATTTCCAGTTTCCAAAAGAGGTAGTCCTCGAATGGAAAGGTAATATTGGGATGCCAAGAGGTAAATTTATTTCTTATCTTAAGGCAAAGAAGATGATTTCCAAAGGATACATATGCCATCTGGTTAGAGTGAAAAATATAGATGTAGAGCCACCAACCCTTCAATCCATTCCGGTGGTAAATGAATTTCCAGATGTGTTTCCTGAAGATCTTCCAAGTTTGCCTCCAGAATGAGAAGTAGAGTTCGGTATTGATGTGCTTTCAGATACTCAACCTATCTCAATTCCTCCGTATAGAATGGCTCCGGCAGAATTACGAGCGTTGAAGGAGCAGTTAAAAGACTTATTACAAAAAGGATTCATAAGGCCTAGTGTGTCTCCATAGGGAGCACCAGTTTTATTTGTATGCAAAAAGGATGGCTCATTAAGAATGTGTATCGACTACCGGCAGTTGAATAAGGTAACAATTAAGAGCAAATATCCCCTCCCTAGAATTGATGATCTGTTTGATCAATTACAAGGTGCTAGGTGTTTTTCAAAGATCGACCTGAGGTCAGGTTATCACCAAGTGAGGGTCAAGGACAAAGATATACCCAAGACAGCTTTCCGAACACGGTATGGTCATTTTGAGTTCTTAGTCATGTCATTCGGGCTAACAAATACACCAACAGCTTTTATGGATTTGATGAATAGGGTATTCAAGCCATTCTTAGATGTGTTTGTGATAGTGTTCATAGATGACATTTTGGTGTATTCAAGATCGGAAGAGGATCATGCTAATCACTTGCGGCAGGTTTTACAAATTCTCCGTGATCGTATTGTATGCAAAGTTCTCTAAATGTGAGTTCTGGTTGAAATCTGTGGCATTCCTAGGTCATATCGTATCCGAAGAAGGAATAAGGGTTGATAACCAAAAAATAGAAGCCGTGAAAAGATGGCCAAGACCTAAAACGCCTACGGAGATCCGTAGTTTTCTTGGATTGACAGGTTATTACAGAAGGTTTGTTGAAGGATTCTCTTCCATGGCTGCACCCTTAACAAAGCTAACACACAAAGGAACCAAGTTTCAGTGGAGCGATGAGTGTGAAAGAAGCTTCCAAGAGCTGAAGAGTAAATTAACTTCTACACCTGTGTTGGTACTTCCAGAAGGTACAGAAGGCTATGTAGTGTACTATGATGCTTCGGGAGTGGGCTTAGGTTGTGTATTGATGCAGTATGGTAAAGTTATAGCTTATGGATCAAGGCAGCTGCGGCCACATGAGAAAAATTATCCAACCCATGATCTAGAGCTAGCAGCAGTTGTGTTTGCTTTGAAAATATGGCGCCACTACTTGTATGGAGTTCATGTTGACATATACACTGATCACAAAAGCTTGCAATATATTTTTAAGCAAAAAGACTTAAATCTGAGGCAGCGAAGGTGGCTGGAGCTATTAAAAGATTATGACATTGACATCTTATATCATCTCGGTAAAGCTAATGTAGTAGCTGATGCTTTAAGCCGTAAAATAATGGCAAGCACTTATGGGAAGTCTACGGAAAGACAAGGAATGACTTAGGATCTGTCCCAACTAGCGAACTTGGGCGTTCGCCTTCTTGAATCTCAAGACGAAGGGGTTATTGTGCAAAATGCGGCAGAATCCTCGTTAATAGTGGAAGTGAAAGAGAAGCAGTACACTGATCCAATTCTTTTACAACTTAAAGAGAATGTACTACATGGTATGACAAAGGCATTTGAGCTTAAGCAAGATGGAGTACTTCGATGTCAAAACAGATTGTGTGTACCTAATATAGATGAACTAAGAAAGAGGATCATGATGGAAGCACATAATTCAAGGTACTCCGTTCATCCGGGGTCAACTAAAATGTATCATGACTTGAAAGAAATGTATTGGTGGGGGAACATGAAGAAGAACATTGCAGAATTCGTGGCTCAGTGTCCAAATTGTCAACAGGTAAAAGTAGAACACCAAAAGCCCGGAGGTTACATGCAGCGTATAGAACTTCCAATTTGGAAATGGGACATGATCAACATGGATTTTGTTACTGGTTTGCCTCGCTCATTCCGGAAGTTTGACTCCATATGGGTAATAGTTGATAGACTTACCAAAGCAGCACACTTCCTGCCGGTGAAGACTACTTATACAGCTAAAGAGTATGCGAGGTTGTACATTAAAGAGATAGTTCGACTACATGGAGTGCCAATCTCTATAATATCTGATAGAGGAGCTCAATTCACAGCAAATTTTTGGAAGTCATTTCAAAAGAGTTTGGGAACACAAGTGAATTTAAGTACAGCCTTTCATCCTCAAACGGATGGTCAGGCAGAACGTACAATTCAGACACTTGAGGATATGCTGCGAGCTTGTATATTAGATTTCAAGGGTAGCTGGGATGATCACCTACCACTTATTGAATTTGCTTATAACAATAGCTATCATTCGAGCATTAAAATGGCACCTTATGAAGCTTTATATGGTCGAAAGTGTAGATCACCAATTGGCTGGTTCGAAACGGGTGAAACTGCCTTATTTGGGCCATATCTTGTTCATCAAGCTATGGAAAAAGTCAAAGTGATACAGCAGAGGCTAGAAACAGCTCAAAGTCGACATAAATCATATGCAGATATTAGAAGGAGAGGATTAGAATTTTCTATAGGGGATTGGGTGTTCTTGAAGGTGTCTCCGATGAAAGGGGTAATGAGGTTTGGTAAAAAGGGAAAGCTGAGTCCACGCTATATAGGGCCATATAAGATTATCCGAAAATTTGGCCAAGTAGCCTATGAGTTAGAGCTACCACAAGAACTTTCATCAGTTCATCCGGTGTTCCATGTCTCAATGTTACGGAAATACGTAGGTGACCTATTTCGTATTACTCCTACTGAAGACGTACAGGTTACGGGAGATCTCACTTATGAAGAAGTACCCATTGCTATTCTGGATCGACAAGTTAGAAAGTTAAGAAATAAAGAAGTAGCTTCTGTAAAAGTACTATGGAGAAACCAACAGGTAGAACAAGTTACATGGGAAGCAGAAGAAGCAATGAAATTGAAGTATCCTCACCTCTTTCACACTAGTGGGAATGATCAAAATGTTAGTGGAGGCATTGACAAGTAAGTATAAGTCTATATGTTCAATGTGATTAATAGTAGTACTAACTTAGGCTTGAACTTGTTTAGGCTGGACAACCATGCTAACATTCGAGGACGAATGTTCCAAGGGGGGAAGGATGTAACGGCCTGTATTTTTTGTATGTGGTAGTTCTATTCATGTTATACTTGACATAGACTTATAGTGTAGGTGAGGGATCATGTTTCTTATGTGATTAGTGTTGGTTTAA
>JABWTJ010000937.1:131413-208063 GCA_016801875.1 Solanum sitiens | reverse complement strand
TTCAACTCACAATTTAATTTACAACAAGTAAAGATTTTATGCGCAAAACCATCATATGCGATATCTCGATGCACAATTATCGCAATTGTCACGGACAATTCTTTATTCTTCCAACGCCAAATATAACGATTGTTGGACTCGATTCATTCACTATTACAATCAATTATAACTACTATTTTATCTCCCATTAATGATATTAAAGATACCTAAAAATACTTTAAGTTAGAACTAAAAAATTGATCATAATAAAAATTATTAAAATATCACAATTGTTGTAAGTTATTCAGCAGATGCTGAAATATATATAGCAATTGTGGCAATTATTCAACAACATCATTCAGCAATTGTTGTAAATTACTGAAACAATCATATCAGTTGCTGAAATTTATTATATATCAATGGCAAAAACAATAACACAAAAATCAAATTTTTAAATGAATAAGACACCCAAACAATACTATTAACTTGTTAAAATGATTGAAAATTATCAGTTAAAGAAGTAATTTCTAAAGTTTTAAGCCTTTTCAAATTATATGTTAAATTAAAATTTGAGATTCTCCCTTCTCAAATTCTTCAAATAAGAAATCTACAATGAGCTGCAACACCAATAAAAGAACAAAAAGAAGAAGAAGAAGAGCTAGTGATGAAGATTTGAAGAAAAAGAAACGTGAAAAAAGCGGCACGTCGAAAGAGACCCAAAAAAATTGATTTGAGGATCTTCCTATTTAGAAATTAGGGGTTTAATTAAATTTGGGTGAAAGTGTAAAAACAAAAACTTGAGGACCTATTTAACTCTTTTTAAAAATTGATTAAAAATTTGTCACCTACACTTAATAATTAAAACTAGGGTCACTCTTTTTAAATTTTAAAACTTTTTTGTCACCTATAATTCATTCTCCCTAGAAAGTAAGATATAGTCAACAGCGCACCCATAAAAAACATAAAAGTGCTCTTGGGCAATTGGTAGAATCTAGAGATACCACCCTCTAGACTAGGGTTCGAATCCCGCTTAAGCTTATTTTTATTTTAAGTTTAGTTTAGAGCTTATATTTGAGCTATGTTTATATTGGGGCACCCAAAACTTTTAAATTCTGGGTTCGCCTCTGGTTGGAGGTCTCAAGTTCGAAACTCTTTGCCAGCGAAAGCAAGGGGTTTGCCTCTGGGTCGAGCTCGTCGCGCCAGGTTTGCTTAGTGCGGGTTACCTCTCCTATGTGGTTTGCGAGCTATTGCATAAGAGCGGGGGTTTTACCCTGTGCGCACCCAAAGGATAGCGGCTGGGATTTCCCTTGTTATAAAAAAAAAATTACCGTTCAATACCCCGAAACACATTTTACAGCTCAAATATTACTTACACAACTTTTTATATTTATTATCTACCTCGTCTTCCTCATCTTCATAGTCACTCCTAGCTCCACCTTTTTTAAATACTACGCTCCTCCATATCCATCTAAAACCTTAAACCCCTTAAATCCTAATCTTCAATTAATAAGAGTTTCATTTTTTCATTCATGGCATCAATCAATTTCAACTCATTCCATAATAATTGATTCAACAAGTCATCAACACTATTTTACCGAATCCGAATTTGAGAAAAAGGAGAACCCAACTAAGGAAGAGATTGGGGAGATGTGAACTTTTTTGCTGAGTTTGAGAAAAAAATCAGTGGTTTAGTTCTTGCACTAAGTTGCTGAGAAAATCAATGACTTTGAGCTTCAAGAGAAAGCTCCAATGGTTTAGTTTTATAATAGCTATAAAAACGTGCCTTAGATTTAAGGAATTGTAAAACGTTATTGATATTAACGTTTTATTATTTTGTTAGTTTTTTTCCGTCCTTTTTCGTTATTGTTTTTTCAATAAAATAAAACATAAGTGTTACTCTGAAGCGTGTTTATTAATATTTTGTAAAAAGAAATTAAAAAGTACTATTTTGATAAATTAATTTCAATAATAGTTTAGTTTGGTCAAAATTGTCATAGTTTCCTTTTTAGAATCAAACCATATCAATTTTGATTAACATTTTAAGATATATTTTTTATCATATTGATGTGAAAAAATTGCAACTTGTTGTACTTTTCATATAGTTTTTAAACATCTGATTTTTTTATTTTAAAATTTCAAATTATTATAATCTAATTTAGCTTTAAAAATTAGTTAAATTGACTCTAAAAAAATACAACATGATAACTAAATAGGACAGAGAAAGTACATTTTAAATGAAGAAATGCTTAAAATGAAATCTCTTCAACTATTTCAATTGGTATAAAAACTATTTATCATTCACCTTTCGCCCCCTAAGTAACCTCAACCTCAACCTTTTGTCTCTTTGGCTCATATTTGCCCTTATCTTAATAACTTTCTAAAAGTAAAATAATTAAATATTTATTTATTATGTTGCTTAATCTAATTGGTCCAAATTTAAATCCTTCTCAAATAAATAATAAAAACCACATATAATTCACATTTTGATTTGATACGCTTGAAATTCATCTGTCATATAAATTGGAACAAAGGGAGTAACATATATCATGTGAAAATTACGTAAAAAGTATTATAAATCACAATAATTAACAACTTAAAGTATCTATAAAAGGAACATAAACAAAATTTTGAACTCTCGAAATTCCATCTCATCTATAAATTGGAACAAAAGGAGTAACACATATTATGCGAAAGTTCATTAAGAATACTATAACTCACAATTACTAATGTTCGCAACAAATTTTCGTAAGAGCAGAAAATTAACTGCAAGCAAAATAAATTTAAAAAAATGTGATTTTTATTAATGAATCTTGTGAGTATGGTTCATGTGTTCTCTTGTTCTTCTCTCCTAAACTTCTTCGTGATTCAAGGGACTTCGGTAGCGTAATTCTGAAATGTAGAAAAATGTAGACCTACTTGAGATGCGTTTGATCTCCAGGAATGTCGGATAATACCTTTATCCAAATATAGAATGCTTGTTGAAGAGTTTTCTTCATCCCTTAGAATGCCATGTACAACGTGTTTTTATAGTTGTAGGGGGTGGACAAAAATGCTTATGATTAGCCAAAGGATGACATTTTGACACTTGGCGGATTGTGATTGGTACTTGCACTTGATTGAGACTACCACCTCATTTGAACATGTGGCACCGCCTTATTGGTCTTTGATGCATAGTCACTATGACATGTGACGTGAATTTGGACTTCAAGGTGAAATGAACCTTGGATTTGAATTTAATAAAATAACTTTATTTATTTGTAAAGCTCAAATTAATCATTCAGCCCAAATAAGCATAGATTGAATTCAAATTTCATATGAATTTAATCCAATAATATTTATGTGTTTACAAATGCTCCTTACTTCGATACTTGTCGACGTGTAGGCTTGCCGAAGTTTGGCGATGAGACATTAAGTACTCATGAATGTGTTTTCATTATTTTTAGACTTGTCAACGTGTAGATTTGTCGAATTTGATGGCGAGAGTTGAAGTCTTCATGAATGCATTGTTGAGACTTTAAGACTTCAAGAGTATTTGTAGTTGTAGGGGGTGGGAAAAAATGATTATGATTTGCCAAAGGATGTCATCTTGACACTTGGTGGATTGTGATTGGTTCTTGCACTTGATTGAGACTACCACCTCATTTGGACACGTGGTGTCACCTTATTGGTCATGAATGCCTACTTACTGTAACACGTGACATAAGTTTGTGCTTCAAGGTGAAATGGATCTTGAATTTGAATTTGATAAAATGACTTAATTTATTTGTAGCCAAAATTAATTGTTTAACCCAAATGAGCATGAATTTAATTCAAATTTAGTATGAATTTAATCCAATAAAGTTTATATGTCTAACTACTAACTTAAAATATCTAAAAAGTTCACTCCAAATTTCATCTTATTCGTAAAAAATTTCCGTAAGCACCAATAATTAATTGCAAGCAGAATAAATAAAAGAAAAATGTGATTTTCATTGATGAATCTTGTGAGTACAATTCTATTGTTCTCTTGATTCTTCTCTTTGAAATTTCTCCGTGATTTGAGGAATGTCAGTAGCGTATTTTTCAAACGTAAGATAATGTAGACCTCCTTGAGATGTTTGATCTCCAGAAACATCGGGGGAGCAATTCGTCGTTTCAAGTCGATCTTCGAGAAGAACTTTGTTGACCATTCCTTCAAAGAGCTATGTAGATGATGTGGTAGCTTTCTCCAATGCTTGCTCTAATGCTTGTTGAAGTCTTTTGTAGAATTCCCTTCAGAATGGCATGTCCATCCTGTATTTATAGTTGAATGGAGTGGACAAGGTTGCTTATGATTGGCAAAACGATGTCATTTTGACATTTGACAGATTGTGATTGGTTCTTGCATTTGATTGGGACTACCACATTATTTGGACATGTGGCGTCACCTTATTGTCTTGGATTCCTAGTCACTCTGACATGTGGCATGAGTTTGGGCTTCAAGGTGAAATGAAACTTGGACATGAATTTGTTAAAAATAGACTTATTTATTTGTAAAGCTCAAATTAATCATTCAATCCAAATAAACACGAGTTTAATCCAAAATTTGTATGAATTAAATCCAATAAAAATTATGTGTCTATAGATGCCCCTACTTCAAGCCTTGTCGAACGGTAGGTTTGCCGACACTTGATTGCGAGACTTGAAGTATAATGAATCCAACAATATCACTCTTAAGACATTTGCTTGACTCAATTTCTTGCGATGAAACAAGTTGTATGGTGAGGTCATGTGCAACTCCATTTTGATATGCTCGTAAGGACTCTTACTATTTCAATCCACCCGAGGCCGAGGGACGATATGGAGGACTCCCGAGAGAGGGACAAACAAATCAATGTGACAAAGTTATATGGATTTTGAGCTCTTTATAGTAGTGGAACATCAAACTTGTATATATGAGTTATCTTAGTTTATTTATTTACTATAACATCTCCTTTATCCATTTCATAATCATTATTGTGCTAATTTAGTACGCGGCTTGTTGATATGATTGAAGCTATATCTACTTCATAATGTTTGTGGAATATGATGAAAGAAATACTCCATAGCTTTCTTGACTGATTCAGATCACCGCTGATTGTATGTTTCATGTCAGATCAATAGATATGACGCCTAATATTTATTTAGCTATGAATAAGTGAGTTTTCACATTTTATGAAATAACTTAGATAAGAGATTCTCAATGATATAATAGTTACATACGGACTAATACAGTGATGGAATTAATATTGAAATACATAGTAACCTTTCTGAGATGACATATATAGAAATGAAAAAAAAAAAACTTGTGAACTATTATGACTTAAAAATAGGCTAATGCACGTCACGAAGCACGAGCATATTTACTAGTACTTAAATAGAACTAGAGCATTCTGTCTGAAAGTGAAGGCAACCTTCTAAAGAAATTCAAAGCAGGGGAAGGCATTCTATCCCTAAATATGGGATGGCGGAGGTAGTAGAAACCAAAGGCCATAGACACCATTTTAGATGGTACCAAGTATAAAATGAATGCCACGACAAAGCACAGCCCAATAAATATCCCTGTGGCTCGAGGGTCACGCCAAGTTACCAATGCTTGCACTCTCTCCCCTTGTGTTGCGAAATCTCCCAAGATTGTCTGAACCCGTTCCCCAAGCATGCGCAGTTTATCATATCTGGCTCGTACCAATTCATTAGGTCTAGTGCAAGGCAATGCATCAAACTCTTCATCAAGCTCATCTCTATCTAGTGACTCTGCCAGTGAGATCTTTGGATCAAAGTGGGGTAAAGTATCTCGAGATCTGAACCTGTAATTCCAGGCACCAATCACAAACACATAGAAGGCAAATGTAGGTATGATCAGGTCAGGAAACCACACGAGCATCACCAAAAGTGCATGGACAAGTAAAGTTGCAGTCGGATTCTTCCAGCCACGTGTGTCATCCACCCATTTGACAATGTCAATTACCCCAGCTATGACATTAATGATCCTGAACCAATTTGCACGAACTTTTCTCATGCTGAATGAATGTGAATCAGCATCAAGCATGTAAGTCACAACCTCACGCCTAAGAGGCGGCTCTGATCTTGTCAAGTGGCTCGCTACTATTTTGACAGCTGCAATCCTTAAACTATCCTGTTGAACCATGCCAAGGGGCTTTACATGATGCATCATGGGCAGCAATGGTTGCGAATAGACATGTAAGAAATCAAGTGTTGGTGTAGCACGTACAAATCTCACTGCTAATTCAATCTCCCCCATTTTCTTCAAACCAGCTTGTGATAACAAAAGTAATGGGAAAGTATTCCTGTACACTTTACCTGTTGTCAATGTAGAAATACGCAGACGCACCTTACCAATCCGAAAATCTGGCCTCATGCACTCATCTGATTCGAATACTACTTTCGAGCAGCCATCAAATACTCCGATTGTCAACACAGTGGATGGATCATAAACTCTCCAAGTGTATTGCTCATTCCACCTTGGTTCTAAACTGTCAGATATGGTACGAGTGCGTACCCACTTGTTACCATATTTAGCAACTGCATAAGCATCCGTAGACCCCTTGCCTTTCATGGGCAACAGATTCTTGCATCCAATTATCCCTAATTCAACAGTCCCAGTTGGTGCTTTCCATAGTTGCCTTGCGGTTGGACGGTAATCACTACAAACATGGGCTGCTTCGTCCATCACATGATATCCACCATCAAAACAAAGGCGCAAGTGGACTCTACCTTTGTAAATTCTCTTCTCTTCATTAGGATCTTCAAATGTGAACCATCTGGACGCAACCTTACGGTCATCCACTCGACGCTCGATTGTAGTGAGCGGTATGCTAGCAACTGCAATGACGGTTTGCTCTTTCGCAGTTCTGTCCGTTTCTATTAGGAAAAATAGTAAGTGGTTCTCAGTAAATGGTTCAGCTGCTACGAAGACCAAATCTTCATTCCAGGATGGAGATCCAGTACTAGTTGTGGTGATGGATTTGGTCTTTTGAACTTGGAATCCTAATTGGGCTTTGATGTGATATGATGAATCCTTTGAATTGTGTGTCAAGTGGGAAATGTCTTGTGCCTCGATGACTGATGATCTCAAATACCACAATTTAGGAGATTGATATACCTTAGATTTAGAAGCAGGATTACCGGCAGTGTCGGTCTTCCAGGCTTCAGGGAATGAATCATCAGCTTGAGTTCCAACCCAAGTAGCAAGCATTAGATCACCTCTATGAGCCCCACCTCCTTCAAGCCTATACCATTGAGGAGCTAAAGGACTATCAGGTGGGTCACGTACTGGGATCTCACTCACATCAAAGCAAATTCCACCTAGAAATACATGTCCTGCCACGTCGGATGTAGGATCAAATGACTTGGCACATGAAGGGTCCCACACTGAGACTTCCAAGAGTGAGGAAGAATCAGGTGCGTCTCGACCGAAAGCAAAAGTTTGGTACCACTCAAACAACACTGTTTTCCGGGCAGGCTTTGATACAACATGGCTGCCGGAAACAACAATTTTCACAACGGGGCAGCCAACTGTGGGTAGGGATCGAGCTTTTGCAACTCGAACAAACAGGTAATGCATTTTTTCAACAAGATCAAATGAGGACGCTTCAATGGGACCTGATCCAGCATCAGAAAAGATGACTGATGAAGCACGACTAATTGGCCTAGGACCAGTGACAATATTAATATTATTGCTAACTTTTACTTCAGGTATAGATCCTAAAGATACAGATCTTTTCACCTGAGTAAATTCATGATTCTCTTGTGGTGGATCCATTAAAACACTAGTAGGATTTTCTGCTTCGTTTGCAGGTGGCTCAGCTTCTACGGTAGTAGGATTTTCCACTACTTGTGCAGGTGGCTCCTCTTCTATGGAATTCGGCTTCTCACCTTCCGGTGCAGCTTCTGTTGGCTCAGCTGGTGGTGCTTGCTTAGGCTCCGCTTTGACTTCCGGAACAATTAATTGTTCGACAAAATAAATTTTCAAACCGATTTCACCAGAAATCCAACTGAACCAATATTTCTTCTCCAACGGATAATAGATCAATGCTTCTTCACCTTTCTTGACAAACTGTGTAGCACTCAACCTGATCCTTCCAAGGAAATTATTCCTGGTTGTGGGGCCAATGGACTTGTCATGATAGACGTCAAGCTCGAGCATGTCCCCAAAAACATCAGAGGGTTTTCCGACATTGAATTCCAACATTTCATTCCACTGGGGGCTGAGATCACGAGTGACTGTCCTTGTCTTCCTTCTCTGGCCATAGAAATCGACAATTACGTAAGGACTTGAAGTGCCATGGCCATCCTTGGGAAGGAGGTTCCGTGCCTCAATTACTTCTACTACTAGCTTTCTCACCGTGCCCATTTAATTTGGATATTATTGTGAACTATGCATGGAAGTTTAAGAAAGAGATGAATTTGCTGTTTTAGTAAGCAGCAGCACTAGCAATAGTTGCAAACAAATGATGTATGTAGAGTGTAGTTGCTATTCTTGTCTTTCGGAGGGAGAGAATAGAGATGATATGGAAAGGGTTAAAGTCAAGAAAAGAAGGTAACATGTAAAAGAGAAAAAGTGCTTAACTTCATGTGCAAGCACCTCTAACATACCTTTATTTTTGTTACTTACTAACCAAATTCTTTATACACCAGATCCTTTTATTCTTTTTTTTTGAGTCAAAAGCAACCTTTGCTTTTTGTTAATCTATAACGCGCTATAAATTAATTTAGTTTAAGTTCTATTTATTAAGGGTGTATAATTAAGTCACTTATACGTAATTATAAATTATTGGCAACATTTCTCTTGATAAACATTAATCAATAATATCATTATACATAAAAAATAAAAATTGTTTGTGCTTTAGCTTGATAAAAATTAAAATCCTAAAAACATATATTTACTTTCCTTTCAATACATAGTATAGAGTATGAAGATGAAGTTATTAAACTCTTATTTCTGAATAAGAAAAGATCAGAGTAGTACTATCAATAATAAGCATAATGAATGAATACCTCAAAAGGTGTGTGGTGTGGTGGATAAATTGTTGGGCGTCGAATGAAAAATAAACTTTCAATTCGATTAAAACCATTGAGTTCTGTCCATATTTTGATTAACCCACTAAAATCCCTCCCTTCTTAATCAATATTTCATTTCAATTAGATAGAGAGCACTTCTCTATTGATGGATCCTAGCCACTTTTCAATACTGAATGGCAATACGTTTTCAAATATTCTAGAGGTCTAACTTCAAGTTTCTAAGCATGTATTCGAAATGATCAAGTTACGGGTGTTAAATGGGGGGTTGGGTTGAAATTTGAGATATTAAAATGGGTTGAAATTGAAATTGGATTGGGTCTTGATCCGCTTAAGTTTACTTTGAGCTCAAATGAGTTGGGTTCAAATGAACTAAAAACGGGTTGGGTCTTGACCTACCCAATTTGATCCGATTAATCACAATAATTTGAACATGATGATATTTAATTTTTATAGTCACAATTCGAATTTCAGCTCAAGATAGTTTTAAAAAAAGAGTAACAAATGGATAGATAAAATCCTAAAAGATGTTAAATATATAATAATTCATACATTTAATATAGAAATATATTTTTAGTAAAGAGTTTTTAAAGCGGGTTGAAATTTAAGTTTGAATTGGGCTCAATTGAAAATTCTCTTAAAATAGATTAAGCTTGAATGAGTTGAGATTGAACTCAATTCAAATTATCATGAGTCCAACTCTTAAAATTTTGAACGGATGAAGTGGGTTACCTATGCTTGAATTCGTTTTTGACACCCCTAGATCGAGTGCATTCAATTCCAATAACACAACTTTGCTTATTAAGGGAAACGACTATTTATCAAATTATAGAATTATGGGAAAATGCACAAGTACCCCCCTCTCCCAACCTATGCCCGAAATCCCAAAGATACACGTATACTATACTAAGGTCCTAATACCCCTGAACTTATTTTATAAATAATTTTATAGCCCTTTTCGGCCTACGTGGCAGTAGCTTGAAAAAAATGTCAACACACTCTGGGCCCACAAGATAGGGCTACCTAGACCGAAAAGGGATAGAAAATTATTTATAAAATAAGTTCAGGGGGGTAATATGACCTTAGTATAATATAAGTGTGTCTTTGAGATATCGGGCATAGGTTTAGGGGAGGGGGGTTACTTGTACATTTTCCCTAAAATTATTAAAAGTATTAACTGACATTGCGAGATCATCAATAGTCATGCTATTGGGACCGAAATCATAAGATGTCATGCAAAAACTAACAAAGCAAACATCGAAAGACCATGAGTAAGAAGACAAAACAAATATATATCAAACGTTTAGCGTGGTTTGGAGTATGGTCAATCGACCTACGTCAACGAGAGGAAATGGGCAATTCACTATATAAAAGAGTGTAGAATTATCGAGAGAAATAACCCCATAAATTCACTCGGAATAAAATGATGTGTGCTAATGTAACACTTGCGTCTCACAGAACCTTCAAAGCCCGTAGGACCATATATTATGAATATTACTCCCTCCTTCCACTTTTATTTGTCATGTTATGCTTTTCAAAAGTCAATTTGACTAATTATCAAAGTTAAATTAAATTACATTCATTCGATATTTTAAACAAAAAATTTAGATATTCAAAAACTATATGAAAAGTAATATACGTTGCAATTTTTTGCACATCAATATGCTGAAAAATTATATCGTAAAATGTTAGTCAAATTTTTTATAATTTAACTCTAAAAATGGTATGACAATTAATAGTGGACGGAGGGAGTACCAAGTTAGAAGAAATAAATCTTTATTTATAGAGTCATAAACATTTTCTTACCGAAAAGAAGACTAGTCAAATACTCCCTTCAGTCCCATTTTATGTGGTATCTTTTGACTTGACAGGATATTTAAGAAAAAATGGAAGTTTTTTAAACTTATGGTCTAAAACAATTCTGAAATATTTGGGTGATTGCAAAAAAAATCATTAAGGGTAAAGGAAAAATTTCAAAGTCTAAAAAAGAATGACCTCCTTTCCTTTTTAGTCAGTTTAAAAAGAATGACCTCTTTTTTTTTTGTAATATTTTAATTTCAGCTTTCCGCGTAACATGTTTAAAGCCACAAGATTAAAGGATAATTTTATACATTCGATATAACTTAATTTAGGATCACGAGATTCAAAAGTTTTTTTTATTTTTTTAAACTTCATAACAAATCAAAGTAGATTATTCTTTATAAAACAGAGAGTATAATGTAACATTCTTTTTGTAGAGACTAAAGCGTCTCACATTAAATAGGAGAAAGGGAGTATGTAGACTTTATTTCTTTTAGAAAAAGAAAATTAAATATGATATGAAACTCAGGATAAATACTCACACATGCATCTAGTTTTGTTTATCTTGAAAGAAGCCTCAAATGGTGTGCTTTATAAAACGCGTAACATTTACATGTTTGGAAGATCGAAAATGAAAATAAAAGAAAAGAGTTACCATGCATCTGCATTAATATAATGCTACTTTTTCTTCCATCTCTGGTTGATTTCAGGGAAAAAATGCTACTATCACTACAGCTTTTTCTTAGGCTGAAGATTCCCTTTTGATTTATAATGAATAATAGCCACTAAGGAATGGCTAACTTTTGACAAAGATAACATTCTTTTGATACGCCGACCACGTTTTGGTCCGCACAACACAATCATCTTTCTAGTTTTTTCAACACACTCATCTTTCTAGTTTTTTCTTTCTTTAATGAATTGGAAAAAAGATAAAAAGGTCAAAAACACATTAAACATTTTCTTATTGTTTTTGAGTTTCATATTTAAAGTGGGGGGAAAGGGTGTGATATATCCTTAATTTTGTCATTTATAGCTGATGTATATTCCTACTTTATACAAATGACTCACATATACCTTTTTTAACGAAAGTGAAAAAAATAAATTTAAATTTAATTTTTAGAAAATAATATAATCCATACATATTTGATCCTCCTCACATGTACTTTTAAATTTTTTGTTTCAAAAACTAATTTAAATTTATTATTTTAATGATTAAATTTATTTATATTTTACTAATTTTCTTGTAAAATTTATTATTAATGCACCATTATTTTATTTTATTTTTACAAATACAAAAACTAAATTACAATATAACCGCAAAAATATTAGTTTTAAATTTTTTCTTTACACTAAAGAATGAAAGAAAGAAGAGAATAAGAAACTCGAATAATTATAATCAAAGAAGTCAAAAAATAATTTTTGTATGAAAAAGATTAAAATATACCTTAAACTTTGCAAGAAGGATCATATATATATAACCCTAAGTGAATTTTTTTAAAATTTAAAGTAAAAAAAGAATTTAAAACTAATTTTTTCACTTCCGTTAGATGAGGGGTATATGTCAACTCATTTTATAACGATAAGGGTATATGTTAGCCATTTGTATAACGGTCGGGGTACATATGAGCCACTTTCTTAATGAGAGAGATATCAGCTCTAAATGACAAAGTTAAGGGATCTATCAGACTCGTTTTCCTTTAAACTATTGAAAGTCTGATTGTGTGAGTCTCATACCTATATTACTTATTCGTTGCACTTTCATGATCCTGGTGTGTAATACACCCTCTCTTTAATTTTTAAAATTGTCACATCAGACTTCATATGGACAAAATATTCCGTCTTAACAAAATTAGATAAATTACTACTATTAGTTAAAGTTAAAGATTTAAATATTACTATTTCCAAAAAAATTATAAAATATAAACTATTTTTCTTACCTACTCCACCCCTTCCTCTCACCGTACACCCCCTATCCTATTTTTTTTAAAGAGAATCTTTTCTAAAAGTTTTTAAAATATTGAAATTCCTTCAAATAATAATTTAGATATTATTTTAATTTTTTCCTTCTCCACCCCACATTATCCTCCGCTTTCAATTTCTTTTTCTCATTTTGTAATAGATATATCTATTTATAAAAAAAGTATTTATTTTACTTGCCACAAGACTTTTGTTAATTGTTTTTTTGTTTTTATTATATTTGGTACGCAAGAGAAAAAATATATTTTCTTAAAAATATATGTACACATCTAACATAAAATGAAAAAAATGTAAATAATAAAAATAAATTAGGAGCGGAGGGTTAGACTAGGTGGGGTACAATTTTATTTTATTTTTTTTTAAAAATAATTTTAATTTTTTTTTAAGGAAGGAGTGGGAGAGGGGGTGAGGTTTTATAAAAAGATTTTTTTTAAAAGGATGGGGGATTGTTGGAGGGTGTGGGGTGGGGGCGGGGGAACATATTTTTAATTTTATTTTTTAAAATTATTATTATTATTATTTTATTAAAAAACAATTTTTTTTGGATAATATACTTTAATATTTTAATTTTAATTAATATGAATAGTTTATTTATTTTTTATTAACGTAAAATATTTTATTCAAGAAATGTCATGTGACAAGGTTTTTGCAAATAAAAAGGAGAGTGTATTACACATATCACTGAGTTGTGATTCCCGAATTAATAAGTGATGGTTTAAGTTTTACAATTTACGCTCTTAATAATTTAGGTATAAAACTAAAAAAAATAAAAATTTAGATATATTTTTAACACTTTACTTATCGAAAAATTAGAAAACCTATTTGACAGATGTTGAAACGAAATAGTTATTACACATTTTTGGATGTTTGCCTTGTCTTCTTCATACTGTATTATCACCGTTTTTATTTTTCGCATCATTACAACTTCAAATCTGAACTTTCTCCATAGCAATTATTGCTTTTTCAACAATATGTTTTGCCTTATTTTATTTTTTAATTTGTTTTAAAAAAATATATTAACAATTCTTTAATATTACCTTTTCACAGAGGCTGACCTACACTATGGGTAGGGTGCACGTGCATCAATAATTTTAATTTTTTTTTATATGTATATGTATATTAATTTGAAAAATTGATAGAAATTAAAATATACTTAAAAGTGCATTCATGATAATAGAAGTGTCTTTGTGCTACTGATACAACCTATACATATCACTCTTGAGACTAGGGTTCAACTTCAACTAAAGACTTTTTTTTATTGTTTTTATTGTTTTTACACTACACCATTTTAGGTCTACAGCCACACTAATTCTAGACTACACTTTTAAAGTGTTGCCTAAAGTATTTTTGAGAACGCTTTTAAAGTGTAGCCAATTTTTTTAACTTTTAGCAACGATAATATTGGCAACACTTGAAAAGTGTACTCTTTAATGCTATAATCTACACTTTATAAGTGTTGCTACAATATAATATATTGACAACAATTTTTTACATATATGACCACACTTTTTAAGTGTCCTATTTTTATTATTGTAAAAACAACACATTATAAGTGTGGCCTTAAAATTTTCACCAAAATTTTATATTTCCTCCAACAATTTTAACTCTCCCTCCCATTTTTATTGGCCAAAAAAATAAACATTAATTAATAAAACATTAAGACAAAAAGATGTGACTTTCTCTTTCCTTGAAGTCACGCTTTCCCTTTCACTGAAGAACTCACAATTTCTCTTTCAGTGACGAGCTGAAGATCAAGCTGAAGAACTCACCGAGCTAACCGAGCTTTCTCTTCTCCGAGCTGAAGATTTCGTCAAGGTAAGTACAATCCTCTTCTACCACACCGATTTCATCAAGCTTCTTGTTATTGAATGAATTTTTGTTTTTTTTTTGTTTAGAAGGAATTGATTGGGGTTGTTAGCAAGATGAACTGAAGTTAAGTCTCTCCGTCACACTTTTCTCTCATATTTCTCGTTGAAGAACTTGATTTCAGACAGATTTATGGGTGAAGAGCTGAAGAGCTGAAGATAATCTCCCTGAAGAATACAATTTTCATAATAGTTCTTGCTGAAGAACACGATTTTGTTGGAATAAGGTTTACCGGGTAAGAATTCTATCTTTGAAAGTCTAAATTTTAGCTTTAGGGTTTTGATGTTCTTGTGTTTTTATACAATTTTTGGGAGTCTAGCTCGTAATTTAACTTTATTAGTTGATTTCTGGGTGCCCTGAGCCTTAATAACGAAATAAGTATAAATGAGTTAATTCTTCACTTGAAAATTTCTTTTTTCTTAGGCTTATAAGTTGATTAAGGCTTAAATCGTCCATGATAGTTTACGACTTTTGAGTTCATATAATCGATTTTGAACTCTTACAATGGATATGCTTTTCGTTCAAACATGTAGCTACCAAATACATTAAATGATAAGTTTAGAAATTCAATTCATGACTTAGCCGAGGGAACCACAAGATGCATTGTACATAATCCTGCAGCTTCATCCATCCACCAGTTTAGTGAATAAATGAAAAAAGGAATGGATAACAGAGAGGGTGTGTAGTGCAAATGGAGTCAGAATTTCTTAGTTTATTTGTTCATTTTGGTCGATTGTTACCTTCCCTTGGTGGAATATAGTATATACCACTTAAGAGATGTTTTTACCCAATAAAGTAGTCATATCATTATGTTCATATATTGTGGATTTTCTAGCTTGTCATTTGAAATAGCCGAAGGATAAGGAAGTTGAATGTATCTTGCATTTTTGTGTGTTCAAGACCATCTACTAACTTTGTAATCCCAATGAGGTTTCGATATATATGTGTCAAGACTGTACTTTTTGGGAGAAGAGAAGGGACAATGGGCTTTGAAAAAAAAAAAAGGAATTATAATAATACCTAATTAGTTGTCGTTTTGGTTTTAGATTCTTAACAGTCTACTTCACAACATCTGATGCTTTTCTAAAACTATTTCATGCTACTTTCGAAGTATGCATTTTGGGGATGGGGGTGTCAGCAAAGAATGAAAGAAAATCTCATTCTTTTCGGAATTGGTTATCAACATTGCGTGATTTACTGTTAAATTAAGAAAATATCAAGATAGAGAATAAACTTCATGATTTCCAAATGACACATACTTGCTGTAAACTAGTGATAATAAATGGTCAGAAAGGAGGTAGCTGTATCTTACCCCTTCTTTTCATTTTGCAATAGTCAGATTGACACCATTTTTGTTCTCAGAGGGACAGAGAACTCTTTGATGCTTCTCCTGTGAGAAATATTCACCCTACCCTTCAAGATGTTCCATAAAACTGGAAGGATAGGGGAAAAACATTTACTTGCTCCTTCCTTTCCAACTTTGCAGTCATTGAGAATGCTAATGTTGAGGAATGATATTTTCTGCCCTCGTACTTTCTAACCAAACAAAGGCAATATCAACATCTTACTCTGTCCTTCTTACGACAAGGTATATTGCATGAGATCCAATAGGGATAAACTTAACTTATCGAGTACAAAAAGGGTTGGTTACCTGGGATCTAATAGTGATAAACTCACATTTACTCCTTTGCTTTAATCCTTCATTACTGTTGTAGGATAATACAGTTTGATACTCTTTCGAAGAAGAAAGCCAAAATCACACCTTCAAAAATTCATTTTTCTTTCATCTCCTTCGATTTTATTAACTTGACAAATGTGTTTTCTAGACATTTCTTGCTACTTGGTGGAAACAACTCGAGAAATAGTATGAATGATTTGCTTGCTGGAGTTGCAACATGTATTCGTGTATTAGAAGTACAGGAACGATCAACATGCTTCTTGATTCTCAACCCCCCCTCCCTCGCTCAAAAAAGAAGAGAGAAGGAGAGGAAGTTTTCATTGTTCTTCTTATGAAAATTGAGAAAAAGGTGGGGTTGGGACAAGAGCGAAGTTGTAGTTGTCAAAGGGTGGTCAGTTGGACATTCTTCGCCGGAAGATAATAGTTTATGTAGATCCAGTATTAGTACTTTTTATACATATATATTGAAACTTGAACACCCTTGGGCATTGACCGATTGAGAGAGGTAGCCCAACGACAAGAGGGTAATTAAAATGAAAAGTCACATGTGTGATCTCTGTGTCAGACAACCGTTTTTTTGCTGCAGTGACCCACTTTGAAGAAACAAGACAGACCAAATCAACATAGTTTGGTTTGTTTGCCTTTCCTTAAAATTAGAAAAATTGGGTATTAACAAATCCGTAAAAGTCCTAAAAACCCTCGTCGCAAATGCGTTGAAGCTGCAAGAAGCTAACTTCTCTCAAGTCTAAAGACCTTTTGTCTCTGCCTGAAGCATGTTCAATTCTCTTCTTCTCTCTCTTTTTCTTCTTCTTTTATTTGTTTTAATAAAACTGATTTGTGTTGCCTATTACCAGTTGGTTGAAGATTCTCTTCTCCAGAAATCGATTTTATCGACGAGATGAAGAGTTGATGCTAAAGAACTGGGGATCGAAGAACAAAAGATCGAAGAGCTACGGAAGCTGAAGAACTGATTTCGTCAAGTAAGTAACAATGTCGTACAACCGAGATTCCTTTTTACTATGTACTAATCGTTTAGTACTAAAAACAGTAAATTGATTGAACTTTTGTTTTGTGTTTAGAAGTAATTAATTACTTTGGGGTTCAATATGGCGTTATTTATGAGTAATTTTCTTTTGCTTGAATACATTATATCAAGTGCAAAGTTGTCTGACAACATGTCGAAGAATGAAAGAAGTTCTACATAGATATAACAAACATTACAGTCTCTAAAATCTTAATTCTTGCAAATGTATGCCTAACATACTAACAAGTATAGACAACTTATCATGTAAGCTCAGCTCCTCAAAACATTTCACTCCCTACAAACTGATTCTTAAGAATGTATATAGTAGACAAGTACACGTGCCAACGTAGTCTACTGAGATGTTACAACCTGAGTTTCAGAATTAGTGTTACTATTTACCAACTTGACTAGAAGCATAGTTATGAGACTTTTGTGTCTGTAGTAGAGTGTCTATAGTAGAGTGTCTTTAGCCTGAGGTGGACTTGGATTTGGATATATCTACAATAATCTGCAAATTTGCAATCTACTATATATCAATAAATCTGCAAATGTGCAATATGCAAATCTGCAGATCTATGTTGCAGCTTAAAAATGTGTTGTGGTATCTTGTTGTGCTATATATAGTGGAAAAATTATAATCTACAATATATCTGTAAATCCGCAAATGTGCAATATGCAAATCTGCCAATCTGCAGATCTGTAGTTTCAAGCTTGGGTTTGTACTTTTGGTCTTCTAAATAAAGTGTTTGAACTTCTTTAAAATGTTGTTTACAACTTGAACCTGCTTCTCGATAGAATTTCTTAATCTTGATTAGTTCATTTAATTGTGTCTATCCTATTGGTTTACTTTCCTTCTTAATTGTGTCTATTCTATTAATTTTACTTATTTTTCCTTAGAAGTATAATCAACATTGAGAAACATTTTTGGAGGATTCAAGGTTTGATTGGGCATAGCACAAGAGCCATAACTAGGTAAGAAATTTTATCATCTCATCAAACCTGAATCAGATAACTTACTCATGAATTTTAAAACGTATTTCTGAAGTAGTTAATAATTTAATGATTGTTACTGAAATATCAAATATTGATATCTTCTAGGAATTCAACTATCCCATCGAAGGATTGGATGGATTTAGCAAGGTACAACAAACCATATATTGATGGTGTTGAATCATTTCTTGATTTTGCTTACTCTTATGGAGATCCTCACGGAGAGGAAATTCAGTGTCCATGTGCAAAATGTTGTAATGTTCGTTGGACTCGAAGGAATGTAGTGTATGATCATGTAATTGCTATGGATTTGTTAAAGGTTATACTAGATGGATCAATCACGGGGAATGTGATATCAAGTTGAATGTTGAAGATGATATGGAATGCTCGCATGATGATATTGATGAGTTGTTGAATGATCAATTTAGAGATGTTGCACAGGCCGAGGGAGCTTATGATGGTCCAAATGAAGATGCCAAAAAATACTATAACTTAGTTGAAGAGGCAAGCCAAGAATTATATCCTGGTTGTACAGGATTCTCTAAATTATCATTCACACTCCGTGTATATTTGTTGAAGTGTTTACACGGATGGAGCAATGAATCACACTTCTCTTTTAGAGTTATTAAAAGAGGTGATGTCCAAGTTGAACATTCATTCGTCTTACAATAAAACCAAGTCTATGGTTAAGAATCTCGGCCTTGATTATGAGAAAATTGATGCATGTCCAAATGATTACATGTTGTTTAGGAATGATCATAAAGATGATGAGTTTTGTCATGCATGCGGAGCTTCACGATATATTAAAAATCCTGAAGTTGATGGTGCGGGTGTGTCTTCTAAAAAATCACATCGAGTTTCAGCAAAGACTTTGAGATACTTCCCATTAATTCCTAGACTCAAAAGGTTATTTATGTGCTCAAAGACGGAAGATTCTTTGAGGTGACATGATGAGGAGCGTTCTAAAGATGGAAAGTTAAGACATCCCGCTGATGGTCTAGCATAGAAAGATTTTGATAGGATGCATCCAAATTTCGCACTAGATTCTCGCAATGTGAGACTTGAATTAGCAACTGATGGGTTCAATCCATTTCAAACCATGAGTATATCTCATAGCACATGGCCAGTTATGTTGATGGCGTATAATCTGCCTCCATGGATGTGCGCGAAATCTGAATATTCTATACTTTCTTTACTTATACCTGGGCCACGATCACCTGGCAATGACATTGATATTTACTTACAACCATTGATAGATGAGTTAAAATTGTTGTGGGATTCTGGGGTTGAAACATATGATGCTTCAAGAAATCTAACTTTTCAAATGCGAGCAGCTCTTATGTGGACAATCAATGACTTTCATGCATATGCTATGTGTCTGGATGAAGTACAAAAGGAAAGCTTGCTTGCCCTTAATGTAACTATAACACTAATTCTCGCTATCTTAAGCATAGTCGGAAAATGTGTTTGGATCATCGTGTTTTTCTACCCATGGATCATCCATGGAGATCTAACAAAAAATCTTTCAATGGAAAAACTGAATTCAGGCCTCCTCCATCTTTATTAAAGGGAACTGATGTGCTTAATTGCTTACAAGATTTTGAAAATGTGTTTCGAAAGAATAGAAAGAGATCAAATGATGGCCCATGGAAAAAAAGGTCAATTTTTTTTGAATTACCTTATTGGCAGCACAACTTGTTACGCCACAACCTTGATGTAATGCACATAGAGAAGAACATAGTTGATAGCATTCTTGGAACTCTTTTGGATATTTCTGACAAAACAAAGGATCATGCAAAAGCCCGGTATGATTTGAAAGAGATGGGAATTAGAAAGAATCTTCATCCAAAAGATATTGGAGATAATAAGAGAACAAAGTTTGCAAAAACTTGCTTCTCATTGACAAATGGAGAGAAATCGATTTTTTGTGGAGTTTTAAAGACAGCCAAGCTAGCTGATGGCAGTGCCTCCAATATATCTAGGTGTGTGCAATTGGATGAAAGGAAATTGTCTGGTTATAAGACCCATGATGCTCATTTCATGTTACATTACTTGCTTACAATACCCATTAAAAGCATCCTTCCAGATCATGTGGCTATTGCTTTGATTCTTCTATGTTCCTTCTTCCAGCGTTTGTTTAAAAAAGTTATCACATTGGAGGAATTAGATTGCTTAGAAGTAGAGACCAGAGAAACAATAAATCAGTTAGAGAGAATTTTTCCTCCGTCATTTTTTGACATAATGATTCATTTGCCTATTCATTTGGCGAATGAAGTGAGATTAGGTGGTCCAGTTCAAAACCGATGGATGTATTCCACTAAAAGAGAAATGAGTACATTTAAATTATATATCCGCAACAGACGTTATCCAGAAGGTTGCATAGCAGAGGCACGTGTGGGAATAGACTGTATGGATTTATTTTCTAGATATCTGAATGGGGCTGTACAAACAAGATTTAATAGAAAAGCCCGAAATAATGATGAATGTGACCCAAGTGATGCAGAAACAATGAGTTTGTTTCCTAAAAAAGGATGTCCTATAGGAGCAAAGAAAGCAGATCCATTTATATTAGATAACAAGTCACTAAGTCAGGCACATGCATACTTATTGGGAAATTGTGTTGAGATTCAAGAATATATTAGGTACTTTACTTTAATATAGTATTTTCTTTTGTATGATTAAATTTTAACATATTTTATTTATCGTTTTAACAAAAAAGTACATGTTGTGTAAAGAGCATAAGCAAGAGGTTAATAATCATCCGCAAAGATCTAAATGGAGCAAGGCCAAGGATCATTGTCAAAACTTCTCTCAATGGTTTTAAACTCGTACTTTGCGAGAGGATGTGCCTGATTTGATAAAACAATTGTCTAGAGGACCAAATTCTGTTGCTAAAAGATACTCTGGGTATCTCATTAATGGATATAGATTCCATATTAGGCGGCGTGATGCAAAGAAGCGTAAAACATAAAATAGTGGTGTTACAGTTGTTGCCTCAACTACGAGCTTTGCAAGCTCAAAGGATAAGAACCCGATTGCTGCATATTTGACTTATTATGGTAGAATAGTTGAAATAGTTGAGTTAGACTATTATAGTCATTTTGAAGGTTGTTCTGTTTAAGTGCGATTGGTATGAGGTTGAAAAAGATATGTATGGCCTTACATATGTCTATTTTAGTAAGAGATGCTCTCAGGAAGAACCTTTTGTGCTTGCATCTCAAGTACATCAATGCTTCTATGTGCAAGATCCATATGATCAAGATAAACATTATGTTATGAAGACTATTCCGAGAGACTTGTTTAACATGAGTGATGAATTTGAATCTGATCTTCCACAAAATTATGAAATGAGTTGTCTGAACCCTTGATGGGACCATCCATACCAGAAGATGATGGTGAAGTTCCCTTAGTAAGGACTGATGTACTGGAGACTGTTATTGATGTGCCTTCAGAGGAATTTGATAATCAACAACTTGAGGTCGAGTATGAAAAGGAGTTTGAAGATGAGTCTGAAGAAGATTTTGAAGATGAGTTTGAAGAAGAATGTGATGACGGGCCTGAAAATGAGTATGAAGATGATTCTGTAGATAAGTCGAAGATGAATCCGAAGACGAGTTTGATGATGACACACCATGAGCTTTATTATTTTTGTGATGACCATATAGTGCTAACTTACTCTTTTGGTCATTTAACTGTTTTTGTACAAATATCTTAAGATGTCTATGACTAAGGTTAGTAATATCTGGAGTATTCATGTTACAATTATGAAATTGATTTCTGATCAGTAAATGTGAATTGTTGTTGTCATCTAAATACTTATTTTTTCCTATTACTATCAGGCATTGGACATTACAGGCAGCACAGTGAAGGCAGTGAAGGCAGCACAATGAAATCAATCCTCTGTATGTTTCTCTCTCCTATCTTTCTCGAAGCTAATGATTAGTTCACTACTCATTCTAATTAGCACAGTGAATGCAACACATTTAAATCTTTTGAAGTTAGATTTGTATCCTTTTCTATCTACTAATCCTAGAACGTATATAAATCTGCAAATTTGTAATCTAATTTTATTTTTTTTCTAGTTTTTAGCTTGTTAATGAACTTACTGAAAACCCCATCTTAAACCCTTCTGAAGGTTTTAAGAAAAATTTAATCTTTTTCATGGTTTGATTAGATTTCTGTTGTTGGGTTTTGTGTTCCATTTTGAATTGGTTGATTGAACTTCAAAAATGCTACCACCTTTAGTACAATAGTAGAATCAACACTCAGTTTTTCTTCTACTTTTGTTGTTGGGTTTTATGTTATTGTTTGTACTTTATGTTCCATTTTGAATTGGTTGATTAAACTACATAAAAAAATACCATCTTTTTAGTAAATAGAAGGATCAAGAATCAGTTTTTTTTTCTCTACTGGAGTTTAAATTTTAGTGAGTAAATGCATGGATATAAGGGAAGGGATGGCACTATCTAGTTCTGCAGCTTACTATCTTAACAGAGGGATTAGCGGTTCTGGTTCTAGTGTAGGTAGTGGGTCTGGGACACCTACAGGGGGACCTACCCCATCTGGTTACAAGTCTCTTACAAATGCTAACATTGTAGTTTAATCCAATATGGGTAGTAGTAGTGGTAATGTGAACTCAGGATACCAAATTGAGAACTCATCATCCAATTTTGGTCATGGGGTTAACATAAGTATGGCTTCTAGTGTTTCACCTGGCAGTGATCCAGTGAAAAATAAGAGAGGTAGGCCTAGGAAATATGGTCCTGATGGGACCAACATGTCTTTAGCATTGTCCCCTTTGTCTAGTAACCCTCCAAGTGGGTCTATTATGCCCGGGCCAAAGCGTATCAGGGGCCGGCCTCCTGAAGTGGGTGGAAGCAACAATTGGATTCTGTTGGTGAGTCATGATGATTTGAACATGAGTGGTTTTATTGAATTTCATCCATGTGTTACTTGAATGCTGTTTGTTGTCTCCTACTATCTTGTTTGATAGTTTTTAAGTTGTCGGCTAACTAAAACTTAGTATTTTTTTATTTGAACCTGCTTCTAGATAGAAATTCTTAATCTTGATTTGTTTATTTAATTGTGTCTATCATATTGGTTTACTTTCTTTATTAAAATTATAATCAACATTCAGATTTTTTTTTTGAGGATTCAAGGTTTGCTTTTTCTATTTAATAATAACCTGATTATTGTTTTGTAAGTTAACAGGGAAAGAAATTAAAGAGATCAAAAGAAAGCAGGGATAATGAGTCAATCAACAGCACTAAAGAAAAAGGGTTCAAATCCGAACAAAGCTCAAAGTCCATTGAAGAATCTGAACTTTGATATGCAATACCGATCAAGTACTGAATTGGCTAACCAATACAAGATTAAGAGAGAACAACTTGCTAATGAACGCAATGATAAAGCTAAGAAAGATCATGCACCAATAGCGCATAAAAAAAAGAATTCTGAGGATTTCTTTCCACAACAAGGAAAGAGTAAATTGCTCGAGTACAAATCAGTAATTCACTCATCTTCAAGGGAAGAGCTTGGTACCTCATATATGGTTTTTGGGAAAGGACAAACTAAAAAAAGCTTATTTCAATATGGAGAGACCGTTCAGGAGAAACAAATTAAACTTCCTATGCACAACTTTAGTTTCCAAACATCTTCCAAGAAAGGTGTTACTGATTTAGTGTATGTGACTGAGGAAACACTTGGTAATGCAGAGTACAACATGAAATTCAAGATCTGTTAAACTTCAAACAGGTGAAGAGGAAGTCGGTCATACCGGCCCTAAGTCTTGATCAGTTTCTAGCAGAACAACAGCTACAGAAAGAACATGATATTAATAATCTGCCAAACTGCAAGCATGTAAAGAGGAAGTCGGTCATACCAGCTACTAGTCAAGATTAGTTAAAAAAAAAAAAAACAAGCGATACACATAAGTGATGAAACAAAATTTGATAACCGCAAAGTAGTTGATGATCTTGTGGATCAAAAAGAAATCGGCGAGGATGAGTGTGCTGAAGACGAGGAAAATTGACATTGGTTGTAGTACAGAAGGTATGTCTTAAGCTTTATAAGATTTATTACTTATAAGAAATTTCTTATTTCTTACTGTTACATAAATCTAGGAACATTGGAGCCGAAAAAAGTCCGAGGAAAAAGAACATGTAAGGATATTCATGCATGAAATTTGGATGAAAGAAAAGAGGTGACATTTGATAAAGGACAAGCAGTGGGACCAACTGGTAAGATAGTGTCGGAATTAACAAACTTTAAGGAACAATTTCAAGGAATCCAAGATTCATCAACTTGATGTACACTCGTTGGCATGCGGTGCCAAAAGATACTATAAAGTGCATGTGGGAATATATCAATGAAAGAATAATCAATTTTGAGAGTGCATATTTTATTGTTTGTTTTTACGGACTTAAACTAAATATATTTTATTTTGCATAGTCCAAATTTCTGATTCTAATAGAAGGAAAGAATTGGGTGATGACTGGGTTTCCTGATGCTTGGAAGCGACAAAAGCAAAAAATCAAAGAGAGATTTTTCGATAAAAATAGTACCGTTGAGGATATGCTAGCAAAATGTCCTGCTGACATTTCAGAAGATGAATTTCGTCAATTGATCGAGACTGGAAACTCCTAACTGTTAAATTAAGGCTAAAGTAGTACATTTCTACTCTTCAACTTATTTTGGATCATATCTATTCTATTTTTGTTATATTTATTAATTCAAACATCTCTTTTTATTTAATTATAGGCCATGTCTGAGAGGAATTCTCAAAACAAGAAAAAGCAAAAATGGAGGCATCGAATGGGACCTATTAGTTTTGCAAGAGTACGCGTGGCATTGGTAATACTTAGCTTTTTGTACTATTTTTTTCTAATCACTGTCCATTGTATCATCTTCGGCCATACACTTTTAGTCCATTTGCATTCCTCAAAGTAGATGGATTGTGGCCTCCATAACCTTTAACCCACAAAGACTCCTTTAACTATTGATATGTTTTTTAATTTCTTTTGATATAATTTGTAGCGTGCAACCAAAGAAAACAATGAGGAACCATCAAAGTCTGAAATGTTTATTGCAACTCGTATAAAGAGGAGAAAGGAAATTCAGGCCAATACTCAAGTTGCAATAGTAAGTTTTTTAAAGTGAATTAATGATTAATATAATTCAGGTTTAAATGTTATATATTATTGGGAGGGCTATAATTTTATTTTAATATGCTTGAGTCGCTGCACATTTTGCTTCGAAGGGATGTCAATTGAAGTTAACTTAACGAACCATAAACTCAATTAATCTGGAAAGAAATTATAAGTACTTGCATTTAATATGGATGTCAATATTATTCAATAGGATGAACTTCAAAATCGCCAAAATTCTGGGGAAACTGCAGATGATGCTTTTACGGCAGTGTTTCGAAAGGAGCAGCCTGGTCGACTTAGGTGCTATGGTAGATCAGTGACAACAAGTTCTTTAAAGAAAGATGAGGAATATAACAAGTTAAAATAGAAACATGCCAATGAAATCAGTTCTCTAAAAGAAGAAATGAATGAAATGAGAGAAGAAGTGAAAGAAGAAATGAGAGAAGAAATGCGACATTTCTTTAGTCAATTGCTTCTAAACAACCCTGGATTGAATGTTCGAGGTATGCCAGGGTGTGTTGGATCTAACATTGTTTCACCTATTGATGCGGGTAGTGCACAAGTTGTAAAAGGCCAAAATCCTCTATAATCTTCTGGGTCAACTCATGATCCGATTCTTCGAAAGGTATTTAGTTCCTTTTCAAATGTTCTTTTTTAGAACAATAAGTTAACAAATTACTATCCTAAAGAACAATATCATATGTGATTGTAAATTTCTGATAGTGGGCTAATTAGTCCTCTCAGTTTCTCCGAAATTTTTCTTTGTGGTAGTTGGCTTATTGATACAGTTAATTTGCAATCTTTTAACTTCATGTTTGAATCATTCAAAGTAGATCTAGTTTTTGCATGACTGATATGAACTTTATATTGAGAAATCCCTGAATTTCAATTCTCTATACAAAAGCCTAAGTTCCAACTATATAGTCAGGTTGCTTAGTTTTGATAGGGTAGATGTTGCATTGGCTTCTACTTATTGTTCAACTCATAGAATTTTCCTTCTACTTGGCTACTTTTTCACCAACAATCATATTTGACGTTGTATATATATTCTAGTCTGACAGGGATCCTGCAATAATATGAAACTGGCGTAGAAGCAGAAAAAAAGATCTTTTCAAAATTTGAGTTGCAAAGGATGTGATTAGTTGATTGCTATCAAGAAAAAGAGATCTCGATATGGTTTTGAATATTGTTGAATGCTGGCGAAACACTCTAAATGCTTAAAAGTTTTCTCTTTTTAGTTGTTGTTAGTGGCTTGTTTGGTATGGTTGGAGTCTAGTTTTTGCTATGTGAGATTTTGTTTCCAGTTTTAATTATGTTCTGGGTGTTAGCTGTTAAGATTCGAAATGGTATTTCTCTACTACTCTATTCGACTGATCCTTCAGTGTATACCAGATGCAATCTTGAATCTGCAATCTACAGATTTATTATTTTCTGTAACTTCCAGATGCAATCTTGAATTTGCAATTTGTAGATTTACTGTTTTCTGTAACTTCCAGATGCAATCTGCAGATTTACTATTTTCTGTAACTTCTAGATGCAATGTGCAGATATATTTGTTGACTGTTGAGTATGTTAGTTATACAATAGGAGATCTATGTCTTAATGTACGTAACAATTTTTGTACTATTAGCGGTTGATCTCAAAAAGGGACTTTCTTTGTGACACTAAAATGGATGGGAAATTGGTAGCCGTAGAAGAGCGAGCTCATGAATTTAATTGTTGATGTGTATTTTTTACTTTAAAAGACTTAAGGGGACAATTCTATGTGACCCTTAATGGTAGATCAGAACGAAAAATACATTGATAGTTGATCCAACCGTTATATTTGATAAACAAGGTTGAAACTTGAACACCTGCTGGCTGTTACTTCACAATTTTGACCTATTTTTTTAGCAATAAAATAGAAATATTGAGGTTATGAATCCATCCTTTATTCAAGTAGTGTAAAAAGTACATCTCAGTAGTTTGATTTTCTTTGAACAATACAGTATGTAGTTTTCCAAGTTCCTTAGTAGTAAGTACACTTTGCAAATTGAGCAATATTACCTCTAAACAGTAAATTGAGAGTAACAAGATTAGTAACCTAGAGCAAGTAGTGAAAACAGATATTTAAAGCATGAATGATTATATAAACTACTGCAATCTGGACTTCTTTCCTCTTCAATAAATGTTGCAATATGGAACTTCTTGCCTATTTTATAACCATTGAAATCTGATTTGTGTAGGGAAATGGAGGTGAACAAATTTGAAGTGGATGATGAAGAGTTTTTGAACTATTGTAAAAGTTTGAATACATTATATTTGATTTTGTGAAATATATTCATTGGTGGAATATATTGAACTATTGTAAGAGTACTTTTTGAATTATTGTGTACACATTTAGAATATTACTTTATAAGTATGTGTATGTACACAACACATTATGTTTTGAAGTTTATGGAAAATCTATAAATTTGAATTACTTATTAGCTAATTTAATGCTTGAGATTATTTATTGCAAAACAATATTGGTGTATTTTAATTAGAAACTGTGGCATATAATTGTGTATGCATATGGGCAAAGACTACACTTCAAAGTGTTGTCATATACTAGATATAAAAGGCAACACTTTATAATTGTGGGCAATATGGTAGCAAATGCCACGCTTAAAAGTGTACCTGGTAACACTTTTAAGCGTAGCTGCAAAGTGTGGCCTTTTTACCTATTAGGCTACGCTTGAAAGTGTCGTTGCTAAGGCCACACTTTTAAGCGTATCTGAAAAGCGTAGTCTTTTTGCCTTTAACACTACGCTTAAAAGTGTAGTTGATAAGGCAACACTTTTAAGCGTAGCTGCAAAAGCATGACCTTCTTGCTTTTTGGTAATGCTTTTAAGCGCAGCTGCTAAGGCAACACTTTACCTAAACTCTAAGGTTACGGGGCTTTCAGCCACCCCTGAAAAAGTGTGGCTTAAACTTAAAAAGTGTGGCCTTTTATCAAAGGCCACACTTTTTCATAGTTTAGGGCACACTTTTCTAGGGTGATTGTAGACATAAAATGTTGTAGTGTTATTTTAATTTTAGCTTAGAGCTCATGTTTGAGCTATGCTTATATTGGTGCACCCATAATCTTCAAATCCTGGGTACACCTCTGCCTTTTCACATGTCTTATTTAAGATCTCAAGATTAAACAATAGTGTAGTACATTCTATATCTTTTTAGTTTAACATCACAAGATTTCAAAAAAAAAAAAAATACTTTATTAAATGATGTACCAAGTAAAAATCAGATGAACAAAATATCACAAAGTTCATTTTTTTTTACTTTCTTAAACTTAGTTTCAAGTAAAAATCAGACAAATAAATCAAACTGTGAAAATAATCTATTTAATAAGTAGGGGGTAAACATGGTATGATAAATACTCGATTAGCATATCAAATTGAAAATTTTAATATCATAATTTTGATATTATGACAATTGGTATGGTATATGTTATACATTTTTAATCATTTTGATATTCAATATTTATAATGGAATTTCAAAATCCGATTACAATATCAAAATATATAGTTAAATAAATAATCCATACATATTATTATAGAATTAATAAATATGTATCCCAAAATTAATATAAAGTTGGTATGGTAATTGAACTAATAAATATATATCAATATATATTTGACGTTGTAACTTTAATGACTTTATCTTGATTGAAATTTCTTATTTTATGTAATTGATTACAAAAAAAAATTTCTTATGCTAATTTTAAAATGTATATTGTACATATACGATGTGTTAATATAATATATTTAAGACAGTTTTTAAAAAGTCAAAAACATAATTTTCAGTTATATACTATACTAGATATTTAAATAAGAAATAATGTATATTTAAATAAAAAATAATAAAATTTACAATGCACTTAGAAATGTATATCTTAAAATATTCATAAGTTTTACTTCTTTCATTTCCTATGAATTTTCAATCAACACAATCATTAATAAAAATTGAAATGCATAACTAAAGATAAATAATAATTTTGTTATCCCATGACCAACAAAAACATTTATCGTATTTCTTTCTACACAATTTATCTAATTTAAATAAATCTCTTTCACTAATGGAGGAGTAACGTATCTTACTTTGATATTAAAAAATAAAATATCATCAATCACACTTTAAATAAATTAAACAAAACTATTTTTATTTATTTTTAATTATGTAGAATATATATAGAAAATAAATAAAGCCAAACACAATTTTTAATAAATAAATAAATAAATATGTATTCCTAAATTTTAGGCGTACCAATATTGTTAAAAAAAAAGAGAGAAGATAAATATGAATTGAAAAAGAGTTTGTCGTGCATGGAACAATTATTTTTGCCACATAATTATTATTAGTTAGTTAATATTTTGTTTTTCTTTTTCATTTTATCCTTTTTTTTATTATTTAAAATTAAAAACATCATTCTCCTATAAAAGATTTTTAATTTTTTTTTCCAGATTTTAAATAAAAAGATTTCATCGTGTAGAGCTGTCAATATGGGCTAGTCCATCCCATTCGGGCTAACCCATACAAGCTTCAACATTTTACGGGCCAGGCCGGGCTAACTCATTTTTTTGTGTGGGCCAGAAAACGGTCGGTCCAATCTACAAGTGCGTGGGCTACAGGCTTGCCGGACCAATCTACCTTTTTAAAATTAAATATTTTTTATAATTATTAAATTAAATTATAAATTATAATTTAAATATATTATCATAAATATCAATAAAATAATATTACATGATGTTAATGTTACTACTTGTTAATCAAATCCACAAATAAAATTATCTTTGTAATATTTATTAAGTTTTTTTTCAAGTAAAAGTATTAATATCTAAATAGAAATATTAACCTAATTATTTTGAGTTTGGACTCTCTTTATTTTTAAATTTAAATATTATATTATATTTTTTAATTGATTCTTATTGGCCCACAGGCCGACCCTATCGATATTTTTTAAGCCCCACAAATCAGCATACTTATTCAGGCCAGGCTAAAAAACTCTTTTCTTAAATGATCTCCAAAAATCATAGTCCTTCCCTATTAAATCCCGGATTAGGCCAAGACGGCACAACAGGCATAACCCATATTGACGGCTCTATCATCATGTATGAGAAATAGTTATTTTATCTACGTATCTAAAAATAGGTATTTTAATTTTTTTTGACTTCTTTGATTTTATCTTATTCATCTTTTTTGTTTATAATTAAAAAGTATCCCTATATACCTTTAAAATAGTTTTAACTTTTAATTTCATATTCAAAAATTATTTTGTTAATTAAATAGAATTATGTTTTAAAAGACTATCATGCAAGTAGCTACATATTTATAATTAGTTAATTAATATCTTATTGTTTCTTTTCTAATTTCATCTTCTTCTTATTTTTAGAATTAAAAAGTTTTCTTATCCTTTTAATAGATCTTCAAATCTTAAAATATTTTTTATTTTAAATTTCAGATGTTAAATTAATATTCTTAATTCAATATTTTCAAATATTTATAGTTAATCTCAAATAAAAAAGGACTTATATTTTGTTTTAAAAAAATATTACCCTTAAAATATTTTTAATTTTTAATTTAAAATATTAAAAACAAAATTAAAAAATAATATTTTAAAAATTAAAATAATTTGTGTGTTATTTAAGGTTAAATCTAATATTCAAATTATGTATATAGAATTTGTTGAAATCTTTGGAAACTATGTGTGGTCGCAAGTAGTAAGAACTCTTTATGTCATTAACGGTAATATCCACACAATATTGAGCAACAATTGCCATTTTGTTACACGACCTTACAAATGGAGAAATTTATATAATCATCGATACAATCAAATATCATATTAATTAGGTGCATGAAAGTGAAATGGAACAAATCACTTTCATTGTCATGAATATAAATTACCTTTAAAATATTTTTCATTTGTAATTTTTTAGATTTTGAATAATAGATTTTCAAATTTGAAAGAATTTTAATTTTAAGTTTTAGATTTTAAATTAATACTATTGATCCAATATAATAATGATTCAATTTTTATGGTAAATCTTACATGAAAAAAGGACTTACTGTGGATTGAAAAAAAAAAAGGTACCTTCTTCCGGAATGATTTTAATATTCATAAAATAATTAAAATAAATATAATAATTATTCAACTACATATTTTTCGAATACAAAAGAAAATTCATAAACCATAAAATCTATTAAATTGATTATTCTATTACAAATTACAGTGCTAATGACATAAATCAGACCCGCAAACAACAATAAATGAAATATTTTTCTTCCTTTCGTCGATCATCTACAATAAAATGAGAAAAAAAAGGATAAACCATGCAACACTATTTTACAATCAATATTTATCATTTTGATAGATTTTTGTCCTTTATATCAAAAGATTAAAACAATATAAGGTTGTAATTCTTGTTCTTATTTAAATAAATAAATGTCTTTATTTTAAAATCAAATTCAAATAATGTTATGATCTAAATAATTCTAATATTTAGATTAAACCATTGAGTCTCACAATTACCTGAAGTCTGCTACTGTAATTTCAAGAACAATAGTAATAAAAATAGTAATAATTTATCAACTGAATCCTTATATTTGTACGTATTTATATTATAAATGCTTTTACTTAATTATTTATCAATTGAACCCTTAGATTCAATTAAAAGAAGATTTTTAAACTCTTCCTATCATGTGTGTAATTCACTCTCCCTTAAAAAGATGACATGTCAAATCCTAGTCAGATAAATTAGTAACATGTCATAATAATCTTTATTAATTACTTTAAAATTTAACCAAAATTATTAAATAAAAGGTACAAATATAATAAAATTAAAAATTCAAACTAAAATTTGAGAGTCACATGACTACTGCACATCTTCTCCTCCATTCCCATGGTGAAGTCGTCAAATTTCACCGGAGAAATTTGTCTCGTCGCCGCCGCCACTCTTCTTGCCGGAGAAATCACATATTTTCTCTCCCTCACCCGTCTCCATCTCGGATAGACCCTCACCATTTTCCTTTACTCCTTCTCCAACCTCCAGAGATCCAGCAGCCCTAAGCTGCTGCACCATCAACTCCGACCAACAAACCTCCTTGCTGCCTCCCATTTTGTAGAAAAATGAACCAGCGCCACCTCTCTCACACTCCACTCCGAATCAACAGATTTTGGCAAACACCACCGCTCTCTCCTTTCGCCGGTGAATCAGTAGACTAAGGGAGGTGGCAATGCCGATAGATCTGCATTAAAAAGAAAAAAGGGGTTGGGCAGGAATGTTGATTGAGCATGGATGTAATTAAATCGTTGAAAAAAGTTTGAGAGCTTGAAGAAGAAGGATTCTTATTCCCTTTATTTTATTTTTTAATTTTTATTTTTTATTTTTTATTTTTATTCTTCTATATTTCTAATAATTCTTAAACTTAAATATGACATTCACTTGCCTTTAACACGCGAGCAGATACTTTCTCGCCAATTCAACTATCTTAATGCCACATCAGCATGGTCAATGGTTAAAGAAATATATATTTTATTGAGTTTAACGGTTCAGTTGATAAAATATTAAATAGAAGGATCCATAATACAAACTCATACAAGTACAAAAGTCTACCTGATTATTTCGCCAAAAAAAAGTAAAGGTTTGACTTTTTAAAAAATGCATTTTTTATTAAAAAGAGCGGAGGAAATTGGGATAATGGGTTTTGTTTTGTCCTTTTATCATTGTAATCTTTCTTCTTCTTCTTCTTTTGATTTTTTTAATGCAAAATTATTCCTAAATTTTCAAAGCAGAACGAAAATGATAAAATTATAGTGACTATGGGAATAGTTTCTTCTCTGCCTTCAATAAGCTACTCAAAGGATCCATTTTGCACAAAACGATTAGAAATTGTAAGGGCGTGTATCTATTTTTCTTCATAAATCAACCTATTGACATAATTAATGTGAAAGGTTAGCCTATACTAATAATATGATTGTATTAAGTATCAGCTAAGCAACAACTCCATAAGATCGTTCATTGGATGGGTAACAAATTCTTCATCAGGCTCGTAATACATCTAATTTTTAAACATAAAATATAATATTATTTTTCATTCTTAACCAAACACACCAAATAGATAATAATAACAATAATAATAATAATAATAATAATAATTAAACACCAAATAGACCATAACAATAAGAAGAAGAGAATATACTACCTTCCTGTATAAATAAACCATGAAGTTTGAGGATGACATCTGTATGTTGTTGCACTGCAAACAATCACAACACAACAGTTAGCCAGTTACTTATTCAATACGATAATAACGAATAGATGAAGTGTTTCACCAATAATACTAATTCAAATGATCAGCAGTTGAAATTAGAAATAACAAATGAGTGATGATAGATTGTCACGATCCAAAAATAGACGATTCCACCAAGACAAGTCAACCTAAAACTCAAAACCATTACAATAAAATGCAAAAATTTTATAATAAACTCAAAATAACCCCCAAAATCTGGTTGTCATGTGTAGAAGCCTCTAAAGTATTACAATTGAATCAAAAGAAAAATACAAGTCTCATATGACATCGTTTCTAGAGTAGAAAAAGATAATAAACAGGAGTAAGGTCTGCTGAGATGACAAACAACTACCTCACAAATCTCCAAGAAGCCTCAGAAAAGTAGAGAATATATCACAAAGGTCCAGACTAGTAACCTCCAAAAAATTGTAGAAGCAAGGGTTGAGTACCAAACCACACTGTACTCAGCAAGTAAACCTCTAAACACAATCTAAGAGGATAGAATATGTATACTCCTTACACCCCAACCGAACCTCCATAACTACAACCTATATAAAACCAGCCCAACCTAACAGTTCACAATTTACAAGCACATATCTCAACAACAACATTCTAACAATCATATATTCTCAAAACAAGCTCAATATTCACCAATTACAACCCCCACAACTACAACCTGATTAAAACCAACCCAACCTAATAGTTCCTAATTCACATAGCACACAGCTCAACAACAACAGTCTAAAACATATCCTCAACAACACACTCAATATTCCTCAATCAAAGTCCCACAACTTGCATTCACAAGATTAACAAAACACAACATCAAGTTAACTAATGATAAGTATGTGAAATTCAGAGGAATGCAATGTCAAGTATAATGATGCATGTCCTGTCTTTCAGTCGGCGACCCATGAGTGACATATCTGTCCAAGCTGTAAGGACCCCAAAATGCATTAGGTCAAAATATAACCTAACACGAGTGTCATGAGTTAATAAGGTCTTAAAATGATGAATATAAGTGTTAGAAGTCATCTTGAAGAGTTTGGAAGTGAAACGTCTAAGACGTCCGGAAACTAGTTTAAGTTGTACTAGTGTGTCGTAGTGTTTTGTAGTAGAGTTTTGGAGTATGATAAGAAGGTGAAATTGAGAATCTATGGTTCCTACACATAGAATGAAATGTAAAGGGTCAAAATGTTTGAGTAAGACACCCCGGGGACCACCCTAAATGTCCCCAAAGAGGATTTAAACGTTGGCCAAGAAAGCTGCCGGGCAACCTAGATGTAGGCTACTTCGCATCACACAACCATCACTAAAAGGGAAAATTTTGCCCTGCGAAGTGGGGCCATAGCTAACAATTATGTATCAAATTATTTTCCAGAACCAAGAATCAGAAGTGACCCCGCGACGCGCAGTGACTGCCCAGATTAGGTCTCGTCGTTTTAAATCAAAGTAGAATTGGTTAAATGGTCCAATAAGTGCAGGGATATTTTGGGTACTTTAGGGATTAATTATTGGCGGTTATTTTAGGGGTTTGAAGTGTATATAAGCAGTAAAATATCCATTTAGACCCTAGACTCCAAATCAAAACCTTTCTCTCCCAAAATTCTCTCAAGAACACCATTGAAGAAGAAGAGAAATTGGAGGCAGCTTCTAGGACGAAATTCATCAAGGAATCAAGATAGGTTTAAGACTCTAATATAAACTATGTGAAGCTTATTCATCCATGGATTCTTCCATCCATGGAGTCCCCCTAGTTTTCCTCAATTGTGAATCCAAAGAACCCAATCTAGAGAGGGTTGTGATTGCATTGTAGATAAGGCTTGATTGTGATCCCAATCTAGTGGGTAGCATTCAATTATGTTCATGTGATGATTATAAGATGTTTTCATTAAGTTTTCATGGTGAATTGTAGTATTTGATATTGAAAGCGATCATGGTGATTTTAGGCCATTAGAGGTTAGATGAAGGTTCTAAGTTGACTTTCTTAATTCAGTTGTAATATATACTATTTGATCATGATTGAATCACCTAGGTATGAGGTGAACTAGGCAAAATTGATCTAGGTTGGTCTTGACTCATAAAATTGGTGTTGAACCTATGTGATCATGTATACCTAGACTTACCTTCTAATGACTTAACTGAATGAAGTAAGCTTATAATTGAATATGGATCATTATGAATTGAGGGAAGTAATCAATTTAAGGGCTTGTATTCCATTACTTCTAGGGCTTTGGGGATGATGTCATTATGAAGGGATTGTGATGATGTTTCCTTCTCTTTAACATTTAGACATGAACAAGTTAGGGAAGCAAGTTCTCTCACATAGATTGTCTCTAGGTTGACTTAATAACCTAAAATGAATCAAGGCATGATGGACTAGATTAGCTTGAAGATAGATTGTATAGTAACTTCTTGTGTAATTGACTTGGTGACATAAGACCAAGGCATGACAGCTTGAGATGGTAGATCTCAAGCGTAGCTTGAGATAGTAAATCTCAAGGAGGCTTGAGTTGATATACTCATGGTATCTTGTGATGTTGAAATCTCATGGTAGCTTGAGGTGATGAACATCATGGTAGCTTGGGATGGAGGAAGTAAGCTCTCTGATGTTTAGCTTGGTCTTGTGTTGCTAGGATACTTGATCATGATAGCTTGACTTGGTTTGGCCCAAACCATTTCATGGTAGCTTTAGAGGAAAGACCTATACTCTCCTAATGATTAGCTTAATTTGCATGTAAAGTGTATTTCATGAAATAACTTGAGATTGGTTTCTCATGATATCTTAGCGTTGAGGATTCATGCTCCCCTATGGATTAGGTTGCATCTATATGATTGGTTATATGGTGGTTAGGATAGTTGTACCCTTCCTTAGTTAGCTTGATTAGTATGATGAGATGCTTTCCATGGTAGTAGGTCTATTTTGATAGTATGTTGAGCTTAATAGACAAAGTGGCAAGATAAGTTAGCTTGAATTAGGTTAGTCTAGAGAAGTACTTAGTATGGATGGTAGTATGGGATGCCATCTATACATGACACAAGTATGACTTGAAGCTACCTATGACATGACCCTAGGAGATGTATGTTTAGCTTGGGTAGTGACTATGGTTGATTTCCATGACATATTTGCTTAAGATGATAGTTCCTTGTCAATATGAAATAGGTATACTAGTGACACCTAAAGTTAATGAAAGAGAATAGGGTGATCTCAAGATATGTTTAGTGTGGGAGGTAGAATGGGATGCTTCACATGCATTACAAAAGTGTGCTTTGAGGTGGCCTAGGGGCATAGTTCTGATATGTTATGATGAACGTAAGTCTTAATTAAGAAAGTGGATTATGATCAAGAATGACCAAAGAGAGGTACTTAGCTTTGCTAGTAGTATTGGATGCTACCTTAGCGTTGCTCAAGTATACTTGGAGGTGGCTTGTGATGTAGTTCATTTGAGTAAGAAGGACAATGATTTAAGTATGAACTTCTTTATGCTTTATGATGTTTTATTATGCTTATGATATCCATGATATGTTATGCTTATGCTTTTATCTCTTATGATTATGTCTATTGTTGACTAACCCTTTGCGATATCTTATGTTGGTATGATAGTTTCCATACTTAGTATAATTCGTACTAACACATATTTTACCTACATTCTAATCCAATGTAGGGTCTTGAGGAGATTGAGTTGCTTGAAGGGTAGAGTTTCCAAGGCTTGTCAAGAAGTGAAGATTGGTGAGTCCTCATAGCATCCGAGGACACCACCCCTATGCAGTGGCGGAGCCAGAAATTTTATGAAGAGGGGCCAAAAATTAAACAACAAAAGCTCTTTCTAAAAAAGGGAAAAAAATTGTTGCAAGTGAGATTTGAACACATGAGAACTGGCTCATTAAAGATGTTTAAACCCACATTCAAGACATTAAACCACTAGTCTATAACAACCTATTATGTCAAGGGTGTCCAAAATATGTTATTTGATCACTTCGTCTATCATTTTAGTTGTATATGCCATATTTTTTTCGAACGAGACACCCTGGCATACATTTACGTACGCCACTGCCCCTATGTTCTTTTATGTTCTTTACTATGTTAGACTTTTGTGGGCTGCGTCCCAAGGCATTGTTATTCATGTTGTCATAGATGGTTTTTGAGACATACGTTAGACGTTTTATGAAATGAATTCCACATTATGTTTTTGAGAAAACGTTTTAATTCCATACTACTTTTCATATATATTCAATGAATGATGTCTAAGAGTCTTGTACAAGACCTCCGAGAGGTCAAGTACACCGTGTAGCGACTCAAGAGTGCTCTAACTTCTAGGGTGTACTTGCGGGTCGTTACAAACTTGGTATCAAAGCATAAGGTTATGAAATGGTCTTAGGATGTATCAAAACCATGTCTAATAGAGTCTTATTCATTGGTGTGGTTCGCGACACATCCATGAGTAGGAGGCTATGAGATGCTTAGGAAAGTTCCACTTCTTCATTCTTCAAGTCGTGCCATAGAGTTTGGCTTTACTAGGTCCTTTTCTAATGTTTGCCTATGATTTGGTCCAAGTTAGGGATAACATAGGGCTAATTCTAGAAGGGAAGGAGATGACATTGAGAATCAAAAGGCTCCTCCCCAAGGAGGTAAAGCTCCCCCTCAAGTTCCTAATGATCCACAAGTGATGGAAGGACGGGGAATCCTTTTGAACAACCCATTATAATAGGAAAGCCTTATATCTTGAAATTAATTCATCAAGTTGATGATAAAATCCATGGCCGTTCCAGTGGACATTATGCGCTTGTTACACAACAACCCCTTAGAGGAAGAGCCAAACAGGGGGGACAGCGGGTAGGAGAAATGGAGGTTTGGGCTCTAGAAGGGTTTGGGGTTGCTCATATTTTACAAGAGATGCTTACTTAGCCTTGACGACCCAATCCAATAGGGAGGTGGTGGCAAACCCTATAGGGGGAATAAGTGCCTTTAGAGTTAGGGAGTTCTACTTCTAGTCGCTTACTAATTGAAAGATGTGTCACAAGTGTGGTATGAAACATGGAAAGATTCTAGGCCGGTAGGGGAGGGTACCATAGAGTGGGAGACTTTTAAGTTGGCTTTCCTTGATAGTTTCTTTCCTAGGGAATTGAGGGAGGCTAAGTTGGGGGAGTTCATAAACCTCAAACAAAGGTGATATGAGTGTTAAGGAGTATGCTTTGATGTTCACTCTTTTGTCCAAGTATGCTCCAAGCCTGGTAGCAAACCCTAGAGACTTGATGAATAGGTTCATGACGAGGGTGGCCGAACTAGTAAAAGAAGAGTGCCGTACGACAATACTTGTTGATGACATGGATATCTCCCGACTCATGGTGTTTTCTCAACAAATAGAAGAGTCCAAAATCAATAAGGAGACAAAGAGAAGTAGGATGGAAAAGGATGGATCCGATGGACATGGTCGTTCTAAGAATCGACAAAAGTTTTTTAGACAAGGTTATTCTAGTGATTCTAGGTATGAGGATGAGATGGTTTCTAACCCTAGACCTCAAGGGAAGATCAATGAGTATTCTCGACCTACTTGCACTAGGTGTGGTAAGATACATGAGGGTAGGTGTTTAGCCCGTAGGGATGGTTTTTATGGGTGTGGTGAGAGTGACCACATGATGAAGGATTGCCCTAAGTCAAAGGCTAATGTGATAGAACGCAAGCACATTTATCCGGTATTGTGGAGGGTGCTCCTCTAGCGAAGAATAGGTTCTATGCTCACCGATCCAAGAGTGATCCAGAATGATCTCCTTATATCACTTTCCGGTATGTGCTTCTTTAGTGATTTATGAAAATTTCCAGAATTTCCATGATTATGATTTTCTTTGATGATTTTGCTACTCTTAATGATGATAAATTGATGATTAGAAAGACATGTGTAGCTTATCCCCAAGTGGGGGAAAAGGAGTCCTTTTCATAAGGTCTCTATATGGTTATGTGTAGCTATTTCTAGCTTGGAATTGAATTATTTCCTTGATATGGGTATGTTCATTTAGGTATAATGCATATACGATGGGCTGCTAGTCTAGAATAGGTCCTTTTAAGAAGTGTTTAAAGTCATTCGAGGACGAATATTTCCCAAGTGGGGGATATTGTAAGGCCCCCATAATGCATTAGATCATAATAGAGCCTAACATAAGTGTCATGAGTTAATAAGGTCTTAAAATTATGAAAATAAGTGTTAGAAGTCAGCTTGAAGAGTTTGGAAGAATTTGGAAGTGAAACCTCCAAGACGTCCGGAAACTAGTCTAAGTTGAACTAGTGTGTCGTAGTATTTTATAGTGGAGTTTTGTAGTATGGGAAGATGGTGAAATTGAGTGTCGATGGTTCCTACACATAGAATGAAATGTAAAGGGTCAAAATGTTTGAGTACGACACCTCGGGGACCACCCTAAATGTCCCCAAAGAGGATCCAAACGTTGGCCAAGAAAGTTGCCGGGCAACCTAGATGTAGGCTGCTTCGCGTCACACAACCATCACTAAAAGGGAAAATTTTGCCCTGCGAAGTGGGGCCATAGCTAACAATTATGTATCAAATTATTTTCCAGAACAAAGAATCAGAAGTGACCCCGCGACGTGCAGTGACTGCCCAGATTAGGTCTCGTCGTTTTAAGTCAAAGTAGAATTGGTTAAATGGTCCAATAAGTGCAGGGGTCTTTTGGGTACTTTAGGGGTTTGAAGTGTATATAAGCAGTACAATATCCATTTAGACCCTAGACTCCAAATCAAAACCTTTCTCTCCCAAAATTCTCTCAAGAACACCATTGAAGAAGAAGAGAAATTGGAGGCAATTTCTAGGACAAAATTCACCAAGGAATCAAGCTTGATTATAGGCTCTAATCTAAGGTATGTGAATCTTATTCATCCATGGATTTTTCCATCCATGGAGTCCCCCTATTTTTCCTCAATTGTGAATCCAAAGAACCCCAATCTAAAGAGGGTTGTGATTGCATTGTGGGTAAGGCTTGATTGTTATCCCAATCTAGTGGGTAGCATTCAATTATGTTCATGTGATGATTATAAGATGTTTTCATTAAGTTTTCATGGTGAATTGTAGTATTTGATGTTGAAGGTGATCATGGTGATTTTAGGCCATTAGAGGTTAGATGAAGGTTCTAAGTTGACTTTCTTAATTCAGCTGTAATATATACTATTTGATCATGATTGAATCACCTAGGTATGAGGTGAACTAGGAAAAATTGTTCTAGGTTGGTCTTGACTTATAAAATTGGTATTGAACCTATGTGATCATGTATACCTAGACTTACCTTCTAATGACTTAATTGAATGAAGTAAGCTTGTAATTGAATATGGATCATTATGAATTGAGGGAAGTAATCAGTTGTAGAGATTGTATGCCATTAATGCTAGGGATTTGGGGGTGAAGTCATTGTGAAGGGGTTGTGATGATGTTTCCTTATCTTTTACACTTAGACATGAACAAGTTAGGGGAAGCAAGTTCTCTCACATAGATGGACTCTAGGTTGACATAATAACCTAAAATGAATCAAGGCATGATGGACTAGATTAGCTTGAAGATAGATTGTATAGTAACTTCCTGTGTAATTGACTTGGTGACACAAGACCAAGGCATGATAGCTTGAGATGGTAGATCTCAAGGGTAGCTTGAGATAGTAAATCTCAAGTAGGCTTGAGTTGATATACTCATGGTATCTTGTGATGTTGAAATCTCATGGTAGATTGAGGTGATGAACTTCATGGTAGCTTGGGATGGAGGAAGTAAGCTCTCTGATATTTAGCTTGGTCTTGTGTTGCTAGGATACTTGATCACGATATCTTGACTTGGTTTGGCCAAAACCATTTCATGGTAGCTTTAGGGGAAAGTCCTATACTCTCCTAATGATTAACTTGATTTGCATGTAAAGTGTATTTCATGAAATAGCTTGGGATTGGTTTCTCATGATAGCTTAGGGTTGAGGATTCATGCTCCCCTATGGATTAGCTTGCATCTACATGATTGGTTGCCTGGTGGTTAGGATGGTTGTACCCTTTCTTAGTCAGATTGGTTTGTATGATGAGATGCTTTCCATGGTAGTAGGTATATTTTGATAGTATGTTGAGCTTAATAGAAAAAGTGGAAATATAAGTTAGTTTGGATTAGGTTAGTCTAGATAAGTACTTTGTATGGATGGTAGTATGGGATGACATCTTCACATGACACAAGTATGACTTGAAGCTACCTATGACATGTCCCTAGGAGATGTATGTTTAGCTTGGGTAGTGACTATGGTTGATTTCCATGACATGATTGACTTAAGATGACAGTTCCTTGTCAATATGAAGTAGGTCTACTAGTTACACCTAAAGTTAATGAAAGAGAATTGAGTGATCTCAAGATATGCTTAGTGTGTGAGGTAAAATGGGATGCTTCACATGCATTGCACAAGTGTGCTTTGAGGTGGCCGCATAGTGCTCATATGTTATGATGAACTTAAGTCTTAATTATGAAAGTGGATTATGATTAAGAATGCCCAAAAAGAGGTACTTAGCTTTGGTAGTAGTATGGGATGCTACGTTAGCCTTGCAAAAGTATACTTGGAGGTGGCTTGTGTTGTAGTTCATTTGAGTAAAAGGACAATGATTTAAGTATGAACTTTTATATGCTTTAAGATGTTTTATCATGCTTATGATATTCATGATATGTTATGCTTGTGCTTTTATATTTTATGATTATGTCTATTATTGAGTAACCCTTTGAGATATCTTATGTTGGTACGATAGTTTCCATACTTAGTACAATTCGTACTAACACATATTTTGCCTACATTCTATACAATGTAGGGTCTTGAGGAGATTGAGTTGCTTGAAGGGTAGATTTCCAAGACTTGTCAAGAAGTGAAGATTGGTGAGTCCTAATAGCATCCGAGGACACCATCCCTATGTTTTATGTTCTTTACTATGTTAGTCTTTTGTGGGGTCCATCCCAAGACATTGTTATTCATGTTGTCATATATGCTTTTTGAGACATACGTTAGACATTTTATGAAATGACTTCCACATTATGTTTTTGAGAAAAAGTTTTAATTCTGCGCTACTTTTCGTATATATGCAATGGATGATGTCTAAGAGGCTTGTACAAGACCTCCGAGATGTCAAGTACGCCGTGTGACGACTCAAGAGTGCTCTAACTTCTAGGGTGTACTTGCGGGTCATTAGACATGCATCCATCGAGGCACGCAATACGTACTTCGATAATAGTAACCATCGCGACACGCGATATGTCCCTTGAAATATAGAAACCATCACGGCACACGATCTCAAAATATAGTATCCACCGCGGCGTGCGATACGTCCCTTGAAATGGTGCATCCTCTATAATTTCTTATTCTTTATCAATTCACATAACACTTGTCACAACCATGGATCAGAACAATGCAAATGACATGTTCACTCAAATAATGAGGAGATGACCATTTTCATAACATTGACAATTCACAACCGCATAATCATGATACATCATCAACAATGATTCAACAAGTCTTTCAAGTCATTCTCAACACATCACACACAGACAATTAATCACATTGACGTTTATTACCCATTTTCATCATTAGAGTTAATCAATGTGGACATGTCAACCATCACCAAGTCTCATTACCCCTAAACACATAGTACAAGGAAATCAACGAATTTTATACACTTAACAAGGGTTTAGAAATCAACTTGCCTCAAATAATCGAACAATCACTCAGGACTTTGAGCCTTCCCTTCTCGTCGTTATTCTAACTCAAAGCAATCTATTAACACTAATAATCACATTAATATTTCGAAAGTAACAATACCCACATTACTATAGGTATATCCTATACCCAAAAACTCACTCAATTTATAATCATGGTCCTAAGATTAATGTCAATTAACATATCCATTTCTCATAGTTTTTAAATTTAAAGTTTAGGGTTAAGTTCCAATTCCTTCAAATACCATAAATCTAATGGTATTCATATAATATAATTCATATAATATTTAAATATTATCTAAGTATATCAAAACTTGAACTATAATGTGCTAATATAAGAAAACAATCTGAGTCCATGTTAATTGAACTAAACCGGTACTTAATCTTCAAATAAGGAAAATCTAGTACCTAATTTCACCATTACCATTTATTTCTCCATAACCAAATCATGATTACCCCTTTGTTTCTCATCATTACCTAATTAATTGCCTGTTAATTTTGTCCCCCACTTTAGAAACCTTTCCATCCTTAGCAGTTGTAACATCCCTAACAACGAATTAGGTGAAACTAGAGCCTAACATTTGTGTCATGAGATTCTAAGGTATAAAATAGCTTATTATAGTATTAAGAGATAGTGTGTTGAGTTTGGAAGAGTTTGGAAGTGAAACGTCCAAGAACGTCCAAGACGTTCGAAAGATAGCCTTGATACGTGCTTGTGTGTTCTACTGTGCCTTGACATGTTTTACGTGTTTGTTTGAGTTCAAATTGATGGGAGAGGTTACTAACATCTATAAGATCGTGTTTAGGGTTGAAATGTCCGGGCAAGACTCCCCAAGGACCACCCTAAGGGTCCTTGAAGAGGACACTAACTTTGGCATGGACAGCCAAAAAGCAGTCCAGTCGACAAGCAAAACGACGCCCCTTATACCAGATTATGCCCCGTCGATGAGGGACGTTTCAACACACTTAGTGTGAGAGATTAAGCCCCCAAATTTCCATCTCTAACCAAAATGACGAAGTACCAACACGGCCCGTCGTCTGGTCTATGGACTGTCGATGCCTTCGTCGTTTGACACCTGCAATTTCTGCAGGTGTCTCGACCAAGGTAAGGGCTCTTTAGGAAACTCACCTAGCATTCTAATCAAGTCATGGGAGGTTATTTAAGGTGTTTTTGGGTATTTTAAGTTACTTTATAAGTCTAGAACCTAAAGTGAGTTCATTATTCAAAATCAAAACCGTAGACCCCAAATAAAATCCTCTAAAACTCCGTTGAAGCTTGAAGCAGTGTTGAAGCAAGGAGCATGAGTTATCCATTGAATATTAATCATTTTCATGGATTATCTTCAATTAAGGTATGGTATTTCATCCTTGAATCTTCTTTCTTTCAAGGAGTCAATTCCAATGGTTTTCAAAGATGATCAAAAACATGAAATCTTCTATTTTGAATTCTAGCCATGGGTTCTTGCATAAAATGATTTGAATCAATGTTTATGATATAATTTATGTTAATTGAATGATTTTAGACCAAAATACCTATGAACCCATGCAAATCATGATTTCCTATTTTGGCTCTAATATGGCTGATTTGATCAAGACTTAATTGTATTAGATTATTGTGTAGATTGTAATGGGCTATTGAATGATGTATAAATTATGGTAGAATTGTATATAGCCTGTCTTAATTTGATGACTTTCATGTTATATCTTGTTGGATCATTTTATTGTTTGATTATTGGTTAAGAATGGTGTATATGGATATTGGTAAGAGCCTTTGTGAATTGAATTGATTGAGAAAGCTAAGGAATGGTGGTGTTGATGATGGAATGGTGGTAAAATAACCTATTCTATCTATATTGTGTAGTATAGGTATTGAATTGTGTTGATTGGTATGGTCCACTTATGGTGGCGGTGTTTATGTGTTATAATGGTTATGAACATGGCATGTCAACATTATTATATGAACTATGATGTTATCATGTTATAACTTGTGTAGATGATCAAGATGAAGGATTATGTGTATATGTATATGTGAGATTGAAGTATGATTTCTTATAAGTGGATATATATGATTATAATAGACTATGATGATGTCTATATATGATGATAATGTGTGTGTCTTTATTGGTAGACCTATGTCCCTCTACTTGATACAAGAATGTATATGAATATGATCTCTTGAATTAGTAGACTAAAGCACCTTGGTAATGTATATTATGATGATTGACTAAAGACCTTGAATAATCAAAGAAGGTCTATTATTTGAAGCCTTCAATAATATAAAGGTGGTTATAGAATCCTTGAAGTTGAAAGCCGTAATGGTATCCTTCTTGTGTGAATTGTGGACTTAGAGATAGGTTGGCTGGAACGACATGAAACCATTTCTAGGAAATTCATGGAGCTATCCTTATATAGACCATTGTGTTGTATACCTAGTGGACCCATCCTTGGTATTGTGATTGAACTTACTCTATGAGAACTAAGGCTAGCACCGAGTAAATATTCTTGCGAAGTGACTCTACTTAAGTTGAGACTAGATTACAGAGAAACCCTTGATATTCCTTAACCATGTGCCTACCTGAGATGTTTCCTAGTTCTACCCTTGGCAAGTAGAACACCCTTCATCGGAGTAGGGTAGACTTCGGATTCCATGCCTAACTAGTATGTTCTATGTCGGTTAATGCCTATTCTCATCATGTGGGATACATTCTAGTGTTAGAGAAGTTCTACAACGTTTAAGTAGTGGAATGGGATGCTATCTAGACATGACATGAGTACGCTTTGAAGATGCTTGGCTTAAGGTTCCCTAGGTCTTTTCCAAGACCAGTATGTGAAGTCCATAGTGGATGAAATGTCTTTTAAGTGTCTAAATAAATATTGTTGACTTAAGTTAATGTATGTTGAATAGTATTATCCCTATCTAGGGTAGCTTTGAGGGTTTGTTAGGTTGGCTTGAAGAGGGTGTATGAGCGGTCTCTTCATGTCTTACGTAGGTGAATCTTGGAGTAACCTTAGGTGGTGAGTTAAATGTTATAAAGGGAACAATTTTACTTTAGGTACTATTAAGGATTGTTTAGGTGTGCTTGAAGAGGGTGTATGGGCGATCTCTTCTTGTCTTACTTAAGTAAGTCTTAGGATAACCCTTCGTAGGAGATGTATATGCTTATATGGTTTGAAGTGATGTTAATTATATATTGTGTATTACTTGGAACATGTATTATATGTGAAGTTGTTGTTGAAAGTGGTTCTTATACCTATGTTATGAAGTTTCTTCAAAAGAGCATAAAATAGCATGTTTTATACCATTCTCCGTTTAACATGTTTTTATTACATATCACCTACTTAGTATACTCAATGTGCTAATTCCATATGTTGTTTTGATCTCTAAAGGTGTAGGTGGAAAGTGAGGAGTCTCATTGGAAGCAAAGCTTGGAAATAACATCCTTTCAAGCAAGTATTGGTATGTCCTCACATGATTCGAGGACATAGTTATGTTTTAACTTTTCTTTACAAAGACGTTGTAATAGACTTTAGTACTTCTAATTTTTTGACGTATGGGCTGTGACCCAAGATATTCATGTGTCTAACATGTCTATAAAGATATTTAGCATTTCCTATGTTTTCTATAATAGAGATTTGAGATATTATTGTACAAAGTTTTAATTCCGCACTACTTTTCATATATATATATATGTCTAAGGTCTTGTATAAGACCTCTGATAGGTCGAATATGCCGTGTGGCAACTTGAGAATACCATTTCTTCTAGCGTATACTCTCGCATCATTACAAACCTTGTATCAGAGCATAAAGTTATAAAGTATTCTTTAGAATTCAAAGTCTCGTAAAAGCCACATCTGGTATAGTCTTGTTCATTGGTGTGAGTCGCAACACATCTATGAGCGAGAGACTATAGGCTGATAGAGTTTCCTTTCTTCTCTACTCTTGTGTTATGCTGTAGAGTTAAAAGTTATGAGTGTCCTTTCTTTATCCTTTTCTCTTGTTTTTATAGGATATGAATACGAGAAGGACACCAGAAAGGAGAGTTGATGTGGAAGTGGTGATTGAGGGAGTTCCTCCCCGAGGTGAACAAGTTCCCCAATGTGGACAAGCTCCACAAGGTGTTCAAGTTCCTCAAGGGGACCAAGTCCCTATAGTTGGTCAAGGACATGAGGTTCCAGTGGTTCCCCCGGACATGACTAATGGGGAGATTAGAGATACTCTCCTTACCCTAGCCGGAGCCATGACTGCTTAAGTGACTAGAGATGTTGGGCCTAGGATGAACGCTTTTGAGAGTACCATGAACTCTAGATTGAGGGACTTTATGATAATGAATCCTCCTATATTTCTTGGTTCTAAGGTGGGAGAAGATCCCTAAGAGTTTCTAGATGGTGTGTATAAGGTTTTGAGTTCTATGTGTATGTCTTCTAGGGAGAAGGCGGAGTTGGATTCATACCAATTGAGGGAAGTTGCTCAAGTGTGGTACACTCAATGGAAATATAGTAGGCCGGTTGATTTGGGTCCCATAGAGTGGGAAGAGTTTAAGGAAGCTTTATTAGAAAAGTACTTTCCCCGTGAGAGGAGGGAGGTGAAGGTTGAAGAGTTCATAAACCCTACGCAAGGTGACATGAGTGTTGAAGAGTATTCTTTGAAGTTTACCTTGTTGTCTAGGTATACTCCATCCTTGGTGTCTAACCCAAGGGATGAGATGAGTAGGTTTGTGATCAGTGTTGCCAACCTTGGGAAAAAAGAGTGCCGTACGACCATGCTCCATAATTACATGAACTTGTCTAGGCTTATGGTGTATGCACAATCCATTGAAGAGTCCAAACTTAGAAGGATCACAAGAAATTTGAAGAGGGGTAGTTCCGATGAGCCTCCCTAGGTTCAAGAAGAGGGCTCCAACTCAAGATGGGTATAGTTCTCTTAAGGTCAAGCTTGAGAGTGGTAGTGGTTAAACCTACCTGTGCTACTTGTGGGAAGAATCACTTTGGGAAATGTCTAGCCGGTATCGGTGGTTTCTTTGGTTGTGGTAAGGATGGTCATAATGTGAGGGATTGTCCTACTATTGCAGCTATAGAAAGAGAGGCCAAACAAGTTCCTCCTAATGCTCCGGATGTTGGTGCACCAAAGAGGAATCACTTCTATGTTCTCCAAGCTAAGGAAAATTCGGATGAGGATGCCGGTAAGTAATAGTTTTCTCTTTTTAGTAATGATGAGTTCCTTTTAAGTGGGGGAGTATTATTAATAGTTGGGTTGTGATTCTTGTCTCTTATCTTCTACTCTATTCAAGCTTGAGAGTTAGAATGTTATAGTAGTATGTTGCATGTTATTTAGAAGTCTTGTTGAAGATGAATTTCACTAATCTTCTTGTATTGTGCATTTCATGAGATTATGTTGATGTGGTAAAATGAGTTTATATGATTTTGTCTCCCAAATTGTCATGACATTATAATAAATTGCTTACATGTTGCATTAGTGTATTAGTAAGCATGCTTCACTATAGAGAATTTGAAAATTTTGCTAAATTGTGCTTTCATGAGAAATGGTTATAATGTGTATAGAATTGATGTATATGACCATGATAATATGTGGAGAAGGAAGTTCCTCTTATATGATATGAAAAGGTAGAGTCTTATTACATGATAAGTTATAGATGTTGTACCTACTTTTTTGTTGTGTTTTGAGTCTCTTATTATGTGAAGTTGATGTTTCTCCTATATATGTGTATGGTATATGTTGTTGTATGGGTATGACCTGCTAGTCTCGATTCTTTACTCTTGAAAGTGTTTAAAAATGAAGTAAGTGTCATTCGAGGATGAATGTTGTCCAAGTGGGGGAGAATGTAACATCCCTAACAATAAACTAGGTGAAACTAGAGCCTAAAATGTGTGTCATGAGCTTCTAAGGATATAAAATGGCTTATTATAGTGTTAAGAGTCAGTGCGTTGAGTTTGGAAGAGTTTGGAAGTGAAACGTCAAAGACGTTCGAAAGATAGCCTTGAGACGTGCTTGTGTGTTGTAGTGTGCCTTGGAATGTTTTACGTGTTCGTTTGAGTTCAAATTGATTGGAGAAGTTTGTAACATCTAGACGAGCGTGTTTAGGGTTGAAACGTCCGGGCACAACTCCCCAAGGACCACCTTAAGGTTCCTTGAGGAGGACCCAAACTTTGGCTTGGACTGCCAAAAAAACAGTCCCAATCGATGAGCCAAATGACGCCCCTTAGACCAGATTACGCCCCGTCGACGGGGGACGTTGCTCCACACTTAGGTGTGGGAGATTAAGTTCTCAGAAGTCCCTCTCTGAACAAAACGACGAAGTACCAACATGACCCATCGTCTGGTCTACGGACCGTCGATGCCTTCGTCGTTTGACACCTGCATTTTTTGCAGGTGTCTCGGCAAGGTAAGGGCTCTTTGGGAAACTCACCTAGCATTCTAATCAAGTCATGGGCGGTTATTTAAGGTGTTTTTGGGTATTTTAAGTTACTTTATAAGTCTAGAACCTAAAGTGAGTTCATTATTCAAAATCAAAACCCTAGACCCCATATAGAATCCTCTAAAACTCCATTGAAACTTGAAGCAATGTTGAAGCTAAGAGCATGAGTTCTCCATTGAATCTTCATCATTTTCGTGGATTGTCTTCAATTAAGGTATGTTGTTTCATCCTTGAATCTTCTTTCTTTCAAGGATTCAATTCCAATGGTTTCAAAGATGATCAAAAACATGAAATCTTTTATTTTGAATTCTAGCCATGGGTTCTTGCATAAAATGATTTGAATCAATGTTTATGATATAATTTCTGTTAATTGAATGATTTTAGACCAAAATCTGTATGAACCCATGCAAATAATGATTTTCTATTTTGGATCTAATATGGGTGATTTGATCAACGCTTAATTGTATTGGATTATTGTGTAGATTTTATTGGGCTATTGAATGATATATAGATTATGGTAGAATTGTATATAGGCTGCCTTAATTTGATGATTTTCATATTATATCTTGTTGTATCATTTTATGGTTTGATTATTGGTTAAGAATGGTGTATATGGATATTGGTAAGAGCCTTTATGAATTGAATTGATTGAGAAGGCTAAGGATTGGTGGTGTTGATGAAGGAATGGTGGTAAGTTGACCTAATCTCTCCAGATTGTGTAGTATAGGTATTGAATTGTGTTGATTGGTATAGCCACTTATAGTGGCGGTGTTTATGTGTTATAATGTCTATGAACATGACATGTCAACATTATTATATGAATTGTGATGTTATCATGTTATAACTTGTGTAGATGATCAAGATGAAGGATTATGTGTATATGTATATGTGAGATTGAAGTATGATTTCTTCTAAGTGGATATATATGATTATGATAGACTATGATGATGTCTATATATGATGATAATGTGTGTGTCTTTATTGGTAGACCTATGTCCCTCTACTTGATACAAGAATGTATATGAATATGATCTCTTGAGTTAGTAGGCTAAAGCACCTTGGTCATGTATATTATGATGATTGACTAAAGACCTTGAATAATCAAAGAAGGTCTATTATTTGGAACCTTCGATAATATAAAGGAGGTTATAGAATCCTTGAAGTTAAAAGCCATAATGGTATCCTTCTTGTGTGAATGGTGGACTTAGAGATGGGTTGGTTGTAACGACATGAAACCATCTCTAGGAAAGTCATAGACCATTGTGTGGTATCCCTAGTGGACCCATCGTTGGTATTGTGATTGAAATTACTCTATGAGAGCTAAGGCTAGCACCGAGAGAATATTCTTGCGAAGTGACTCTACTTATGTTGAGACTAGATTACAAAAAAACCCTTGATATTCCTTAACCATGTGCCTACCTGAGATGTTTTCTATTTCTACCCTTGGCAAGTAGAACACCCTTCATTGGAGTAGGGTAGACTTTGGATTCCTTGCCTAGATAGTATGGTCTATGTAGGTTAATGCCTATTCTCATCATGTGGGATACATTCTAGTGTTAGAGAAGTTTTACAACGTTTAGGTAGTGAAATGGGATGCTATCTAAACATGACACGAGTACACTTTGAAAATGCTAGGATGTAGGTTCCCTAGGTCTTTTCCAAGACCATTATGTGAAGTCCTTAATTAAATAAATGTCTCTTAAAAGTCTAAATGAATATTGTTGACTTAAGTTAATGTATGTTGAATAGTATGATCCCTATATAAGGTAGCTTTGAGGTTTCTTAGGTAGGCTTGAAGAGGGTGTATGAGCGGTCTCTTCATGTCTTACTTAGGTGAATCTTGGAGTAACCTTAGGTGGTGAGTTAAATGTTATAAAGAGAACAATTACTTTAGGTACTATTAAGGATTATTTAGGTGTGCTTGAAGAGGGTGTATGGGCGATCTCTTCTTGTCTTACTTAAGTAAGTCTTAGGATAACCCTTGGTAGGAAATGTATATGCTTATATGGTTTGAAGTGATGTTAATTATATATTGTGTATTACTTGGAACATGTCTTATATGTGAAGTTGTTTTTAAAAGTGGTTCTTACACCTATGTTATAAAGTTTCTTCAAAAGAGCATAAAATAACATGTTTTATACCATTGTCTGTTTAATATGGTTTTATAGCATATCACCTACTTAGTATACTCAATGTGCTAATTCCATATCATTTTTTTTATCTCTAAAGGTGTAGGTGACAAGTCAGAAGTCTCATTAGACGCAAAGCTTGGAAATAACATCTCTTGGTATGTCCTCACATGATTCGAGGACATAGTTATGTTTTAGCTTTTCTTTTCATAGACGTTGTAATAGACTTTAGTACTTCTAGTTTGTTGATGTATGGGCATTGAACCTAGATATTCATGTGTATAAGATGGCTATAAAGAGATTTAACATTTCCTATATTTTCTATAAAAGAGATTTGAGATATTGTTGTGAAATGTTTTGATTCCACGCTACATATATATGCGATGAATGATGTCTAAGGGCTTGTATAAGACCTCCGAAAGGTCAAATACGCATTGTGTCGACTTGAGAATACCATTTCTTCTAGGGTATACTCTGGGGTCATTACAACAGTTAATGGAAAACAAATTAAAACTCAACAATTTACCTTCTCGTGCCCAACCATCAATAGATATACTTGATTTATATATAATCTCCTAACAATTAAGGCATGTACCAAAAGATTTAGAGTTGAGTTTAGCAAATTACCTGAAGAACTTGCGATTCTTTTAGTACTTTGGTCTCCGTAGTAGGTTGTAACATCTCGTAACTTGAAACAACTAATTATAAGATAAGAGACCAAGAATAATCATTTTTGGAAATAAATAGGGAAATCTGGAAAATTTCCAGATTTCAAAGTGAGTTTTGGTCATTTTCAAATGGTCATAACTTCCAGCTCATAAGAAGTTAGGGTAAGTTCTTTATATGGATGGAAATCTCTTGATAATATCTTTCCAAGAAAACTGAGTTTCAAAAATTTCGAGGTCGTGTGAGGGAGATATGACATTCGGAAGTTGGGCTGTTGGACAGAGGAAAGTCTAATCCGGATTTGTTAAGGGTGTGTTGATCTTTTCCTTACCCAATTATTTAATTTCGTTTTAGGGTAATAAGTTGGGGTCTACGCTGATCCCATTCAGTTTATGCATTAAGAAAATAAGTTAGGGTTTTGGGAGAAGAGAAAAGAAGAGGAAAAAAGAGGAGAAAGGAGAAGAAGAAGCAAAAATGCCAAGAATCGTTGCGTGAATTTCGTCAGGGGCGATCCCTTTAAGGTATGTGGGATCTTTTGTGTTGAATTACTTCAACCACACACAATTTTATTCCAATTCAGAAAATTTATGGGTTTAGTTCATGTTAGAAGTTAAGATCTTGAAAGAAAGTTTCGATTTCTTGTTGATTGGATTGTTGGCTGCCATTGTTGGTTTGATTCTTGTTTGTTCGAGTTATTTTGAGTGAAATTCCGTATATTTTGATAGTACTAAGGGTTCCCAGCATTTAGTGAAATAACTAGGAAGTTTTGGAGAGTTTGGAGATGGAATACGAGTTGAAACATTCGTCAGACGCACATGGATAAGGGCAGGCGCGGTGTGCCTGCAGTGCCCCAGAAATTGGCCTCATTCAACCAAGGCCTGGCGCGGCGCGCTAGAACCAGACCTCAGTCAACTGAGGCTGGCGTGGCGCGCTAGCAGTACGCCCAACCCGGCGTTTTTCGTCCAGTTTTCGTAGTTTAGCCCTTTTAAGTCCTTCCAAGGTACATCAACACCTTTCGATGATTCTAATTACTTCAAATGATTTCTAAATTTCTACAAATCATCAAAGAACTCAAGTTGAAACATTGAATCCATCATCTATTCAAGGAAAGTTAAGACAAAGTCAAGAGAGATAAGAACTTAAGTCTAAAGCTATGAAGTAAAGTTTCTTAAAGTTTCCAAGGATCTTGTCTAAACGTTTTAACTTCGTTTCAAGGCTCAAGTTTTGAATTAAAGGAAGAGTAAAGGTAAGTGTTCCGCAAATATTTTTGAATTTGTTTTAAAACTTAAAGTTCAGGTTGAGTAAATAGTAAAGTTGAGTTCATTTCTCAAGAGTTATAGAGGGAACTAAGTAGTCTCTCATAGCTTAAACTAAAATGTTTTCAAACTTTTGAGAAACAAAGGAAGCTATACTTCCACAAAGCCTTTGGCTAGTTTTAATAGAAGAAAGGGGAAAATATGATTTCTAAGAGAGCTTTTTAAAAGCTAAGTTTTGAGCACTAATCTCAAATCACAGAATCAATATGTTTTAAAAACACAAGAGCCAGTATATATATATATATATATTTTTGGATTAGAACTAAGCACCGATGTGGGGATGCAATTTCAGATTAACTCAAGTCTCCATATAAACCATGTAGCCATCATAGGTGGAAAATGGTCATACTTTTTAGAAGAACCCTCTTGATAGTTTACTAATGGATCCATTAGGAAGTTTAGGTCCTATACTCTGTCAAGGTTGGGATGGCTAGGCAACATGGGCCGAGTAATGTTGTATCATCACTGTAGATCTTAAGTGATGATTGTCGGTTAGAGAAACTCCTATAAAAGTATTCTATTTTCATATATATTAGTTATTTGTATTTTTACATACATCTCATATATTATTTTTATACTTGTATACATTCAGAGCTTACATCATGCTTTCAGGCAGTATTTGTTTATATTATGATCACTTTTAAACTGCGTATATTGAATAAGACTTAGTGGATCATGAGTTGAGCAGAGCCAATGTAAGTGTTCTTTCTTACTTCTTTTCAAGCCTAAGTGTTGTTTAGCTTTACTCGTACATTCAATGTATTGATGCCAGTTGGCTCGCATCGTATCATGATGCAGACGCAGGTAACGAGGAACAACATACAGCGCACCGTTGATCTAATTGAGCACTCTAGAGTCAATTGGTGAGCATCCTTGCTTTCCGGAGGACATCTCTTTATTACTTTCTAGATTAGTTCAATAAAATGTTGTGGGGTTTGTCCCAATATTTATCTCAGTCAGTTTAGAGGTTTCATAGGTAGTTAGTAGTCGAGTAATCTTTACTTTTCATTCTTATGTTAAAGACTTGATTGCCCTTTTGTCCAGTTTGAATGTTTAAACTTTTAAAACATTCTATATAGTATTATTGTTCAGTTCAGTTAAGTTCTTTAATTCTTATAAGTATGATATTTGTCTTCCGCTGAGTTATGTAAGCCAGGACAAGGGTTCGCTTGATGCCAGAAATGGTCATAGAGTTCCAGTCCCGCCTAGGGTGTAGGGTTGGGGCATGACAAACTTAGTATCAGAGCCAAGAGTTCAAGGGTTCTAGGGAGTCTATGAATGTTACGACCCGAGAGTATCCACTAGAAGTTAGGGCATTCTCGAATCGAAACACGGCGTACTCAACCTCTCGGAGGTCTTGTACAAGATCTTTCGTACCATTCATTGCTTACATGTATGTAAAGTAGTACGAAATTAAAACTTTTCACACGAAATAATAATACTTCAAAATATCTCTTTATAGAAAAACATAATGAAAGGCTAAGTCTCAAAGTCGCCATCTTAGACATATGAATATATTGGGACACGACCTATACTTCATCATATAGAAAATAGCTAAGTTTATTACAATACTTTCAATAAGGAAATCCAAACATAAAGATGTCCTCGAACCTAGTGAGGACAGACCAACACTTTACTTGAATGAACACTAATCAAAGCTTCCACTTCGAGAATCCTCTCAAATGACACCTACACCTTTAGAGATATACAAAATATATGGAATTAGTACAAACACTTGTATTAAGTATGACATAATGCATAAAATCATGATAAACAGAGTTTTGTATGAAACATGCTCTTTTTGAGAAAACCTTTTAAGACAAGTATAATAGTCACTAGAAGTTGACATATATGCATATAAGTCACATTCCACAGTATTGCATCAACATCACTTCAACCCATATAAACGTATACATCTCCCACGAAAGGTTATCCTAAGAATTACTTAAGTAAGACAAGAAGAGACCACCCAAACACCCTCTTCAAGCCTACCTAAACAATCCTTAAGACCACCTAAGATAACATTGTTCCCTTTTCCTTTCATTTACTCCCTACCTGAGGTTACTCCAAGATTTACCTAAGTAGGACAAGAAGAGACCGCCCATACACCCTCTTCTAGCTTACCTAAACCAACCCTCAAAGTTACCCAAGATAGAGAACATTCTATCTAACATACATTAGCTAAAGTTATAATAATTCATTAAGTCAATTCGAAAACATTTCATTCATTAAGGACTTCACATGATGGTCTTGGAAAGACCTAGGGACTCACATACTAACATCTTCAAAGTCTAGTTGTGCAATCTCTAGATAACGTCCCATTCCACTACCTAAACTTCCTAATACTTATCCAACACTAGAATGTATCCCACATGATGAGTATAGGCAATAACCGACATAGACCATACTGGCTAGGCATGGAATCCGGAGTCTACCATACTCCGATAGAGGGTGTTCTACTTGCCAAGGGTAGAACTAGGACACATCCCATGTAGGCACATGGTTAAGGAATATCAAGGTCTTTTATGCACTCTAGTCTCATTCTCAAGTAGAGATACATTATGCTCTAGTCTACTTCTTAAGTAGAGCTACAAACCATAACATATTCACTCGGTGCTAGATTTGTTCTCATAGAGTAAGTTCAATAAAAAGGGGCATATGAAAAGGTACCATCTATTAGTCATTACCTAGTCATAATACACCTACCAAAGATGGGTCCACTAGGGCTGCCACTCAATGGTCTATAAGGATATCTCATTTTTAACCTTCTTTCATTCAATATTCATCCATACATACAAGAAAAAGGTGCATAAGCCTACTAAGTCAAGTTGTTCATATTCATAATGTACATGTATCAAGTAAGGGACACAAGTCTACCAAGACAAGACACACACATCTTCACATATAGCATATCATTCCATAAGCACATAGGCATAACCAACATCATCTATAGGTCACCCTATTCGCTACTATAATGTCATCAATATAACCATCATAAGACCCACATTGTCAAGTAGGAAGAATCATGCATCAACTCTAAGACTACACATACAAAGACATGGTCATAGTCTAACATGATCACCTAACATCAATAGAAGAATACATACTATCACCATAATCACAAATAGATAGATATGATCATACTTCACATAATTCCACTATACAAATCATCATAATATATCAAGTAGTTGCCGACAAGGCCATGATCACTATATTACATAAAGTAACGCCGAAGAGGCCACATAATTCACAAGTAAAGCACATAGCACCGCCACCATAAATGGACCATACCAATCACAACATAATTCAAGACCTACGTTAAATAAAATAAAGATAATAGGGCAGCGTACCACCAATCCATTCTCACCACTTCAATCCATAGCTAAATCATCCAATATAATACTCGAAGGCCCTTACCCATGGCCATGATCATCAATTCAATACAAAAATCATAATACTCAATGAATCTAAATCAATTCAGTATAGAGTTGTCAATATAAGAAATCCTATACATTAATTCAATACAATTCTTACAACATTCAATAGCCCATAGCAAACTACACTAGAATTCATAAACATTAAGGCAAGATCATAACATCCAAATATAGCCATTTTGAAGAGATTATGTTTTGCATGGGTTCATGAAGAATTTAGGTTAGAATAATCTAATTAACATTAATTCAATCATAAATCAATGATCTAAAATGTTTTATGCAAAGACTCATGGCTAGAATTCAATTTAGAAGATTTCATGTTTAGGATCATCTCTGAAAATCATTTGAATTGACTCATTGAAGAAAAAGTCTTCAAGGATGAAGAATCATACCTTAATTGTGATGAAAAACCCACAAGATTGATGGAGAAAAACTTGGAAAATCTATCTTCTTCCTTGGAGCTTCAAAACTTCATTAATGGAGGTTTTTGGATAGAAGAGATGGAGATATTTTGTTTTGGATTTGAGGGTTATGATTTGAAGGGTGAATTGGGGTTTAAATAGGTCTAATAACCACCAATATTTACCTCCTAAAATACCCAAAAGACCCCTGAACTTATAGGACCTTTTAACCAACTCAAACTTATCTTAATTTTCTGAAATTATCATCGGGGAACAAGTCCGTGATGCGGAGCAGTTCCCGCATGATTTATTTGAAAATAACTTCTGAGAAAGTTGAGTCTGCGTTGTGTCCACTACACGGAGCAACTTTTTGGCACTTTGGTGGACCAAGTCCGCGACACGTACCTATTTCACCAAGGAACAAAAGCTGCTGCCGTTGGCATCTTGTTGGCCTAAGGTTGGGTCCTTCTTAAGGACCCTTTGGTTGGTCCTTGGGGAGTTTTGCCCAGACATTTCCACCTCGATTAATTAATATACATGTTAGGAACCTCTCACATTAGTTTGAACTGAAAACAACACATAAAACTTGACGAAACACGTTAAGACACGCAAGCACGGTTCAACGCAAAACTTTGGAACGTCTTGGACGTTTGACCTCCAAACTTCATTAAACTTGACACACTGCCTATACAAGCTATTATAACTCATATAAGGACCTCATAACCTCATAAAACACACATATAAGCACAGATACACGCATGAGGCACATAGGTGACTAGTCGTCGAATGTCTTGGTCGTCCCTTGACGTTTGACTTCCAATGCACCTAAATATTTAGACACTACCTCATTACCACATTATAGACTATTTTAGGACCTTATACACTCATGAAAAACATGTTAGGCTCTAGTTTCAACCTAGCTCATTTTTAGGGTGTAACAATACCCCCCCACTTGGACAATATTCGTCCTCGAATGACACTTGCTATTCTTTTAAGACACTATCAAGAGATAATAAACTCAAGAATAGAAGCACATAACCATACCACACAATACACAATACACACATGTAGGAGAAACATCAATTTCACATACTTTAAGAGACGCAAAACACAACAAGAAGATAGAAACTACTTCTACAACTTATCATGCAATAAGCCTCACATTTTCATTTCATATAAGAGGAACTTAATTCTCCACATATTATGATTGTCACGACCCGGATTCTGGAATCCAGATTGCAACCGGCGTCGTTAACCTCTCAGAGGTCGCAGACAAGCCTCTTCTTAGCTTTCATCACATTCATATATTAAATTTATAAAAACTTTAAAAAATTTAAAACATAATGAAGTATACATAGACTTCATATAAAAGTAACATGGATTCATATACTATAAGCTCAAACTAAACAACCATCTACAGTCGATTACTCGATTCAAAAGGAAGAATCAATATATCATAATAAGTTAGCCAAAACGGCCTTAATACAAAAGATTCGAAATGAAACATCTAATAGAAACGCTAGGGACAACATCCTCTAGCTATGTATAAATACTAGGATATTAAGATAGACGTAGCATCCTCGAACTCGAGAGGACCTACCAAATGGTCTGGAGATCGCTGAGTCCAAACCGCTACAATGAATCTTCAATCTGGTCTCTGACCTGCACCTATAAAAATAGTAATTGTATAAGGTTAGTACACACTTGTACTAAGTATGAGTATATGCACACATACACGTAAGGACAATTCATGATCAAGGAAAGCTCTTCCTAACAACATGCCATTTCTGGAAAGTGTAGTCACTAGACTTTCCTAATTCGTTATTTGAGATTTGTGGTATGAATATGATGTATTTTAATGCATTCAACACACAACTCATTTTCTATATGAACACAAGACCTAGGAATCATGAACATAATTTTAGAACATATGAGGCGAGAATTTATAATTTTGATCCTCCAAACCCGAGAGCTCCTTGTCCCATACTTAGTTTATTTTTCGTTCTTTTCTTCTTTTTGTTGTCTAGTTCAATTATCTCCTTTGTTCTTATGTATTACTTACAAGTGCAATGATTCATTGTAATCCCATACCCACAATGAATCAAGTAAGTAATCCAAGAGACTAAGGAAATGATTTAACTACAATTTAGGGCATGAGATCTGGTAAGCCAATCTTTATTGGTTAAACCTATTATCCGATGTTGGCCTAATATAAGAAGTCATTATAAGCCAATCTTATTTGCCTATTGTCATTTGCCAATTATATAAGATCATTATAAGCCAATCTTATTTGGCTTTAATCATTTTCATAATATGAGATGTCATTATTGGCTATGCCCCTTACATATAGAAAACTTCATTCTTATCAAACATTGGCATTCATAAACTCTTGCTTTCTTAGTTCGCTTTGAACTTACATCTCTTCTTCCTTCTTACTTTCTTAAAGAAGTCCGTAGCATTAAGATCATGTGAAGTTACATGAAATCCAGTGTCTTCCCCAAACCGAAAAGAGGTGATTCACCGATCAAAGTGAATCCTAGATAATGCGAGTTAACATGAAATCCAGTGTCTGCCCCACACCGAAAAGGGGTGATTCACCGGCTAAAGTGAATCCATATCAAGTGTTTACCCCACACCGAAAAGGGTTGGTCCACGGCTAAAGTGAAACTAGGAACATTATTTTGAGCATCAACCGACATAGATCATGTGAGCTAAACATGAAATCCGGTGTCTTCCCCACACCTAAAAGAGGTGGAATCACAGGCCAAAGTGAAACCGAAACATACCTAGCTCTCTTAGGTGGAATCCACAGGCTAGTTCCCATGTTGGCTAGACATAGTTTGAAGACTAGGAGATATTCGGAGACTCTTATCCACTGTGGTGGAGCCTCATCTCATGAGACTTACATGTGCAAGCACAAGCTCATAGCTAGTCTATCGGTGCTTTGCTCACATTCTTTTATCTTCTTATCTTTTAGAGTTGACTCAAACATTATAGAAGCTTGCTTCTAGATTGAGGTTTACTTACTCTATTGATGACTTTTCATCCCTTTCTTTACATTGATGAAATGTGAATTTATCCTTACATAACATTCTTTGGTGTTAATGAGACTTGTCTCACACGTTCTAACACCCTTTTTCGTGAGTATCTTAACATAGAAGTCTTAGGTGTAAGTGAGACTTGTCTCACTTCCTTTAGCACCTCATTCTGGTCACTTTCTTAACTTAGACACTTTTAATTATGTTAATACTCACTTTACTTGCTTACGTTCATTTGGTAGCTTCATATCATTATTTATGGACGTTGAGAACTTCATTCAATAAAAGACTTATGTTCATAGTTCATTTGGTTAGGGCATGTTGGGACTTGTCCCAATTGTTGGCATACCCTTGGTTATGGATTCATTGAATTACCTTAGGAGTACTTATTCATTTGGCATTCCAACATTTTAGTCATATAAGATAGTATAGGGTATGTTGGGACTTGTCCCATTGATTGACATACCCTTAGTTATGGATTTATTTTGTTATGTTGGTCATGCTTAATTTGACATTACATTATATTGGGCACATAAAATTGGTGTAAATTTAGTATTGGCCTAGAAAATTTGGAAATGTCTTCATAGCCAATTTATTGGCACAAGCCAAACATTCATCAAGTATGATTTCATGAGATTTTCATTAGCCAATTCTATATCATAGTTTGGGCAAATTATTATCATCTAAGTGGATTGACTTCATGTATACAGTTTAATGAACTCATTATCTCAAACAAGTCAAGGTGTAACCGTGAGCATACTTCATGACCGAAATACATTTAAGAGTGTGTAAACATCATGACCGCAACAACCAAATCTTAACATACTTCACGTTTTTGGACTTAATCAAATCTTACATTCCTTATCTCGCTTAAGTAGTACTTAACCTTATACGAATCATAACTTATAGGTTTCTTTTGAACATTTACACATCAAGAAAATCAACACATTAAGATCAGCCAGCACCACATACCATCAATATGATCGAGATTACATATACATGTTCATTAGAATCGAAAACAAGGAGACTAGGGAGAAGGACGTTCAACAAGAACGTTAGGTAGCAACCCTAGTTTCGAGATTTCATAGATTTAAAACGTTGAAAATACTCTTGGAGAAAGAATTCCATGAGAGAAAACCCATATCTTATGTAGATTGAATCTACGACGATCCCTTGTTGCACGAAAACCTTGAAATCGCCCAAGAAAGAATTTAGCGTTCTACGTTCTTGCGGTTTGTTGTTTACTGCCTTAGTCGTGAGTCTCTTGTGAATGGACGTGGTTTCGAGGTTTTTTGGAACTGATATTGAATTCTTCAACTTTAGATTAATTAAATTAATTAATAAATTAATTAGTTAATTACTAAAATATCCCTCCTAAGTTGACTAGATATAGGAGGACCATTGACTTAGCCAATTTTAATTTTGACTAAGTGTCTCGGCTTACCAACGGTTAATTTAATTAATTTGATGGCTTAATTAATTAAATAATTGACTTAAGGAAATTACCAAAACACCCCTAAGTCACTAGGACCACAACTAACAACTTTGGACCATCCTAGGTTAGGTACTAGGTTGTCTCTTTAACTAGTTACTAGGTTAGTGTCACCCGATTAAGTCTTAGGTTGTCGGGTGCACTAATTGGTTTATTTCTGTTAGTCCAAGGTTAGTTAGCTAGTTTGGTCAGTTAATTAGAGTCTAGAGTTGGTTAGGGAGTTAGGCCCCACATGGAGGGACCCTTGGACACGCCTGCCCCCTAACTACCCTAACCGAATTCGGTTAGGGTGGTCCCCTCCCTTGGCCACTTCTTTACATGTGCTTGCACATGTGTTTCTTGTACTTTCCTAACTAACTATTATTGATGGATCATTTGGAATGTTTACTTATTGTCCCAAGGATCCTCACTATGTCTTTGGGCACTGCTTAATCTACATGATCATTTTAATTGATCATGTGCTATGGTATCTAGGCTTGACACATGGATGCCTCATACCTCATTGCAAGTATTGTGAAAACATATGTTTTAAGCTTAGGGTCTTTATTGCATGTACATTTCTTAAACAAGCTCATTAATGTTAGAAAATTGGCTAACACTCTTTAAGTCAATATTTTCTAATATGCCCAATATTTTGCTTATTTGGGTATTATATAGAAATTGGCTAATACCCTTAGCCAATTTTTTATACTATGCCCAATATTTCTCGATATTGGGCATTGGGATGCCTATGTACCCCCAATACACATTCTTAAAGACCTATTGGTCTCTTCACTAGACATCTAATTTTCCGATGTTATATTATCCCCCTCTTAGGAACATTCGTCCCCGAATGACACTACACATCATTTTAAAATAAAGAGGGTGATTTTCGAAAATACTTTAACATGCTTGAAACTTTACTCTTTGTGAATATCTGATTCACACTTACTCAAGATGATGCATATTACTCAATGCTTATTTGAAGCTTCATATTTGAGATTGAGGAACTTCTTTCTCAATCACACTTAACTTAATGTACATCACAGCTCATGCAAAACAAAAATCATGTCTATGCTATACAAAAAGAGCAACATGAATGCAAGCATGAACTCATTTTAACTCATATAGTGCAAGTATAAAATACAATGTTATGGACTTAGAACACAAAGCCGCCTAATGCACTAAGATTTAGAGTCTCATTAACGAAATTGGACTAAGGAAGAGTATATCTAATCTCAAGAACTGAACAAGTGAAAGCAACGGGATCTCATATCGGCCTCGGCCTCCCATGTTACTCCCTCAACAAGGTGGTTCTGCCATAGTACCTTCACGGTGGCAACCTCCTTGTTCCTTAGCCGCTTCACTTGACGATCTAAAATCTCAACTGGAACCTCTTCGTAAGAAAAGTTCTCATCAACTCCTAACCCCTCAATAGGTAGGATGGATGCTGGATCGCCTAAACACTTCTTAAGCATTGAAACGTGGAAAATTGGATGAACAAAAGCCAAGTCTTGTGGTAACCTCAGTTCGTAGGCAACATTTTCTACCCTCAACAAGATCTCATAAGGACCTATATACCTCGGACTCAACTTCCCTTTCTTACCAAACCTCATCACCTCATTCATGAATGATATCTTTAGATAGAGTTGATCACCCACCTCAAATTCAAGAGCTCTCTTTCTGTTATCTGCATAGGAGTTTTGACGACTGTAAGTAGTAGACAATCTATCCCAACTCCCCTTAAATTCAATAGCACATGCTCTCAACATGTCTTCAAGGGTCTGAATGGTATGTTCTGCTTGTCCATCCATCTGCGGATGAAAAGCAGTGCTAAGCTTCACCTGTGTACACAAACTCTTTTCGGATCAACTTCAACACCCTGGTCGGTCACAACATGATCAAGGAAGGTCACTGATCTCAACCAGAATTCATATTTACTGAACTTTGCATACAACTGATGTTCTCTGAGTACTTGCAATGTCTTTCTTAAGTGTTCTTCATGCTCTTCTCTAGTCTTAGAGTATATGAGGATGTCATCTATGAATACTATGACAAAATAATCAAGATATTCATGGAAAACCCTATTCATAAGGTCCATAAACACGGCTGGTGCGTTAGTGAGACCAAATGACATGACAAGAAACTCATAATGGCCATATCTAGTTCGAAAAGCAGTCTTAGGAATGTCTTCTTGTCTTACCCTCAATTGGTGATACTCTGACCGGAGATCTATTTTTGAAAAGAAACTTGTATCTTGAAATTGATCAAAGAGATCATCGATTCTGGGAAGAGGATACTTGTTCTTTATAGTGACTTTGTTGAGTTGCTGATAATCGATACACATTCTAAGGGTTCCATCATTTTTCTTAACAAACAACACTGGAGCACCCCATTGGGATATTCTCAGCTGGATGAAGCCCTTATCAAGTAAATATTTTAATTGCAACTTCAACTCTTTGAGTTCCGCTAGTGCCATCCTATATGGGGGAATAGAAATCGGTGTGGTGTTGGGATCTAAGTCAACACCAAAATCAAACTCACGTTCAGGAGGATTCCTGGTAAATCCTCCGGAAAGACATCTTGAAACTCATTCACTATTGACTCAGAGTGTAAGCAAGGGACTTCTTGCTCTAAGTCATTGACTCTAACTAAGTGGTATAAATAACCCTTATCTATCATCTTATTGGATTTTAAATGTGAAACGATTTGGCCTACTGGATTTGAACTACGCCCTTCCCATTCCAGCTCTAACTCATTTGCAAACTGAAACCTCACTACCCTATTTCGACAGTCTATCGTAGCATAACACTTATGGATCCAATCCATACCCGAGCCACATCCTTGATCTTATATTCAGCTAACTCAGCCTCCTTCTCTTCATTAACACCCGTGGCATGCATTTAGAATCTACCATGTGTTCACCTCAATGCGAACGACCACACTTACTACACATCTTTCGATCACGCTGGGCATTTCTATCATTGCTCTTCTTAAAAAGGCCAGATCTTGAGTCTGGCACCTTAGACCACTTGGCCATCCTAATTCTTGTGTGTATTCTTCTACTCGCGCACACAAGAAGGAAGTCAGATACTTAGAATGACACAAAGTGTCAAAACTCTAGATAGCACGATAAAGAGTAGAAGAGGGGAAAATTCCTAACATCATATAGTCTCTAAGTCATGATTGTGGCGCGCTTCACAACCATAAGTTAAAAACTACGTAACGTGGTTGTTTTGAGCTTTAGTTCCTAGGTAATTTAACCTCATGCTCTGATACCAAGTTTGTCACGACCCAAATTCTGGAACCGGATTACAAACGGTGCCGTTAACCTCTCAGAGGTCGCAGACAAGCCTCTTCTTAGCTTTTATCACATTCATATAGTTAAATTTGCGGAAAAGTTAAAACTTTTAAAACATAATGAAGTATGCATAGACTTCATATAAAACTTACATGGTTTCATATACTATAAGCTCAAACTAAACAACCATCTACAATCGATTATGCAATTCAAAAGGAAGAATCAATATATCATAATAAGTTTGCCAAAATGGCCTTAATACAAAATCTTCAAAATGAAAACATCTGAAAGAAACGCTAGGGACAACATCCTCTAGCTATGTCTAAATACTAGGCTATGAAGATAGACGTACCATCCTCGAACTCGAGAGGACCTACCAAATGGTCTGGAGATCGCTGAGTCCAAACAGCTACAATGAATCTTCAATCTGCTCTCTAACCTGAACCTATAAAAATAGTAATTGTATAGGGTTAGTACACACTTGTACTATGTATGGGTATATGCACACATACAAGTAAGGACAATGCATGATCAAGGAAAGCTCTACCTAACAACATGCCATTTCTGGAAAGTGTAGTCACTAGACTTTCCTAATTCGTTATTTGAGATTTGTGGTATGAATATTATGTATTATAATGCATTCAAAACACACAACTCATTTTCTATATGAACACAAGACCTAGGAATCATGAACATAATTTTAGAACATCTCAGGCGAGAATTTATAATTTTGATCCTCCAAACCCGAGAGCTCCTTATCCCATACTTAGTTTATTTTTTCATTCTTTTCTTCTTTTTGTTGTCTAGTTCAATAATCTCCTTTGGTCTTATGTTTTACTTACAAGTGGAATGATTCATTGTAGTCCCATACCCACAATGAATCAAAGTAATCCAAGAGACTAAGGAAATGATTTAATTAAAATTTAGGGCATGAAATCTTTGTAAGCCAATCTTTATTGGTTAAACATATTATCCGATGTTGGCCTAATATAAGAAGTCATTATAAGCCAATGTTATTTGGCTATTTTCATTTGCCAATTATATAAGATCATTATAAGCCAATCTTATTTGGCTTTAATCATTTTCATAATATGAGATGTCATTATTGGCTATGCCCCTTACATATAGAAAACTTCATTCTTATCAAACATTGGCATTTATAAACTCTTGCTTTCTTAGTTTGCTTTGAACTTACATCTCTTCTTTCTTCTTACTTTCTTAAAGAAGTCCGTAGAATTAAGCTCATGTGAAGTTACATTAAATCCAGTGTCTTCCCCACACCGAAAAGAGGTGATTCACCGATCAAAGTGAATCCTAGATCATGCGAGTTAACATGAAATCCAGTTTCTGCCCCATACCGAAAAAGGGTGATTCACCGGCTAAAGTGAATCCATATCAAGTGTTTACCCCACACCAAAAAGGGGTGGTCCACGACTAAAGTGAAACCAGGAACATTCTTTTGAGAATTAACCGACATAGATCATGTGAGCTAAACATGAAATCCGGTGTCTTCCCCACAACGAAAAGAGGTGGAATCACTGGCCAAGGTGAAATCTAAACATACCTAGCTCTCTTAGGTGGAATCCACATGCTAGTTCCTATGTTGTCTAGACATAGTTCGAAGACTAGGAGATATTAGGAGACTCTTATCCACCATGGTGGAGCCTCATCTCATGAGACTTACATGTTCAAGCACAAGCTCATAGCTAGTCTATTGGTGCATTGCTCACTTTCTGTTATCTTCTTATCTTTTAGAGTTGACTCAAACATTATGGAAGCTTGCTTCTAGATTGAGGTTTACTTACTCTATTGATGACTTATCATCACTTTCTTTACATTGATGAAATGTGAATTTATCCTTATATAACATCTTTGGTGTTTATGAGACTTGTCTCACACGTTCTAACACCTTTGTTCGTGAGTATCTTAACATAGAAGTCTTAGGTGTAAGTGAGACTTGTCTCACTTCCTTTAACACCTCATTCTGGTCACTTTATTAAATTATACACTTTTGATTATGTTAATACTCACTTTACTTGCTTACGTTCATTTGGTATCTTCATATCATCATTTATGGACGTTGAGAACTTCATTCAATGAAATACTTATGTTCATAGTTCATTTGGTTAGGGCATGTTGGGAATGGTCCCAATTGTTGGCATACCCTTGGTTATGGATTCATTGAATTACCTTAGGAGTACTGGGCATTCCAACATTTTAGTCATATAAGATAGTATAGGGTATGTTGGGACTTGTCCCATTGATTGGCATACCCTTAGTTATTGATTCATTTTGTTATGTTGGTCATGCTTAATTTGACATTACATTATATTGGGCACATAATATTGATGTAAATTTGTAAATTTAGTATTGGCCTAGAAAATTTGGAAATGTCTTAATAGCCAATTTATTGGCACAAGCCAAGCATTCATTCAAGTATGATTGCATGAGATTTTCATTAGCCAATTCTATATCATAGTTTGGGCAAATCATTATCAACCAAGTCGATTGACTTCATGTAAACACTTTAATAAACTCATTATCTCAAACAAGTCAAGGTGTAACCGTGAGCATACTTCATGACCGAAATACATTTAACAGTGTGTAAACCTCATGACCGAAACAACCAAATCTTAACATACTTCTCGTTTTTGGACTTAATCAAATCTTACATTCCTTATCTCGCTTAAGTAGTACTTAACCATATACGAATCATAACTTATAGGTTTCTTTCGAACATTTACACATCAAGAAAATCAACACATTAAGATCAGCCAGCACCACATACCAACAACATGATCGAGATTACGTATACATGTTCATTAGAATTGTAAACAAAGAGACTAGGGAGAAGGACGTTCAACAAGAACGTTAGGAAGCAACCCTAGCTACGAGATTTCATAGATTCAAAACTTTAAAAATCCTCTTGGAGAAAGAATTCCATGAGAGAAAACCCATACCTTATGTAGATTGAATCTACAACGATCCCTTGTTACACGAAAACCTTGAAATCGCCCAAGAAAGAATTTAGCGTTCTACGTTCTTGCGGTTTGTTGATTACTGCCTTAGTCGTGAGTCTCTTGTGAATGGACGTGGTTTCTAGGTTTTTTGGAACTGATGTTGAATTCTTCAAATTTAGATTAAGTAACTTAATTAATAAATTAATTAGTTAATTACTAAAATACCCCTCCTAAGTTGACTTGACATAGGAGGACCATTGACTTAGCCAATTTAAATTTTGACTAAGTGTCTCGGCTGACCAAGACTTAATTTAATTAATTTGATGGCTTAATTAATTAAATAATTGACTTAAGAAATTACCAAAACACCCCTAAGTCACTAGGACCACAACTAACAACTTTGGACCATCCTAGGTTAGGTACTAGGTTGTCTCTTTCTTGTCTTAACCGAAATCTGGAAATTTCCTTAGTAGTTTAGGTTTTAGACTTTTAAATTAATTAATTAAGTTGCTAAATTAATTAATTAGGTAACCTAGGGTAATTACTAAAGAACCCCTAAGTTGTAAGGACCATAACCAACCCTTTGGACAATCCTAGGTTAGGTACTAGGTTGTCTCTTACTTGTCTTAGCCGATATCTGGAATTTGCTTAGTGATTTCGGTTTTGTCCATTTAAATTAATTAATTAAGTTGCTAAATTAATTAATTAAGTAACCTAGGGTAATTAATAAAGTACCCCTAAGTTGTTAGGACCATAACCAACCCTTTGGACATCCTAGGCTAGGTACTAGGTTGTCTCTTTAACTAGTTACTAGGTTAGTGTCACCAGGTTAAGTCTTAGGTTTTCGGGTGCACTAATTGGTTTATTTCTGTTAGTCCTAGGTTAGTTAGCTAGTTAGATCAGTTAATTAGAGTCTAGAGTTGGTTAGGGAGTTAGGCCCCACATGGAGGATCCTTGCACACTCCTGCCCCCTAATTACCCTAACCGAATTCGATTAGGGTGGTCCCCTCCCTTGGCCACTTCTTCACATGTGTTGCTTGTACTTTCCTAACTAACTATTCTTGATGGCTCATTTGGAATGTTTACTTATTGTCCCAAGGATCCTCACTATGTCCTTGGGCACTGCTTAATCTACATGATCATTTTAATTGATCATGTGCTATGGTATCTAGGCTTGACAAATAGATGCCTCATACCTCATTGCAAGTATTGTGAGAACATACGTGTTTAGCTTAGGGTCTTTATTGCAGGTACATGTCTTAAACAAGCTCATTAAACAAGCTCATTAATGTTAGAAAATTGGCTAATACCCTTAAAGCCAATATTTTTTAATATGCCCAATATTTTGCTTATTTGGGTATTATATAGAAATTGGCTAATACCCTTAGTCAATTTTCTATACTATGCCCAATATTTCTCAATATTGGGCATTGGGATGCCTAAGTACCCTCAATACACATTGTTAAAGACCTATTGGGCTCTTCACTAGACATGTAATTTGTCACGACCCGGATTCTGGAATCCGAATCATAACCGGCGTCGTTGACCTCTCAGAGGTCGCAGACAAGCCTCTTCTTGCATTGGTCACACTCATACGGTTAATTTAGCGGAAAATTTAAAACTTTTATTTATATTTTAAGTATACATAGACTTCATATAAATGCGTATTTGTAAGGAAGTTCATTGCTCACACATCAACCATCTAGTTATAGAAACATATAACTTGAAAGAAATACAATCTCATTTTATAAGTAATACTTGCCAAAACGACACTATTACAAGTGTCTGAATAAAATAGGAAAGAAACACTAGTGGAACATACTCCACTAGTTCAAACCTACTACTAAGCAAGAAATGTAAAGGCAGGCATCCTCGAATGCATGAGGACCTACCAAGTCCGGATGAAATCTCTGAGTCCGAACAACTACAATGATACCTTCAACGTCCACCTGAGCCTGCACCTTAAATAGTAATATTGTATGGAATTAGTACACACCTGTACTAAGTATGTGTATATGCAGCAACACATAACGGTAATGCATGAACAAGAATGGCTCTTCCTAATCAACATGCTTTCTTAGGAGGTCAAGTCTCTGGACTTGCCTAATTCGTAATAGGAAGGTCATACCATGAATATGTCACACATCATACACACATAGGTTCACATAACATACATTTCATGTTTCATATATTATAGACATCTCAAGTGAGGGCCTAACATATGGGACCTCAACCCGAGGGCCTACTTTACCAAACACAGAGTCTACATAATTCGTTCATTCGTACTTCACATTATTCATTTCATTCATTCATAGGCTGATGTAAACACCAGCTATACCTAGGATGAAGTTTAAGACTCTCATCGGATCATGAAGTACAGTGACCAAGAATGACCTAATGTCATTACTTGAGTCCGATTTCACCTCCTGATTGTTTTGCACAAACACCTTCGGTATCGTTCATTTCATTATCTTTCATACTTTGAGGAACTTCAACCTTAACCGACATAGATCATGTGAGCATCATGAAATCCGGTGTCTCCCCCACACCGAAAAGAGGTGGAGTCACTGGCCAAAGTGAAACCAAAACATGCTAGCTTCATGGGTTCGAACCAAGCTAGTTCCCTATGGTGGCAACATAGTTCAAAGACTAGGAGATTTAGGGAGACCCATACCCACCTTGGTGGACAGTCTCATCTCATGAGAATTACGTGAACCTCCGCCCTTCCCGAAAGAAGGCATCACCACTAATAACTAGCCTATCGGTGCTCGATTTAAAGTTCCTATTAACATTCAGCTCATACATCATCGAAGCTTGCTTCTAGCATGAGGTAGTCATAGCTCATTAGATGATTTCTCATATCTTCTTTACGTATTAAGTGTGAATTGTCCTTACACTTACATATAGAATGTGATTGAGACTTGTCTCTTATTATTCAACACTCTCTTAGGTGAGTACTTTTAGTGACCTTTACTTAGGCTTGTGTCACGCCTCAAAACCCATTAAGACGGACAGGCACCCGATGCCCTAAAGGCCCGAGAGAACCAACCTGCAACCTGTTCTTACTGAGCATATACTATAACAATTGAGACAAGTTAACTTAGGATGCAGCGATACAAAACAACGTAAGTAGGTCCAAAATTTATGTACAATACATGGCCGTCGTGGCCACAACTCCTTAAGACACAACTGAACCATGTACATACGTCTACAAAGACTCTAAAAGATAGAAGACTAGAGTAGGTCGGGACAGACCCCGCCTTACCCTTAACTATGATACAATACCAAATGAATTTACCAAGGACTCAATAAAGATCCGAATTAACTTGGAGCTCACCAAAAGTAGCAGAATTTCGAGTGCTCCTATTGAGGAGGTCTACTAGCTGGAGTACCTGAGCCTGCAGCATGAAATGCAGCGTCCCCAATACGGGATGTCAGTATGAAAAATGTACTGAATATGTAAGGCAAATAGTATATGTAATACAAGGTTCAAATGAAATCAAGTAGCAACATATGAGTGCATAGATTAGGAGAGAAGCCCACATTTGCTTACTCTTGTGGATTCAAGTAAGCTACATTCTTTTCTTTACCTTTTTGTATGTTATAATCTTTGTTGGACATGTGATACAAGTGACCAACTGATCAGTGGTAGAAGAGGATGACCCATGCTAGGCGTATTAACCCCTGGGATGCGGTCCTCATAATTACACAACTTGGGATCGGCCCATGCTAGGCTTTCGCCCCTGAGCTGCCACCCTTCTATACCAATAGGGATCGGCCCATGCTAGGCTTTCGCCCCTGAGCTGCCACCCTTAATTATATAGATTCCTTCACTTAGATTATTTAATCTTTGAGATTATTGTTAATCAGTTCATAACTCTTTTGAGATATATTTTGGATAATCATAACACTTTTGAGATGTTGATTTGGTGGTCATAATCATCTTGGAGATATAAAAATACGGAACAGTAGTGGAATACATGAAAATAATACTTTGAGGCAGTAACAATGACATAAGGAGCTATGAAACATCAACACCTTACTTTAAGACCTTAATGGCACAATTGACTTCAATTGGCTTAGGAGAGGGATTCATCAAACTTTGTTTTGCAAATACCATTTCTATAATAGCGCAAGGGGAATAATTACACAAGTATAGAGTAGTGAACATATAATGAAATAGTTCTATGTACTTAGAATGGGAAAAGAAATATTGTTAGCTATTTGGAGATAGTACGCTGCCACTATGCTTCCTTTTCTAGAAATAGAACTTACGGGAAACACTTCATTGATATTAATTACAGGTGCCAAATTTCATGCCAAAAGGATATAGAATAGAATAGCCTTACATACCTTATTTTTCTGACCAATACTACTATCACGATTCAGCCTTCCTTTTTGGGTGCTAATCTACAACATAAATCATGATTAAGCTAACATCAGTAGCTAATCACAATAAGGTCCTCGAAAACAGTAGCTAAAATTTTAATGGAAATCAAACCCATACAACCCTTACATAAATGGTGAACCACCACACCCTTCCTCTACACATTAATACAACTTCATACATCATCTTCCAAGATATCCAAACTGCCCTCAACAACAATATTCATAAGGCAGCCACTATCAATCTCAAATCTGTCAGCATAATAGGAGAATATTGACTCAAAGATCTATCACAATCCATAAATTCTTGATAAATATATACAAAATTCTCCACTCCAAACATGATCAAAGAGAGGAAAACAAATGGGTTGAAGTCTTACCTTAATTCTGGACATTTATCCTCTAAACTTGTACTTCAAGAATTCAAACTCTCCTTCAAACTCTTACTTGAAAAAAATGAGACAACACTCAATAACCCTAAGGTGTTTTAGGGCTGCTTATTGAAGCCAAGAGAGACCAAGAAAGAAACTTAAGGAAATCTGAATTTTGCAAGTTCAAAATGGAGAAAATAGACTTGATCCTTATCCTTTGAAAAAGGAGGTGTTATGGCCGACATTCTTGACCAATTTTGGGCCATATAATGTCAAGTAGGTGTCCCACCTGCTTGTCCTTTTAACTTGGGCCTTTTTGGACTCAAGATTATTGGACCTTGGCTGTCTATTTTCCCTTTGTCCTTATATTCAATTTGGGACAGATTAATGCAAGTAGGTGGTACACACTTGGCCCAATAACATGGTAAAACAAATCTTAGGAGGTGATGCACTTACCTAGTTTCACTTGGGCTTTATCCATAATGGGCCAATTGGCAGATTGGGCTGCTGGGCTTTCTTTCATTCACAATTTTCTTTAATAGGTTTGGGCTTCAAATGAGCCCCTAAATATAAGACTAAATCTGGTCAATCAAACTTGGCCCCTTTAACTATACTATAGCTCAAGTAGGTGATGCTGCAGCTAGGTCAATTACACCTTACTATAATTACTTAAATACTTTCCATTGGAGTTAACTTGCAATACATATGCTGAAACGTGCAAGGCATTACATTACCTTCCGAGCTAGTTTAAACCAACACTAATCATATAAGAAACATGATCCCTCACCTACACTATAAGTCTATGTCAAGTATAACATGAATAGAACTACCACATACAAAATACAGGCCGTTACATCCTTCCCCCCTTGGAACATTCGTCCTCGAATGTTAGCATGGTTGTCCGGCCTAAACAAGTTCAAGCCTAAGTTAGTACTACTATTAATCACATTGAACATATAGACTTATACTTACTTGTCAATGCCTCCACTAACATTTTGATCATTCCCACTAGTGTGAAAGAGGTGAGGATACTTCAATTTCATTGCTTCTTCTGCTTCCCATGTAACTTGTTCTACCTGTTGGTTTCTCCATAGTACTTTTACAGAAGCTACTTCTTTATTTCTTAACTTTCTAACTTGTCGATCCAGAATAGCAATGGGTACTTCTTCATAAGTGAGATCTCCCGTAACCTGTACGTCTTCAGTAGGAGTAATACGAAATAGGTCACCTACGTATTTCCGTAACATTGAGACATGGAACACCGGATGAACTGATGAAAGTTCTTGTGGTAGCTCTAACTCATAGGCTACTTGGCCAAATTTTCGGATAATCTTATATGGCCCTATATAGCGTGGACTCAGCTTTCCCTTTTTACCAAACCTCATTACCCCTTTCATCGGAGACACCTTCAAGAACACCCAATCCCCTATAGAGAATTCTAGTCCTCTCCTTCTAATATCTGCATATGATTTATGTCGACTTTGAGCTGTTTCTAGCCGCTGCTGTATCACTTTGACTTTTTCCATAGCTTGATGAACAAGATCTGGCCCAAATAAGCCAGTTTCACCCGGTTCGAACCAGCCAATTGGTGATCTACACTTTCGACCATATAAAGCTTCATAAGGTGCCATTTTAATGCTCGAATGATAGCTATTGTTATAAGCAAATTCAATAAGTGGTAGGTGATCATCCCAGCTACCCTCGAAATCTAATATACAAGCTCGCAGCATATCCTCAAGTGTCTGAATTGTACGTTCTGCCTGACCATCCGTTTGAGGATGAAAGGCTGTACTTAAATTCACTTGTGTTCCCAAACTCTTTTGAAATGACTTCCAAAAATTTGCTGTGAATTGAGCTCCTCTATCAGATATTATAGAGATTGGCACTCCATGTAGTCGAACTATCTCCTTAATGTACAGCCTCGCATACTCTTCAGCTATATAAGTAGTCTTCACCGGCAAGAAGTGTGCTGCTTTGGTAAGTCTATCAACTATTACCCATATGGAGTCAAACTTCCGGAATGAGCGAGGCAAACCAGTAACAAAATCCATGTTGATCATGTCCCATTTCCAAATTGGAAGTTCTATACGCTGCATGTAACCTCCGGGCTTTTGGTGTTCTACTTTTACCTGTTGACAATTTGGACACTGAGCCACGAATCCTGCAATGTTCTTCTTTATGTCCCCCCACCAATACATTTCTTTCAAGTCATGATACATTTTAGTTGACCCCGGATGAACGGAGTACCTTGAATTATGTGCTTCCATCATGATCCTCTTTCTTAGTTCATCTATATTAGGTACACACAATCTGTTTTGACATCGAAGTACTCCATCTTGCTTAAGCTCAAATGCCTTTGTCATACCATGTAGTACATTCTCTTTAAGTTGTAAAAGAATTGGATCAGTGTACTGCTTCTCTTTCACTTCCACTATTAACGAGGATTCTGCCGCATTTTGCACAATAACCCCTTCGTCTTGAGATTCAAGAAGGCGAACGCCCAAGTTCGCTAGTTGGGACAGATCCTAAGTCATTCCTTGTCTTTCCGTAGACTTCCCATAAGTGCTTGCCATTATTTTACGGCTTAAAGCATCAGCTACTACATTAGCTTTACCGAGATGATATAAGATGTCAATGTCATAATCTTTTAATAGCTCCAGCCACCTTCGCTGCCTCAGATTTAAGCCACCTTCGCTGCCTCAGATTTAAGTCTTTTTGCTTAAAAATATATTGCAAGCTTTTGTGATCAGTGTATATGTCAACATGAACTCCATACAAGTAGTGGCGCCATATTTTCAAAGCAAACACAACTGCTGCTAGCTCTAGATCATGGGTTGGATAATTTTTCTCATGTGGCCGCAGCTGCCTTGAGCCATAAGCTATAACTTTACCATGCTGCATCAATACACAACCTAAGCCCACTCCCGAAGCATCACAGTACACTACATAGCCTTCTGTACCTTCTGGAAGTACCAACACAGGTGTAGAAGTTAATTTACTCTTCAGCTCTTGGAAGCTTCTTTCACACTCATCGCTCCACTGAAACTTGGTTCCTTTGTGTGTTAGCTTTGTTAAGGGTGCAGCCATGGAAGAGAATCCTTCAACAAACCTTCTGTAATAACCTGCCAATCCAAGAAAACTACGGATCTCCGTAGGCGTTGTAGGTCTTGGCCATCTTTTCACGGCTTCTATTTTCTGGTTATCAACCCTTATTCCTTC
>JABWTJ010000937.1:57958-129492 GCA_016801875.1 Solanum sitiens | reverse complement strand
GATCTGGCCCTCTTAGAATGCCCTGTTTCCAACTCTTGTGTTCTTCTTCTTTGCCTTTGATCCTCCAATTTTTGTGCAAAAGCCTGCATCCTTGCTATATCCATATCTTTATTTAATGAAGCAATTGTACAGTCTCTAACCAGATATGAATCTAACCTGTCCACAAAACGATGAACTCTATCCTCCATAGTAGCTACTACATTAGGAGCATACCTGGCCAAGGAATTAAATTTGAGACTATACTCCCTCACACTCATATTTCCTTGGTGGAGATTTAAGAACTGATCCGCACGGGCCTCTCGGATCTCCAATGGCAGATAATGATCAAGGAATGCCTTTTTGAACTCTTTCCACATAGCTGAAGGTGCATTTGTTCCCCTAGATTGCTTCCAAGCTTCATACCACAATATAGCCACACCCTGTAATCTGTATGCAGCTAGCTCAAGTGCTTCTTTACCACTTACATGCATAATATCCAAAGTGCGTTGGATTTGATCTATAAAGTCTTGGGATCTTCATTAGGATCTGACCCGGTAAATGATGGAGGGTCCAAGTTAAGAAAATCACGTATCCGTGTTCCAGCTGATCTAACTACACCACTAGTACCTGCAACTGGACCTTCTTGCCTTTGGCCATGACCAGCAACTATACGAGTCAATAATTGGACTGCATTCCTCAAATCTTGCTCGGTAGCATTAATAGGGGGTTCCTGAAGTTCATCTTCCCTCCTTATTTCTTCAGGAGATGGAGGCGTCGAGGAAGTCTGCGATAGAGACTCATCTTGAGCCCCACTTTGAACAGCTTGACTTGGTGGTGGTTGGCTGATCCCTTCTTGGGCAGCCACTTCTACTCGTTTACCAGTACTTTTACTCCTTCTCGTAATCGGCATCTTTGCTATAATAAAACAATTGAGGAATTAGATATGATTCACCTACAACACAAGTTCTATCGCACGATCTAAGAAATGAAAGAAATGAGACAACTCCTATATGTCCCGTAGCCTCCTGTTTATAAATGTGGTGCACAACACATCCATAAGCAAGACTCTACACAGACACGGATTTGTAGACTCCCTGGATGACTGCTCTGATACGCAAGTGTTGTCACGCCTCAAACCCATTAAGACGGACAGGCACCCGAGGCCCCTAAAGGCCGAGAAGCCAACCTGCATACCTGTTCTTACTGAGCAATATACTATAACAATGGAAAGTTAACTTTGGATGCAGCGATACAAACCACGTAATTAGATCAAAAGTTATATACAAGACGTGGCCGGTGTAGGCCACAACTCCTTAAGACACAACTGAACCATGTACATACGTCTACAAAGCCTCTAAAAGATAGAAGACTAGAGTAGGTCGGGACAGACCCCGCCTTACCCTTAACTACGATACAATACCAAACGAATTTACAAGGACTTAATAAAGCTCCGAATCAACTTGGAGCTCACCAAAAGTAGCAGAATTTCGAGTGCTTCTACTGAGGAGGTCTACTAGCTGGAGTACCTGAGAGCCTGCAGCATGAAATGCAGCGTCCCCAATACGGGACGTCAGTACGAAAAATGTACTGAATATGTAAGGCAAAAAGTATATGTAATACAGGCACAAATGAAATCAAGTAGCAACATATGAGTGCATAGATTAGGAGAGAAGACCACCTTTGCTTACTCTTGTGGAATCAAGTAAGCTAGATTCTTTTCTTTACCTTCCTTGTATGTTGGGGCATGTGATACAAGTGACCAGCTGATCAGTGGTAGAAGAGGATGACCCATGCTAGGCGTATTAACCCCTGGGATGCGGTCCTCATAATTACACAACTTGGGATCGGCCCATGCTAGGCTTTCGCCCCTGAGCTGCCACCCTTCTATACCAATAGGGATCGGCCCATGCTAGGCTTTCGCCCCTGAGCTGCCACCCTTAATTATATAGATTTCTTCACTTAGATTCTTTAATCTTTGAGATTGTTGTTAATCAGTTCATAACACTTTTGGGATGTTGATTTGGTGATCATAATCATCTTGGAGATATGAAAATATGGAACAGTAGTGGAATACATGAAAATAATACTTTGAGGCAGTAACAATGACATAAGGAGCTATGAAACATCAACACCTTACTTTAAGACCTTAATGGCACAATTGACTTCAATCAATCTCAAATCTTTCAGCATAATAAGAGAATATTGACTCAAAGATTTATCATCATCCATGAATTCTTGATAAATATATAAAAAATTCTCCAATCCAAACATGATCAAAGAGAGGAAAACAAATGGGTTGAAGTCTTACCTTAATTCTGGAAATTTATCCTCTAAACTTGTATTTCAAGAATTCAAACTCTCCTTCAAACTTCTTACTTGAAATGAGACAGCACTCAAGAATCCCTAAGGTGTTTTAGGGCTGCTTATTGAAGCCAAGAGAGACCAAGAAAGAAACTTAAGAAAATTTGAAATTTTGCAAGTTCAAAATGGAGAATAAGACTTGATCCTTATCCTTTGAAAAAGGAGGTGTTATGGCCGACACTCTTGACCAATTTTGGGCCATATAATGTCAAGTAGGTGCCCCACCTGCTTGTCCTTTTAACTTGGGCCCTTTTGGACTTAATATTATTGGACCTTGGCTGTCCATTTTTCCTTTGTTCTTTTAATCAGCTTGGGACAGATTAGTGCAAGTAGGTGGTACACACTTGGCCCAATAACATGGTAAAACAAATCTTAGGAGGTCATGTACTTACTTAGTTTCACTTGGGCTTTATCCATAATGGCCAATTGGCAGATTTGGCTGTTGGGCCTTCTTTCATTCACATTTTCTTTAATAGGTTTGGGATTCAAATGAGCCCCTAAATATAAGCCTAAATCTGGTCAATCAAACTTGGGCCCTTTAACTATAATATAGATCAAGTAGGTGATGCAGCTGCTAGCTCAATTACCACCTTACTATAATTACTTAAATACTTTCCATCGGAGTTAACTTGCAATACATATGCTAAAACGTGCAAGGCATTACATCACCTTCCAAGCTAGTTTAAACCAACACTAATCATGTAAGAAACATGATCCCTCACCTACACTATAAGTATAAGTCAAGTATAACATGAATAGAACTACCACATACAAAAATACAGGCCGTTACAATAACACTTAAACACTTTCAAGGACATCAAGGACTCAACTAGCAGCATTTCACACGTCACATAAATGTCAAGACATTCTTAGTAAATGCACTAAACTTACAAGGAGCACCAACTTCATATAATCAAGCATTCTGACGTAACAAAAGCAATTTGGAACAAGTTCCACTATTCAAATCATAAACTCATTTCTTCATTTATGGAGGAACTACATTATCCAACATTAGACTTGCTCATACAAATCATTTCCACACACTTTGCAACCATTAACCATGGAAATACAATTTAGTCAAATTCTCAATTTTTTTACAGTGAAGCATGTATAAAAAAATCAATAATTCATCTTTTAAGCAATCTAATATGAAGGCATGTCAATATGGAAGGTAAGAATATATAAACTCATCTTACAACAAGAACATAACAACCACAAAGGATTAAGACTTACCAGGACTCTCATTCCGGATCAGTTCCTTACTCCGTCCCCATTACATAGCAATGATTCTTCCTTGGAGCATTAGCATCCGGACCACCACTAGGGGCATGGTTTATCTCTTTTCCTTTTGCCATGATGTTAGGGAAGTTCCTCAACTTGTTACCCTTATTACCACACCCAAAGAAACCATCCGTTCCGTCAAGACACTTACCCAAATGTTGTTTTCTACAAGTAGCACACGTAGACCTCTCAAAAGTATGGCCACCTCCTTGGGAATTTACTTGGAAGCCCTATCTTTGTTCCCCATGGAAGACTCTTAGTTATAGAACCTCTTCTTAGGTTTGGGTTGGGATTGTTCATCCGACCTAGGCCTCTTACCCTCTTGTCTTATCTGCCTAATTTTGGACTCCTCAATTTGTTGTGCATACACCATAGTCTAGAGATATTCATTTCATTAAGAAGCATTGTCGTACGACACTCTTTCTCCACCAAGCTAGACACTCCCATCACAAATTTATTCATCCTAGCCCTAGGGTTGGACACTATGGTTCGGGCACACTTAGAGAGTTGGGTGAATTTCAGAGAGTACACTTTCACACTAATTTCCCCTTGAGGAAGATTCATGCATTCCACCATCTTTTTCTCCCTCCACTCTAAGGGGAAGAACCTATCAATAAAAGACTCTTCGAACACTTCCTGATCTACAAGACCATCCCTTAAGGGTCTCTCATCCCTCAATTTCTCAAACCACGGTTGAACCACATCTTTGAGTTGATAAGCGGATAACTCCGCTTTCTTCGTAGAGGTCACACCCATAGCATCCACCACCTTGAATATTTCAGCTATGAAGCTTTGTGGATCTTCATCCACCTTAGTGCCATGAAAAGTATGAGGGTTCATCCTCATGAAATCCCAAATTCTAGAAGCGGGAGTACTTACATTGGGTTGAGGTCCACCTCATTGGTTTGATTGGGCAACCAAATTATTAGTGATGACTTGAGGTTGGGTCGTCATGAGTCTGGTCAAATGCATAAGGGAAGCCCTTAACTCCGTATTAGTTATATCCCCTTCAACAAAGGGAGATTGAGGAGCTTGGGGCATAGGGGGCAATTGGGGCACTTGAGGTCCTTGAGGTTCCGGAGGGTGAACCTCCTCATTCACATCCTCTAGGCCAACTATAGGGACTTGATCACCATGGGGAGGGATCATCTCATAAGCTACCCCTTCGTCCTCTGTTCTAGCGGTTGTCCTCCTTGTATTCATTTCCTATAAACACCAGAGAAGAGGTTGAGAAAGACATATTACAGAACTCAACTCTAAAGCACGACACTAGAATAATGAATAAAGTAGAACTTCTATCCCCTTATAGACTCCTGCTAATGGATGTGTCGCGACTCACACTGATGACCAAGACTCTACTAAACGTGGCTTGTGAGACTTTGGACCCTGGACTATTTCCTAAAACCTTATGCTCTGATACAAAGTTTTTTACAATCCGCAAGTACACCCTAGAAGTTAGGGCAACCCTTTAGGTCGGAGTAAGGCGTACTTGTCTTTCGAAGGTCTTGTACTAGCCTCTTAGCTATCATTCATAACATAAGACATCAAAAGTATTGCGGAATTAAAACTTTTCACGATAAATAATAATAAGGAAAACATTTTATTTTTTGATACTATAGGATAGTCTCATTGTCACAAGCCAACTTAAAGACACAAAATAAATATCTTAGGGACACGACCCTTTACATTGAATGAAAATACATAGTAAGTCTTAATAGTAGAAACTAGGAAATAGAATTGTGCCCTCGGATATATGATGAGATACTTAGTCTTGAGAAAGTTGATTCCCAAGCTTGCCTTCTAGCCTTCTACTTGCCTCCAACATATACTTATAAAGTATAGAAAAGTATGGGGTTAGTATAAGACTTTGTACTAAGTATGGCATATGCGAAAACATGCAAAAAGGGTCGTTTTAGTAGAAATAAGCTTTCATGTCAATTGAGTAAAACTTTCATGAATATAGAAATGAAATAACACATAACTCATCATTTAGAACATAGGAAAGGGTTTTCAAGTATGTAACACAAAGAGGCAGTTTACAGTGAATTCAAGAGAATTAAAGTGAACTCATTTCCCTAGAAGTTTCCCTAACCAAGGTTATCCTAAGACTCACAAAGGTATACATGAGGGAACCGCCCATACCATTCCTTCAATACTCACCTAAGTGATCCTCAAGGCTACCTATTATAGGCTTACTTCGCACGGGTAATAAGTCCACACTCCTATAACTAAAAATTAGAGAAACATGCTTGAATCTAGAACTTCACATAAGTACCCTTCCCCAAGTGAACTTGTACAAAGTGCAATGTGAGAATAACATCCCATACTACTACTCCCAGTTTGTGCTCCTTGAGGATTCCATGACGTTAGGTACACTACATTAATCATTCGTAACATCCTTATACAAGACATAGAAATAATATGTTTTCTTAACATTAGAAATTAAGCCACATAACATAATTTCATTACATTAATACATTAAAGATAAAGACACACAAAGACTCCCCTTTCAAGTGTCTACTTGTGCAATGGATAAATAGTTTCCTATACCACCACTACCCTAAGTAGTACACTCTTTAGGAGATTTAGTACTTTACATTCTTTTGTGGGGAATAGATTTAACCGACATAGACCATAAGAGATAGACATGGAATCCTGATATTAACCCTTATCGGATGAGGGATCCCCACTTGCCTAGACTAGGGTCATTCTCTTAGCCTTTACATGGATTGTCCAATAGCTACAACTATACGGGCACATACTTAAGGGATAAGGAGATTGCTTCTAAGTAACTCATTCTCTACTAACGAGGAGTACACACCTCAAGAGGTACATTGGGTACAACATCTATACTCACAATGTGTACCCACCTGTAAGACCTCGAAAATGAGTTAGGGTGTATAGAGCCTCACTTGTACCTATAAGCTTTTTAACATGTTAATACAATGCTTTAATGTATGTTTAGGTGATTTGGAAGTCAAACGTCAAGGGACGACTAAGACGGTCGATGACTAAGTAACCTATGTGCCTTATATGTGTTTATATGTGTTTATGTGTGTTTCATGAGCTTATGAGATCCTTATATGAGTTATTATAGTGTTTATAGGCAGTGTGTCAAGTTTCATGATGTTTGGAGGTAAACGTCCAATAACGTCCATGACGTTCGAAAGGTTTGCCTTGAAACAACCATATCTCTTATAATATAAATAAATATGTGAGCCATTACCTATGAAGGTAAAGGTATTTGAATCCTCTTTCCAACACCACCAATTTCGCATCAATCTAGTTTTCGAGTAAAAAGTTATGACCGTTTTAGTGAATAGTATAGTGCAGTTCCGTTTTGGCCGCGGGAAAATAGTAATTAAGGTAATTTTCCTATCCTTTTCCACTAGGAAAACTTAAATAAAACGGATTTCACAAGTCCTGTAAAGCCCTAAATAGTCCTAATTCCATCTTTAAATTCATCATTCTCTTCTCTCTCAAACCCTAGGACAAAACCTCAAGAAAAAATCAAAGTAGAAGACTCCATTCAAGAAAATTAAAGATGTGTCAAGATTCTTTAAATAAGGGTAAGATTGAAGCTAGGGTTGAAGTTATTCATTGATTTCTTCACCAAATTTTAGTGGATTATTTATTTAATAAAGGTATGGTGATCCTTCATCTCTAAGTAACCTTCCATTTGGAGAGTTAATCTCAAAGTTTTCAAAGAGATTTCATGATCAAACTTTCAGTCATTGAATCGAGCCATGGGTTCTTTCTAAAAACGTTATCAAAGTCTTAATCATGATGAATTGATGATAATGTATTGGTTTTAACGTGAAAAACAATCCAATTGCATTGTGAACCCATGTCCCTTCCCAAACTGGATTTAGCCTTGCATGGGCATTGTGACCATGACTTGTTATTAGTTGAATTGTGATTTTATTACTTTGAAATGCTTATGTCTACTGTTATTTACGTTTATTAATTATGAATTGATGATGAAGGATCCATGTGGATAAATGTATGAAGATTTGAATATGCCTAGTTTAGATCTCCATGTATTCACAGTAACATTAGTTTTATAATGTGTAAAATTGGAATTCGATTATGATAGGATGCTTGTAGCTACTACCTTAGAATAATACCATGGTTGAATTGTGGATATAAATCTTATATGGTCAAAGAAAAGAAGTCTTGGTTTGAATTGATCTAGGTTTTTCTACTCTATAAAATTGTAACTTGTGATCTTGACGTTAGGTTGGTTGTCATGTGACTCGATTATGGTGAATTGTCCTTAGCTACTGCCTATATGTATAATCTGAGGATAATTAGGTACAATTGATCTAATATTAATAGATAACCATTGAATTGGTAAAGATTGATTTAGGTTGTTATAGCCTATTGACTTGGTAGAGTAATGTATATGTTGTGATCTATATCTTAGGGTGGATGAAGCATGATTAAGCTATGATGTTCTATCTCTTTAGCTACTGCCCTAAAAGCATATTATTGATAAAATATGATTGATGAACAAGACTAGAGAAATTGGTTGATTATCTAAAACTCTCTACTTTCTAGTATATATGTGATGTATTGTATTATATTGTAGTATAATCTTGTAGCGACTTGTACATGGTTTATTTCATGATTATTGTACTTTAGCTACTACCTTATATTGAATTGTTGATAAAAGAGTAGTAATGGTCAATGATTACCAAAGTCTAAAGGATTGGTAAGCACTTCTATACTCTTGTACTTCTCTATTTTTCTATTGTATTGTTAAATGATGAATCCTTGTATGACATTGTGTGGTATGGTTCAGTTATGGTGGTGGTGTTTACTTTATTTTCGTTATATGTGTTGACTATGGCCTTGAAACCAAATTGATGAATACATGAGTGTGTGGTTATGATGATCACACTATGTGAAGCCTATGCCTACTTTCCGATTCTAGTTGTGATCTAGTTTGTAAGGCTATTGTATAAGCATGCATATATCTATGTTAAGATCATGTGTAGGTGCTGCCGTTAATGAAGTGTTAGTGTTTACATGATGAGATGAAATGTATGACATGAAGTTCTAATATGACTATGTGACCAAAGCCCTATATTAAAGTGTATGTTGGTTGGCTATAGTTTTGTATTTGGTACAAGAAGAATATGTTAAGTCTTGTGGTCTCGTGATAGGTCTACTAAGTATGTGTGAGGTTATGGGGCTTCATATGTACATTGCACTAATAGATTTAGATTGGGATTATGAGTAAGGTTTCATAAGGTCCTATATGAAGCAAAATAAGTATATATGCATAATGACAAGAGTTTACTGTAATGTTCTTATGTTTTGGACTAAGTGTGTCTGTCATTTATTATAATTTTATGAGGGTATGTGTTGGCTTATATAAGTTGTATGAATGATTCCTTGTGGCCTTAAGGTGGTGCATTGCACCAAGTATCACTAGAGGGTTACTTGGGAGATTAAGAAGTTCAAAAAAGATGTTCACTGTTAAAGAAAAATGCTTACTGTAAAAAGAAAAGAGCTCATTGTAAAGTGACCTCAAATGTGCCTTAAATTCTATATGTGATTTTATATGATGTTTGGCCCTTGAATATGTTTATACGAAGTATGTAAATGATATAAATGCTATTGTATAAAGGTCTTATGAAGATTTACTCAAAAAGGCATGAAGTATGATTTCAAGAAAATGTCCCTTTTAAATGAATGTTTTTGCATGGTTGCCATACTTAGTGCATTCTTGTACTAACTCCATTCTTCTCTACTTTTTACACAAAGAGTAGGTTATGCATGCGTAAAGGATGTCCTCAATGGTGAATATATTTATAGATGATTCTCAAGCTCAAGGAAAGGAATCCTTAAGTCCAAGGATTCCTAATGTCATGTCTTTACTGTAAAGTTTTTAAATATTGCACTTATGTATTATGTTATGAGGGTCGTGTCCCTAAAGTACTCTTATGATGTTAAGTGTAGGATGGCATAGGGGACTAGAGACTTTAACTATGTATAATGATATTTTATATATATATGAAGTAATGTTCTAGCATATGATGTGCTAAGAAAGTTTTAAAATTTCTGCTAAATTTACCTATGACAATGCGATGAATGATAACTATGGGCTTTTATAAGACCTCCGAGAGGTCAAGTATGTCACGTTACTTCTAGGGGATGCTCCCCGGTTGTGAAAAATGTGGTATCAAAACATGAGGTTTATGATAGTGATTTTAGGTTCTAAAAGTCTCATATTGCCACGTCTAGTAAAGTCTCGATCAGCGGTGTAAATCGCGACACATCTATGAGTGAGAGGCTATAGGACGATAGAGTTTCCCTTCTTCGTCATTCTCATATTGTGCCATAGAACTTAAATCTATAAGTTCTCTCTCTTATGTTTTCTTGTCCGGTGGTCTTATAGATGTGATTGCTTAGATGAGATTGTATCTCTATACTTGAGGGAGAAAAGGTGAGTTTTGATGCTTATCTTTGTTTTATGATTTCTTGAGTATGTGTGAAGGTGAATTTTGCAATGATATGTTGATATGATGTCCCTTGTGGCTTGAGACTTATGTGAAATAGCATGTTATGTTGGGAATTATATGTTATGATATGGTTAAAGCATGCTTGGAATATGTTAAATGGTAAAGATGTATGTTTCCTAAGAATATATATATGATGTTTCAAATGTTGCCTTTGTTTATATGTGTGAACCTTCATGATTGTTTTGTATGGATTGGAGTCCTTTGTATAGACTTGATCCTAGGTGTGAAGGTAATATGTTGTCCTTTTAGGGTGATTATATGGGTTTGATTGACCTAGAAGTCACCTTAAAGTAAGGTTGAACAAAAAGGAAGATTCCCTATGGTTAAGTCTTCTCAATTGTTTCCCCTAATGTTGTATGACCTTGGTGTCTATTGTATGGTATAAAAACCCTATGTGGTTGAATTAGTCTGACCTAACTTGAAAATTGGGGGATAATTTGCATAGATGATGAGGTTTAGAATGCCTTTGTTGACTTACTGTAATTTTTATTAAAAGTGGTAATCACTTTTAAGTGATGAAAATGAAGGTTGTTAAGTTAAGATCCTCTTAAGGTTTGTTAAGTTTCTCTTAATTGGGTTTATCCTAAGTGGGTGATGGTGATGTAAGTAGTAAGATTGTAGATATTTCCATGTTATCCTTCTATTCTTACTTGAACTTGAATCTAATAATTTTTTAGTAAGCTTGTTCATGGTAGAAGTCTTGTCTCAAATATGAATTGCCTGACCTTCACTATGGTATGTCTTCATTGACACTATCTTAATAGTATTTTGAAGATTCTAAAGTACTTGAAAGGAAATTTTTGATTAACTTCATGGTTTTCTCATGTTCATTGTGCATCTTTATATGCTAGTTGTGCATTTAACTTCATGAGATAAGGTAAGAAACATGTTTGAAGTCACTTTTAGTATGTAAGTGTCACGCCTCAAAACCCATTAAGACGGACAGGCACCCGATGCCCTAAAGGCCCGAGAGAACCAACCTGCAACCTGTTCTTACTGAGCATATACTATAACAATTGAGACAAGTTAACTTTGGATGCAGCGATACAAACCAACGTAAGTAGATCCAAAAGTTATATACAAGACTTGGCCGTTTAGGCCACAACTCCTTAAGACACAACTGAACCATGTACATATGTCTACAAAGCCTCTAAAAGATAGAAGACTAGAGTAGGTCGGGACAGACCCCGCCTTACCCTTAACTACGATACAATACCAAACGAATTTACCAAGGACTTAATAAAGCTCCGAATCAACTTGGAGCTCACCAAAAGTAGCAGAATTTCGAGTGCTTCTACTGAGGAGGTCTACTAGCTGGAGTACCTGAGCCTGCAGCATGAAATGCAGCGTTCCCAATACGGGACGTCAGTACAAAAAAATGTACTGAATATGTAAGGCAAAAAGTATATGTAATACAAGGCACAAATGAAATCAAGTAGCAACATATGAGTGCATAGATTAGGAGAGAAGACCACCTTTGCTTACTCTTGTGGAATCAAGTAAGGTAGATTCTTTTCTTTACCTTCTTTGTATGTTATAATCTTTGTTGGGCATGTGATACAAGTGACCAGCTGATCAGTGGTAGAAGAGGATGACCCATGCTAGGCGTATTAACCCCTGGGATGCGGTCCTCATAATTACACAACTTGGGATCGGCCCATGCTAGGCTTTCGCCCCTGAGCTGCCACCCTTCTATACCAATAGGGATCGGCCCATGCTAGGCTTTCGCCCCTGAGCTGCCACCCTTAATTATATAGATTTCTTCACTTAGATTCTTTAATCTTTGAGATTGTTGTTAATCAGTTCATAACACTTTTGGGATGTTGATTTGGTGATCATAATCATCTTGGAGATATGAAAATATGGAACAGTAGTGGAATACATGAAAATAATACTTTGAGGCAGTAACAATGACATAAGGAGCTATGAAACATCAACACCTTACTTTAAGACCTTAATGGCACAATTGACTTCAATTGGCTTAGGAGAAGGATTCATCAAACTTTCTTTTGCAAATACCATTTCTATAACAGCACAAGGGGAAATTACACAAGTATAGAGTAGTGAACATATAATGAAGTAGTTCCATGTGCTTAGAATGGGGAAAGAAATATTGTTAGCTATTTGGAGATAGTACGCTGCCAATATGCTTCCTTTTCTAGAAATAGAACTTATGGGAATCACTTCATTGATATTAATTGCAGATGGCAGATTTCATGCCAAAAGGATATAAAATCGAATAGCCTTACATACCTTATTTTTCTGACCAATACCACTATCACGATTCAGCCTTCCTTATTGGGTGCTAATCTACAACATAAGTCATGATTAAGCTAACATCAGCAGCTAATCACAATAAGGTCCTCCAAATCAGTAGCTAAAATATTTGATGGAAATCAGGCCCAAACAACCCTTACATAAATGGTGAACCACCACACCCTTCCTCTCCACATTAATACAACTTCATACATCATCTCCCAAGCTACCCAAACAGCCCTCAACAACAATATTCATAAGGCAGCCACTATCAATCTCAAATCTTTCAGCATAATAGGAGAATATTGACTCAAAGATTTATCACAATCCATGAATTCTTGATAAACATATACAAAATTCTCCACTCCAAACATTATCAAAGAGAGGAAAACAAATGGGTTGAAGTCTTACCTTAATTCTGAAAATTTATCCTCTACACTTGTACTTCAAGAATTCAAACTCTTCTTCAAACTCTTACTTGAAAAATTAGCCAGCACTCAAGAACTCTAAGGTGTCTTAGGGATGCTAATTGAAGCCAAGAGAGACCAAGAAAGAACTTAGGAAATCTGAAACTTTTGCAAGTTCAAAATGGAGAATAAGACTTGATCCTTATCCTTTGAAAAAAGAGGTGTTATGGCCGACACTCTTGACCAATTTTGGGCCATATAATGTCAAGTAGGTGCCCCACCTGCTTGTCCTTTTAACTTGGGCCTTTTTGGACTTAATATTATTGGACCTTGGCTGTCCATTTTCCCTTTGTTCTTTTATTCCACTTGGGACAGATTAATGCAAGTAGGTGGTACACACTTGGCCCAATAACATGGTAAAACAAATCTTAGGAGGTCATGCACTTACCTAGTTTCACTTGGGCTTTATCCATAATGGGTCAATTGGCAGATTTGGCTGCTGGGCCTTCTTTCATTCACAATTTTCTTTAATAGGTTTGGGCTTCAAATGAGCCCCTAAATATAAGCCTAAATCTGGTCAATCAAACTTGGGCCCTTTAACTATAATATAGATCAAGTAGGTGATGCAGCTGCTAGCTCAATTACCATCTTACTATAATTACTTAAATACTTTCCATCGGAGTTAACTTGCAATACATATGCTAAAACGTGCAAGGCATTACATCACCTTCCAAGCTAGTTTAAACCAACACTAATCACATAAGAAACATGATCCCTCACCTACACTATAAGTCTATGTCAAGTATAACATGAATAGAACTACCACATACAAAAATACAGGCCGTTACAGTAAGGTTTAGCCTTATAATGAGAAATTGAGATCTTTAAAATGAAATATGTTGAGTCTCTTGAAAACTATGTGACTTGTATGGTTTGGAAAGCATGATTGTAGGTCCACTTTTGAAAAGTGAAGGTATGTCTAGCTATTGTCCTTGTGTGTGCCTATGAATTGTAAGACATTCCCTAAATGATGCTTACTGTGAAGGCTAATTCTATGTTAGAAATTGACATTTTGTGAAAAGGCTTCCAATTTGTGGTGATGTGCTTGGTGTGACCTACCATTTAGACTTCACTAGGAAAAAACATGAGCATGTCTTGGTTTAAAAATTGAGAAATTCTTATGTTACAGTAAAGATAACCTTTTTGCATTTGCTTGGGTATGAACTCATGAAACATGTAAGTGTGTTGAGGAGAAGGACATTCCTCCATGGACAAAACTAAGCATGGTATGGTTGAGTATGACCCTCATAGCACTAGGTCTAACTAATAAGAATCAATTGTCAATCTAATTAACTCATGTCTATGTGCATTGAAGTGTTAGTGCTTAAATGGCTTTTGAGTATTGATTGGAATCTGCCTATGTGTGACCTTACATGATGAGATCTTAAATAAAAGGAAGTGTGTTCCTTGTAAGTTTGGTTCATTAACTTCTATATGATGATGTTATGAATGATGTGAAATTCTTTATAACTCATTAAAAGTCTTGTTGTGATTAAAGTGTTTTAAGTGTCATTCGAGGACGAATGTTTCCAAGTGGGGGATATTGTAAGACCTCCAAAATGATTTAGGGTGTCTAGAGCTTTACTTGTACCTATAAGCTTGTTAACATGTTAATGCAATGCTTTAAAGTATGTTTAGGTGATTTGGAAGTCAAACGTCAAGGGACGACTAAAACATTCGACGACTAAGTAACCTATGTGCCTTATATGTGTTTATGTCTTTTTCATGAGCTTATGAGGTCCTTATATGAGTTATTATAGTGTTTATAGGCAGTTTATCAAGTTTCGTAAAGTTTGGAGGTCAAACATTCATGACGTTCGAAAGGTTTGCCTTGAAACGACCATATCTCTTAGAATATAAATAACTATGTGAGCCATTACCTATGAAATTAAAATTATTTGAATCCTCTTTCCAACTCCACCAATTTCTTATCAATCTAGTTTTCGTGTAAAAAGTTATGACCATATTAGTGAATATTATAGTGCAGTTCCGTTTTGGCCGCAGAAAAATAGTAATTAAGGTTATTTTCCTGTCCTTTTCCACTAAGAAAACCTAAATAAAACGGATTTAACAAGTCCTATAAAGCCATAAATAGTCCTAATTACATCTTTAAATTCATCATTCTCTTGTCTCTCAAACCCTAAGACAAAACCTCAAGAAAAAAAAAGTAGAAGACTCCATTCCAGAAAATTCAAGATTTGTCAAGATTCTTTAAATAAGGGTAAGATTGAAGCTAGGGTTGAAGTTCTTCATTGATTTCTTCACCAAATTTTAGTGGATTCTTCATATAATAAAGGTATGGTGATCCTTCATATCTAAGTAACCTTTCATTTGGAGAGTTAATCTCAAAGTTTTCAAAGAGATTTCATGATCAAACTTTCAATCTTTCAATCTAGTCATGTGTTCTTTCTAAAAACGTTTACAAAATCTTAATCATGATGAATTGATGATAATGTATTGGTTTTAACGTGTAAAACAATCCAATTGCATTGTGAACCAATGTCCCTTCCCAAATTGGATTTAGCCTTGCATGGGCATTGTGATCATGGCTTGTTATTAGTTGAATTGTGATTTTATTACTTTGAATTGCTTACGTCTACTATTATTTACGTTTATTAATGATGAATTGATGATGAAGGATCCATGTAGATCAATGTATGAAGATTTGAACATGCCTAGCTTAGATCTCCATGTATTCGCTGTAACATTGGTTTTATAATGTGTAAAATTGGAATTCGATTATGATAGGATGCTTGTAGCTACTGACTTGAATAATACCATGGTTGAATTATGGATATGAATCTTGTATGATCAAAGCAAAGAAGGCTTGGTTTGAATTGATCTAGGTTCTTCTAGTCTATCAAGTTGTAACTTGTGATCTTGACGTTAGGTTTGTTGTAATGTGACTTGATTATGGTGAATTGTCCTTAGCTACTGCCTATATGTATAATCTGATGATAATTGGGTATAATTTATCTAATATGAATAGATAACCATTGAATTGGTAAAGATTGATTTAGGTTCTTATAGCCTACAGACTTGGTAGAGTAATGTATATGTTGTGATCTATATCTTAGGGTGGATGAAGCATGATTAATATATGATGTTCTATCTCTTTAGCTAGTGCCCTAAAACCATATTATTGATAAAATATGATTGATGAACAAGACTAGGGAAATTGATTGATGATCTATAACTCTCTACTTTCTAGTATATATGTGATGTATTGTATTAGATTGTAGTATGATTTTGTAGCGACTTGTACATGGTTTGTTTCATTATTATTGTACTTTAGATACTTCCTTATATTCGAATTGTTGATGAAAGAATAGTAATGGTCAATGATGACCAAAGCCTAAAGGATTGGTAAGAATTGCTATGCTCTTGTACTTCTCCATTTTTCTATAGTATTGTTAAATGATGAAGCCTTGTATGACATTGTGTGGTATGGTTCACTTATGGTGGAGGTGTTTACTTTATTGTCATTATATATGAGTTGAATATGGCCTTGAAGGTAAATTTATGAATACATGAGTGTGTGGTTACGATGATCACACTATGTGAAGCTTATGCCTACTTTCCTATTCTAGTTGTGATCTAGGTTGTAAGGCTATTGTATAAGCATGTATATATCTATGTTAAGATCATGTGTAGGTGCTTTCATTAATGAAGTGTTAAGGATTGATGACCCCTACCCATGTACCCCTATATAAATGTGTGAATAGCTAATGTTAGGAGTCTTAAAGTGTAATATGAAGTTAGCTTGCCTCCTATGGTAAATTGTGTTGTGTGGTCTATGCTTGAAAGAGTAATGTGGTCTTAAGAGGGTGGCTGCCTCAATATGTTGTTGATATCCATTATGTGTGCATGTTTACCAATGTACACACACACTCCCACATTATGCATGTTTACTAGTAGTATAGGATCATAGTGTCTAATGAAAGGTTGTGCTCATATTCACTAGTTTCTATTACTATGCATGTTAAGTTTATGTTTATGAAAGTATGATATGTGTTTCCTTAACTAGTATGACTTGATAGGTGTACTAGTATGGGCAAGGCTATGGGACCTTGTCTATGCGTTTCACATGTGTACCTTGATAGGATAGCTCCTAGGTTTGGTCTCTTATGTACATGGATATGAATGCATGAGTATGTTATGAACATGTCTTATATGTGTCACATCCGGGGAGAACCCCCTAGAAGTAACATGGCGTTTTTGACCTCTCGGAGGTCTTATACAAGCCCATAGTTATCATTCATCACATTGACATAGTAAACTTAGCGGAAAATTTAAAACATTCTTAGCACATCATATGCTAGAACATTACTTCGTATATATAAAACATAAGTCATAATATATTTATAGACCTTAAGTCTCTTTGCCATCTTATAATCAACAACGTTAGAGTACATTAGGGACACGACCCATAAGACACATTACATGACAATACAATATTTAAAGACTGTACAATAACGACATAAGTAGGAGATCCTTGAACTTAAGAATTCCTTTCATTGAGCTTGGGAATCATCAATCAAGCCCTTCACCATTCAAGACATCCTTTAAGCATCCATAACCTACACTTTGTGTAAAAAGTAGAGAAGAATGGGATTAGCACAAGAATGTACTAAGTATGGCAACCATGCAAAAACATGCATTTAAAAGGGACATTTTACTTGAAATCATACTTTATGCCATTTTGACTAAATCATTATAAAACCCTTATACAATAACATTTATATTATTCACATACTTCATAGAAACATAATTAAATGCCAAACATCATAGTAAATCACATATAGAATTTATGACATTTTTGAGTCACATTACAGTGAGCTCTCTTTCCCTTAACAGTGAGCTTTATTTCCATTTATTCATTAACTTCCTAAGTAACCCTCTAGTGATACTTGGTGCAATGTATCACCTTAAGATCACAAAGAAAGCATACATACACCCTACATAAACCAACACATATCCTCATATAAGCATAATATATCAAAAACACATTTAAGTCAAAACCTTAGAAAATTATAGTAAACTACCTTTAACTTGCACAAATACCAACTCCACTTCAAATCAATGCATTAGAAGACCTTACTCATAATCCTACTCTAAATCTACTAGTGCAATGATATTTGAAGCCCCATAACCTCACACATACTTAGTAAACCTATCATAAGACCACAAGCCTTACCATCCAATTCATACATCAACAAGTAAGTGAATATAACTTCATTCATGTCAATACAAGACCTTTACCATGTAGTCAATAATATCAACATCATACATATAGACTCATACCATGAACATCTTCATAACAAGTAGACCAATACTACAATGTTACGCATAAAGACATAATCATAATCATATACATTAGGTCACCTCTCTAGGACTTCCTAAGGAGCTACTTGTGCAATGTATAGATGGGTTCATTACTTCCACCTATCCTAACTAACCTCCCTTAATCCATCCTAGTTACGATCCTAGTCATTTACTTCCATTGTCCATTTTACATTAGGGAAACTATAGCCTTAACGAAACTAAGACCATGAGTGCTAAAGACGGAATTTGGTGTTGTAGAGCCTTACACCAAGGGAAGGTGTTCCTACCAAGCCAAGGTAGAACATTAACATATATCCTAGCTTATTAGGTTATATCACTTGCTAGATACTATGTGGGAAGCATAGTTTATGGAACTAATAGATAGGTATTCCCTCTTCGTACCATTTGGTAATTGGGCCTCCTCTCATTGGAATCCATTGGATGAGTATCCCTCAAAGGGGAGTCAACATAACATGTGGAACTATAGGGTGAATCTTTCCTCTTTATGGAAAGCCATCACCTCCCATTGTCAAGTTCACTCGGTGCTAAGCTAAGTCCCCTTTATTGAAAAGCCTTTATTACATTTACTTATAAAAACATAGGCTTAGGATATTTATTCCTCATATGCTTATAGCATCCTCAAGCACTTATCTAGTTTTAAAGTAATCTTGGGCACCCCTCTCAAGGCCCCTCTACTTACTAGGCCATCATACATGTGTGTGTGTGCACATAGATGTGAACAAACCTTGCACATAACACATAATGTCACACATGTTCATATATCAATACATTAGTCTATAGGCATAAAAATATGAGCAATACTTTTCATATAAACCCATTAAGACTCTATGCACATTCATACTTCATCATATCATGTATGTCTAATTCATAACATGTCCATACATTCATTTTCATATACATAGAAACCAAACCAAGGAACTATCCTATCAAGGTACACATGTGCAATGCATAGACAACGTTCCATACCCTTGCCCACACTAATACACCTATCAAGTCATCCTAGTAGGGAAATACATGTCATACTTCACATACATATATTTTACATGCCTAGTAATAGACACTAGTGAATATGAGAACAACCTTTCATTTAGACACCATAAACCTTTACTACTTTCAAGCATGCATGAAGTGTGAGTGTTTGTGTGTACATTGGTCAACATGATCAAATAATGGCTATCAACAACTTATTGAGGCAGACACCCTCTTAGACCACATCACACTTTCAAGTATAGACCACACAACACAATTTAGCATAAGACACAAGTCAACTTCATAGTATACTTACTCTTAACATTAACTATTCACACATTCACATAGGGTACATGGGTAGGGGTCATCAACCATTAGCACCAAAACTGTCACATCCGGATATACCCCCTAGACGTAATCGGCGTCGTCGTCCTCCTTGAGGACTAAGACAAGCCTCTTAGCCTCGTCATAGCATTCATTGATTTAAAAAAATGTGAAGGAATTTAAAACTTTTTATCTATAACTACTCGGAGGTTTACGTAGACCTCTACATACACATAAAATTTATATCAAGTATACATAGACTTGTTCATATACGAATATTACATAGTCTTCTACTTTTATTTCACACATTTATATAGTAAAGAATAATAGTCATAAAAGCCGTCTCATCTCATAAACCATCTATCAAAGACACTAAATCTTGGGCATAGCCCTACATCAATACAAGAAGCCACATATAGGCCATATACAACATCGTCTCAAATGAGTAAATGAGTCAAAATAGAACTATAGTAACTAAGTAACATAGGAGTAAGATGTCGGCAACGCCCTCGGGAGAAATGAGGACCTACCACTTAGATGGTTAGAGATCCAAGTCTTCCTTTCCAGCAATTCGGAGCAAGATCAACGACCTGAACCTAAAATATTTGGGAAAAAGGGAAAGAAATGGGGTTAGTACTCCACATGTACTAAGTATGGAACCACATACACAATTACCAATCAAATATACTTAGAAAAGGACATTTAAGAAAAATCATTATAAAACATGTATACGAGTGAAGCATAGCAAAGCAAAGCATACAAACTATAACCTTCATAAAGTCACAAGTGCAATGATCAAGTAAATTCCCATGACTCATTACTTAATCAAGTAACCTATCAAGACTACAATTAGCAATTATCCTTACCTTGCATACTCTCCCATTTCACGAAAACATTCTTCTTCAACCAAAAGAAACAACCTTATACTCATAAGCATGTTATTCAATGTACAAAGTCATTTACATTATATCACTACTTTACATACATAATATTGACCTCTCAAAGCTCCTATCAAGACAACTAGTGCAAGGCTTAGGTAGAGTCCCATACCCCTACCCAAGCTATAGCCAAACCCTTTCAAGTTACTTAGATTAGTCTATATCTTATTCATTCATTTTAGTTTAGGAAAACCTTGCCTTAACCGCCATAGACCACATGAGCAAATGTGGAATCCGGTGTCATGAAACCTTACACCGATGGAAGGTGGTATACCGGCCAAAGTAGAACCTAACGTAAATGTAGCTATCTAGGTGGATCCACTAGCTAGTATCCTATCGTGGCAACATAGTTCAAGAACTAAGAGATAGGTATTCCCTCTATATACCATTTGGTAATGGGGCCTCACCTCATGAGAATTCGTGAGTGAATATTCCTCAAAGAAAGTCAACACTTCACGTAGGTCCATAGGTGAGTATTCCTCTAAGGGAAATCAATACTCTATAAGGGACAAATGGTGAATATTCCTCCATGGAAAGTCAACACCTCTCAATGTCAAGTTCACTCGGTGCTAGGCTAAGTTCCCTTAACATCAAAGTCTAACTTTATTAACTATCCCAACCTAGTTAGATAGTAGGGTCAAACCCTTGTATATTCATCATCATAGCTCAATACGAATTGTATGAGAAATATTTCTTTCATTAACAATCCATATAGGTAAAGTTAGCCCTCACACATCTCATCACAATAGGGCACATCTTACATAACAACTTCCCTATATCATGTACTCTTAGGCAGCCTCGCAACCAACCTAAACATTTCAATTCAATCATCATACCAACCTATCACCTTAAGTAAGGTATACTTCAATACACTTTATCACTTGATGAAAATTAATCGCCATTTGAAGTAAGGATTAGGATAATGAAGACTTACCAATACCTCTCCATAGTTCACCAATAGAAGGGCCTTACCATCAACCCATAGACTAACCCGATTTGGGTCATCACATAAATGCAATTCAATAGTCAACATAAGAACTTAATTTAAGATAAAGCACTATACCACAAAGCAACACTAAATCAAAGCTTGGTAACATGATATCAAAGTCTATCTTCTTACCCTATATTCAATACTCATGAAATAGGCATGAAGAACTTCAATTTACCATAATAGATTCATGGTCGATGCAATAACAATCATTAAAGATGATTTAAACAATAATTAGATCAATTACATCAATCCAACTCAAATTCATATCAATCTCATACCTAGGGTTAAGGGTTAGGGGTCATCACCCACAATCTAGATCAAACTACATCAATTCATCATAATCAAGTTGCAATACATGATAATCTATTCATTATAACTCAAATAATACCTAAACAACTCAATTCATATACTCAAATTTTGAAATTGGATGAAACCCATATGAAACTAAACTTTTAGAAAATCTTTGAAGGAGCCCTTTGAGGAAAGAAGTCTCAAAGGTGAATTAGATCCCATACCTTAAGGTTTGATGACGTTTTGATGGTGAATTTCGTGCTAAATCAGCCCCCAATGATCTCACCAAGTTGTTTTCCAATGGAGTCTTCCAATAGAGAGAGAAAGTAGAGAGAAGGAAGAGAGTTTTGTTTTTGAGAGAATGATTAGGCTAATGAGGGTTGGGGTATTTATAGTGGGGTCTTAAGTAACTTAATTAGTCTTCCCTTAAACCCCTAATTACCCCTAAGACACTTAATGAATTAATTAAATTAAAACTAATTTCTGAAAATATCACAGCCCCTCCCCGACGGCTCCCCGACGACGGGCCGTCGTGGGCGTGACGGACAGCCTCCCTCCGTCCTGCACCTCCGTCACACTGGTTAGAGACTGTGCAGGCGGAGGCTTTCTCCCCAGAAATGAAGGCTGGCACGACGGTGGCCTCGACACCCCGTCGCGCCTGTGACGCCCCATCATGGGGTCCGTTATGGCCTACTATTTCAAGGGTCCTCCTCGAGGGCCCTTGGTTGGTCCTCGGGGAGTCGTACCCTGACTTTTCCGGCATGAAACCATCCCGCACTATGTGTTACACCTATTGTTACAAACTTTAACTAGATTCTTACTCTTTAACTTGGTTAAACTAAAAGGACACTCTAGCCCTCTTATGAACCAACTTACCGGCCGTTATGAACGTTTTGGTTCCAACACCACTTCAAATACTCTATATATGCCTAATTTGGCTAGGAACACTGGTTTAGATCTTAAGGAGCCTATTTAAGTCTTATCACATGTCCTTGGTATTTCAAAATGTTGCATTATCCCCCCCTTAGGAACATTCGTCCCCGAATGACACCAAACACTCTTTAAATGAGGGAATAGACTCAAGACTAGCATCTCAACCAATTCACAATCTTCATTTAGCATGAATCATATTATTTCAATAAAAATACTTCAAAACATCAATTTACCATACATAAACTCAAAATTTCCTCATGAGGTTTCTCCTTTTCACATATACATGAGCTCAATCATTTATCACACAAGTCAATTAGCACAAGGTTCATCTTATCAATATGCTCAATGCAATATCCACAAGGATTAATCATATCTCAATTACACAACTTGACTCAAATACGCAAGAAGCAAGACAAATTTCAAATTTATTTAAGGTCACCTTACAGTGCCTTCATTGTGAAGTCTCAAAGGTAAGATTTTTGAAGAAACTTCACCAAAGCATCAAGAATACACAAAATCTATTATATTTATATCATTAGAGAGAAAGACTAACCTTAATCATCAAAAAGATGAGGATAGCGGGTTTTCATGTCGGCCTCGGCCTCCCATGTCGCAACCTCAACTAGGTGGTTCTTCCATAACACTTTTATGGAAACCACCTCCTTGTTCCTCAATCTTTTCACTTGCCTATCAAGGATTCGGATAGGAACCTCCTTATAAGAGAGGTTATCCTTGACTCCAAGACCTTCAATAGGAAGGATAGACTCGGGATCCCCAACACACTTCTTCAACATCGAGACATGGAAAATTGGATGAACCGAAGCTAAGTCGTTAGGTAGTTGTAAGCGATAGGCAACTTTACCAACCCTTTCCAAAATCTCATAAGGACCCACGTAACGAGGGCTCAACTTCCCTTTCTTGACAAATCTTACCACCCCTTTCATAGGTGAGATTTTTAAATACACCTTGTCACCCTCTTCAAACTCCAAATCTCTTCTCCTATTATCGGCATAGGACTTTTGTCGACTATAGGCTGTTTGTAACCTATTTATTATGATATGCACATTCTCCAATGTCCTATAAATCAAGTCGGGACCAAAGATCGATGATTCACCAACTTCAAACCATCCTATAGGAGACCTACACCTCCTACCATACAAGGCTTCATAGGGAGCCATGGACGAATGAAAACTATTATTATACACAAACTCCACCAACGGCAAATGCTTATCCCAACTCCCTTTAAAATCAATAATGCAAGCTCTAAGCATCTCTTCAAGAGTTTGAATTGTGCGTTCCGCTTGACCATCCGTTTGAGGATGAAAGGCGGTACTCAATTTCACTTTAGTACCCATACCTTTTTGAAAAGACTTCCAAAATCTAGATGTGAATTGTGCACCCCAATTCGAAATGACGGATAATGGAATACCATGACGACACACAATCTCATCTATGAAAATTTTCGCATAATCTTCCGCCGAATACGTGGATTTGATGGGAATAAAATGAGCGGACTGTAACAGCCTGTATTTTTGTATGTGGTAGTTCTATTCATGTTATACTTGACTTATACTTATAGTGTAGGTGAGGTATCATGTTTCTTACATGATTAGTGTTGGTTTAAACTAGCTTGGAAGGTGATGTAATGCCTTGCACGTTTTAGCATATGTATTGCAAGTTAACTCCGATGGAAAGTATTTAAGTAATTATAGTAAGGTGGTAATTAAGCTAGCAGATGCATCACCTATTTGAGCTATATTATAGTTAAAGGGCCCAAGTTTGATTGACCAGATTTAGGCTTATATTTAGGGGCTCATTTGGAGCCCAAACCTATTAAAGAAAATGTGAATGAAAGAAGGCCCAACAGCCAAATCTGCCAATTGGCCATTATGGATAAAGCCCAAGTGAAACTAAGTAAGTACATGACCTCCTAATATTTGTTTTACCATGTTATTGGGCCAAGTGTGTACCACCTACTTGCACTACTCTGTCCCAAGCTGATTAAGAGAACAAAGGAAAAATGGACAGCCAAGGTCCAATAATATTAAGTCCAAAAGGGCCCAAGTTAAAAGGACAAGCAGGTGGGGCACCTACTTGACATTATATGGCCCAAAATTGGTCAAGAGTGTCGGCCATAACACCTCCTTTTTCAAAGGATAAGGATCAAGTCTTATTCTCCATTTTGAACTTGCAAAATTTCAGATTTTCTTAAGTTTCTTTCTTGGTCTCTCTTGGCCTCAATAAGCAGCCCTAAAACACCTTAGGGATTCTTGAGTGCTGTCTCATTTTCAAGTAACAAGTTTGAAGGAGAGTTTGAATTCTTGAAGTACAAATTTAGAGGATAAATTTCCAGAATTAAGGTAAGACTTCAACCCATTTGTTTTCCTCTCTTTGATCATGTTTGGATTGGAGAATTTTGTATATATTTATCAAGAATTCATGGATGATGATAAATCTTTGAGTCAATATTCTCCTATTATGCTGAAAGATTTGAGATTGTTAGTGGCTGCCTTATGAATATTGTTGTTGAGGGCTGTTTGGGTATCTCTGGAAATGATGTTTGAAGTTGTATTAATGTGTAGAGGAAGGGTGTGGTGGTTCACCATTTATGTAAGGGTTGTATGGGCCTGATTTCCATCAAATATTTTTAGCTACTGTTTTGGAGAACCTTATTGTGATTAGCTGCTGATGTTAGCTTAATCATGACTTATGTTGTAGATTAGCACCCAATAAGGAAGGCTGAATCGTGATAGTGGTATTGGTCATAAATATAAGGTATGTAAGGCTATTCGATTCTATATCCTTTTGGCATGAAATCTGCCACCTGCAATTAATATCAATGAAGTGATTCTCATAAGTTCTATTTCTAGAAAAGAAAGCATGGTGGCAGCGTACTATCTCCAAATAGCTAACAATATTTCTTTCCCCATTCTAAGTACATGGAACTACTTCATTATATGTTCACTACTCTATACTTGTGTAATTTCCCCTTGTGCTGTTATAGAAATGGTATTTGCAAAAGAAAGTTTGATGAATCCTTCTCCTAAGCCAATTGAAGTCAATTGTGCCATTAAGGTCTTAAAGTAAGGTGTTGATGTTTCATAGCTCCTTATGTCATTGTTACTGCCTCAAAGTATTGTTTTCATGTATTCCACTACTGTTCCGTAATTTCATGTCTCCAGATGATTATGACCACCAAATCAACATCTCAAAGTGTTACAATTATCCAAAATAACATCTCAAAAGAGTTATGAACTGATTAACAATAATCTCAAAGATTAAAGAATCTAAGTGAAGAAATCTATTTAATTAAGGGTGGCAGCTCAGGGGCGAAAGCCTAGCATGGGCCGATCCCTATTGGTATAGAAGGGTGGCAGCTCAGGGGCGAAAGCCTAGCATGGGCCGATCCCAAGTTGTGTAATTATGAGGACCGCATCCCAGGGGTTAATACGCCTAGCATGGGTCATCCTCTTCTACCACTGATCAGCTGGTCACTTGTATCACATGCCCAACAAAGATTATAACATACAAAGAAGGTAAAGAAAAGAATCTAGCTTACTTGATTCCACAAGAGTAAGCAAAGGTGGTCTTCTCTCCTAATCTATGCACTCATATGTTGCTACTTGATTTCATTTGTGCCATGTATTACATATACTTTTTGCCTTACATATTCAGTACATTTTTCGTACTGACGTCCCGTATTGGGGACGCTGCATTTCATGCTGCAGGCTCAGGTACTCCAGCTAGTAGACCTCCTCAGTAGAAGCACTCGAAATTCTGCTACTTTTGGTGAGCTCCAAGTTGATTCGGAGCTTTATTAACTCCTTGGTAAATTCGTTTGGTATTGTATCGTAGTTAAGGGTAAGGCGGGGTCTGTCCCGACCTACTCTAGTCTTCTATCTTTTAGAGGCTTTGTAGACGTATGTACATGGTTCAGTTGTGTCTTAAGGAGTTGTGGCCTAAACGGCCAAGTCTTGTATATAACTTTTGGATCTACTTACGTTGGTTTGTATCGCTGCATCCAAAGTTAACTTGTCTCAATTGTTATAGTATATGCTCAGTAAGAACAGGTTGTAGGTTGGTTCTCTCGGGCTTTTAGGGCATCGGGTGCCTGTCCGTCTTAATGGGTTTTGAGGCGTGACAATAACTTCCGGATTAACTCCATCAGTTGCGTACCTTTGAGAAGAGTAGTGTTCAAGTTCTATGTCTTGAGTATTGAGTTCTATCTATGGTTATTGAAAACCTTGCATTGAGTCGTCCACGTCTATAATTCGGCATGAACCTTATTTTAAGAAGTCTTTTACAAAGTTTAAACTTTATTTTAAAGACTTAAGTTTTGAGTTTAGTGAAGAGTAAAGAGTAATGTTGAAGTCTTTTTTTTCAAAAGTATATGGAGCTAAGTATTCCAACAGAAGTTTATAAGTTTTTACATTTAAGATAAGAGGAAACTGAGATTTCCAAAAATAGTAGTTGAGCAAGAAAAAGGGAACATTGATTGTAGGAGAACTTTTAAGCTAAATTTTAAGTAATTATCTCAAACCAAAGAAAGAAGTTGTTTTTAAAACATATGAGCTAAGTATATTTTTGGGAATACTATTGAACACCGATATGGGGATGTGAGTTCATATTAACTCATGTCTCCATAAACCATGTAGTCGTCATGGGTATTGATGAATCATACTTTTTAGACGATCATATAAGTTATGCTAGTGATCCACGAAATTAAGTAAGATTTCTATACCTCCAGGTAGGTATAATGTGGTCCTTGGCAGCGTGAGGTAAAATGATGTATCATCACTATGGTTGTTAAGTGACGGTTGTTGGCTAGAGAAACTCTCACAGTAGTAGTTGCATGGTTCTTTAAGGGTTTCTGCTTAGTGTGAATGGGGGTATGGGACTTCATTCATGCATTGCACAAGTAGATTCTGAGCGGGAGCATGGTATGTCATTTATGACATTTTGACACAGAGTTGACATCACGTTTTAAACAACTTTTCTTTATATTCCACTTGTCTCTAAATTTCTTTATAATGAAAGGAGTTCAGTTGAGTATCGAGAGTTGAGTATCCATAGTTGAGTATCTTGATTTGAGTATCTTAACTTGATTACCTTTTATATCTTTGAGTTGAGTATCTTATTCTTGTTTTAAGTGACTTCAAAAAAGGTAAGTATGTTTCCTATTTATCAAGTTCAAGTTTATGTTATGTTTTAGAATTTTTCCCTTACATGCTCGTACATTCCACATATTGAGCCACTTGGCCTGCATCATCCGACAATGCAGACACAAGTATTCAGAATCATCAATAGGAGTTTCGTTGATACATTTGAGAGTTTGAGTTAGATATGGTGATCCTCCTTGCTTCCGGAGGATTTCATTTACTTTTTAGTTTAGTCAGGATATTGTGGGTCTTGTCCCGATTTCTGTTTTTATCACTTAGAGGCTTCATAGATAGTCCGTATAGTTGAAAAGTCTGTATCATTCATTTATTTTATTAAATGTTTTAAATACTAAAATTGTCTATTCATGGCGAGTTGAATATATTAATTTGATTACTTTTAGGTTATAATTTGTATTTCAGTTTCATGAATTTTTATTCAAATTTTAAGTTTTTACATGCTTAACTTAGTCTTGCGCTTGTAGTAAACCAGGATGAGGGTTTGCTTGGGGACCAACAATGGTTCTTGAGTGCCGGCCACGTCCAGGGTGTAGATTTGGGTCGTGATAGAACTATTTTTCAACTCTAAGAGTGGTTCATTTGGAAACTGAAACTTGACAAAACGAGTCCTACAATCAACTAAGCTATAACAGGCGTGAAGCAAGTTCCCATCAAGAATGACATCAAAATAAACCATATCTAACTCAACTAAACCAACCATGGTACTCTTATGTTTGACGAAAATAGGACAAACACGATAGACTCTCTCTACTAAAATAGGCTCACCAGCAAGTGTAGAAACACTGAATGGTTAACTAAGTTGCTCAAGAATAACATAAAAATTCATAGCAACATAAGGAGTTATAAAAGATAAACTCGCTCATCGATCTAGCAAAGCATAAGGTCAAAGACTTCGAGCAACCAGTGACAACATCTTGCTCTTGGAGACTATTGATAGCATACAAAAAGTTTGTTCCCTGCCAGTAGCCCCTATAGGTGCAACTCTGTCTAGTGGAGCAACTGAAGAAGACTGGACTCTATTGCCCTCTTTACCATTTCTCTTCTTGTCCTTAGGTTACTCTCCTATAAAATGATCATTTTGGCCACACCTGAAACAACCAGTGAGCCATAACGACACACCTTTGAGTGGTTGAAACCACACTTAGCACATGCAGGAGTCTTAGTACCCATTTGTGCCTTATTACCTTACGAATGCGCAAGTCTAGCTCTGAAGTTCTGAGATTTCTTACTATTGTAAACATATTGCTTCTTTAAGCAGGTGCACTAGCAGATGATGGAGCAGTTCCTTTCTGCTTTTGTTAAAAAGAAGACAAGTTCACATTACTCTATTACTGCTCAGACATATTCTTTATGTATTAGCCCTCTTATTCTAAAACTCTTCATTATCCCTTAGCATTTTCCTCCTCAACTTGTTGCACATGGATCATCAGACTTTCTATGTCCATGACACCTACTAGTATGGATGCCTTACTTTCCTTACTATTTAGACGAGACAACCCAACGATGAATAACCTCGTCATGCTGCTCATGTCGGCAACCTTTCTTAGCTCACGAGAAAAGAACGTCCCATGAAGGCACTCTTAAAACGGTCAACTAACAAACGGTTACACATAAGCACGAGTTAGAAAGAAATCTTAGAGATAAACTTTAATGCACGAAGTGAGTATGAAAGAAATGAGGTATTTCCTAAATGTTATATCCTCCTAATTATATATGTGGCGTGCTTCACACCTATCACTAGGACTCTACAGACACGATTTTATAGACCCCCTACGACTCTTAAACTCTGGGCTCTAATACCAAGTTTCGCATGCCCTAAACCTACACCCTCGATGGGACTAGCACTCGAAACCATTGCTGCTTCCAAGCGAACCCTTAGCCTGACTTACTTACTCAGTGAAAGACTTACTCATGATAAATACTTTAAAAAGTAAACGACAGCTCAAGTCGTAATACATAAGATAATGAAAATGTAAGGACAACTGCATTAGTGACTGACTATCTATGAAGCCTCTAATAACTAAGATGAATTTCGGGACAAGACTCCTGATCATCCTAATAACTGAAATACTAAAACTAAAATAAAATGAAAAAGTATCTCTCCGAAAAGCAATGAGGCTCATCAACTAACTCTGAGTGCTCGACCCAATAAACGATGGGTTTGATGTTGATTGTGGTTACCTACGTTTGCATAATAATATGATGCAGGTCAATCGGCATCAGTACATTGAATGTACGATTATGCGAGTTTGTATGCTAAATATAACATAGGCTTGAAATGAATCTGAAGAACTTACCTTACTCAAATAAACTCAAAATGACTGAACTCATTTCAATTAAAGTAATTTAACAAGTGCAATATAAAGAAAAACTGTTTAAAATATGATCTCAACTTGATGTATTTAGAAATACAATAATAACTTTTTATGTATGCAAAGATACAATATGAACTCTGTTTGTATACGAAAATACAAATATATCTTATGTATATAAAAATACAAAATACTGTTGTGGGAGTTTCTAACCAACAACCATCACATAATAGCTATTGTGATGATACATCCATCTCCCTCACGTTTTCAGCGCATCCTATACATTGCCAAGGGCATAGGTTCTGAACTACTAAGTGGATCCAGTAGTCTATGCGAAAAGGATTCATTTAAACTCAGATTAAGTAACGAATTATATTGACCGGAAGAAAGGTGTGAGCACCCCCAAGTCCCGTGGTTCTAGCACGATCGCTTCATTAAATCATGTTTCGCTAAAATAATTTTTGGATAAAAAAGTAAAGTTGTGTTAGTTACTAATTTTTTTTAATAAAAAATGTTTTGCTTAGGAGCTTACACGCACACAAAATACTTTTTTTTAGAAAAAATACACACTAAGGATCACAATTGAACACATAATGGTATTTAATTATTATTTTTTTGAAAACAAAACAAGATTAATTAATGACTCAAATTTATTTAATAATGAGAGAAAAAAATTAATGAATAAAATGAACTTTTTGCAGCACATAGACATGAAAATGCTTCTCTTTTTTTTTTTTAAAAACAAAATGTTAGTTAATGTTATATATATATATATATATATCTTTGACAATAACAATAAAAGAAAAAAAATAAGCCCCTTTTTTTAAAAAATAATGACATACTAATATTATTTTATTGATACAACTTCAGAATTAACCATTTTAGTAAAATTTTCAATTTTATACAAAATGACCACATTATTCTCTGTTGCAAGAAAATTAAAAAAAAAATAGTCAATTTTATCTAATAGTTAAATTACTAACCAGAAGTAGCGGATTTTGTATTTTGGTTCCAATAACCATCTCATATATTTATTTAAGAGAAAAAATAGAATTTATGAAAGGCTCAAATTTACACATTTTGCAAAAAATGACTAGATTTATATTTTTTGTAAATATGACTAGAGTTACATTTTTTTGCAAAATGACCAATTTTGTGTTTTGTTTTTTGTAAAATCAACCTCTTTTTATCTTTTCTTAAAATGACCAGAAACAAAAAAAAAAGACTTTGAGATTGTTGTTTTTTTAAGCAAAAAGTAAGGGTTATGTACCAACTTCATAATGATAATGATAGAATTAATACATAGTTTAATAATAGAACACAAATATTATATTTTTTTGATGACAAGGAAACCAGCAGCCGATACCCTTTGGGAGCGCACAGGGTAAAAACCCCACTCCTATACAATAGCTCCCAAACCATAGGAGATGTAACCCGCACTAGGTAAGTCTGGTGCACCGAGCTCGACTCAGAAGGCAAATCCTTTGCTTTCGCACACAACGGGTTTTGAACTAGAACACAAATATACAATAAAGCAAATCGCAATTTAGATAACGCCAATAAAGTTATGTATGAACTTCATAATGATAAAGATAGAAGTAACACCTAGTTTAATAATAGATCACAAATATACAATAACAAAAAAAAAATCATATTAAGTATATAACATATTTAATTTATACAAATAAAGTAAACATAATAACTTAATCAAAAATATATACATGTTCCATTATTTTTTGAAGTTATATTGCAAAATGTAGGAAAAGGGATATACCTAAAGAGATGATGACAAACAATGATTGAAGCAAATATTAATTGAACTCCCAAAGACATCAAAGGGTGAAATATATTTATTTATTTTTCTTAGAAGAGATTTGTTTTCTGTATTCTTATGATTTCCCTCTTCTAATTTTTTTTTTTTTTTTGTGTCTCCTTTGAAATGAAAGAAGAATGAGTTTAAATAGGTGGTGAATATTAACACAAATTATTCTTGAAAACTTAAGAGTCAATGCATACATTGGACTCTTTCTCTTCCCAAGGTGCCACCCAAGATAACCAATAGAATTTCCTTTTTTTCCATTTTCTTTTTCTTTTTTCCAATATAAGATTAAATAAAAGACTACATTGTCCTTTTAGATGACTTATTTTGATTATTCATTAAGTGAATAATAGTTAAATGGGTCATCTGAAAATTTAAAATATGTCCAAAATGCCATCTTAGATGACCCATGTCTTTTAGAGAAAATTATTGAAATACACTTCTTATGTTTTCCTTATTTAATTTCCAATATCCCCTTTTATTTTTAAAAACCTCTAAAATCTCTTATGTATTTAATGTATCATATCTAGTATTTAATGTATCCGAGCTACATATTATGTATCCGATTTGTTTTATAATATATCTGAGTTAGTTTTTAATGCATTTGAGTTGTATATTATGTATCTGAACAAGTTTTAAATGTATTCAAGTTACACATTATGTATCCGATTTATGTTATAATGTATCTAAGATACTTTTTAACGTACCCGAGTTACATATTATTTATCCGATTTGTGTTCACTTTAAAGGATTAATCTAATTACAAATCAAAGAGGGAAAAATTGTAACTTCACTAAAAACTACAGGAATTTCTGTAAGTTATATTTTCTTCTATTAATTAATTGAATAATAACTAAATGGGTCATCTGAAAATTCAAAATAGGCCCAAAATGTAGTCCCATTTGATCAAGACCCAAAAATCAAAAGAAATCACACCACTAACGCAATATCTAAACATCTAAACAGTTTTGAAGATCAAACACAACAAATAAGACAGAAAATAAAAAAAAAAGAAATTCAAGCAAAATCTTTGACATGATAAAACTTAAAGAACACTAATAAAACAATACAAATCCAGCATCAAAACGACTTATATTGTTAAAAAATATGATAATGATGTATTTGAATAGGATGATGGGGAAAAGATTGACATAAATTTTTGGGTGAATGAGGGTCGCCGAAAAACTTCACTGATTTTTTTTAACGGATTGTGGACATAAAATTTGTATTAAAGGATAACCCTTGAAGAGATCTACACATTTATGTAAAAGGTATGGTATGAAGATGAGAGGAACTTCATAAATCTAAAGAAAAAAGTGAAGATTCATATTTGTTTTTTCTTAGATCTACAGAGTTTGGCTATGGATAAGGATGAATGGTTTGTGGATTACTGTTAAGGAGCTAGGGTGAAAGGAAGATATGGTAATTTTTTTGAGATTTTTCGATAAAATGGTGGAGGATGACGGCAGAAATGGCGGCGACAGCCGGCGTGGATGGTGGTAACAAAGGGAGAAAAAATAATATAAAAATAAAGCCAAAATTCTGATTTTTGGGAGTTTTTTTGTATTTTTTAGGATCAAATAAGAGCCCTTGGATCAAAATATCATGAATGGTTGAGATTCAATCTTGATCATTTCTATTGGACTGGGTCAAATTTTATTGGGCTATCATAATTTGATTTAAATCAGCCCAATGCAATCAAAATTGGATAATTTGGGTCAATTGAAAAAAAAATCAATACAAACAAAGACAAATAACCCAAAATACAAATAAAATATACGAAAATACATTACTATAGATTGTAGGAGTAAAATAAACACATCAACAATTAGGTGTTCATAGCATCCATATTTAATCAAACTCCCAAAGACCACAAAAGGTAAAATATATTGATTTATTTTTCTTAGAAGATGACTTTTTTTCCTCTTTTCTTATGATTTTCCCTCTTCTAATTTTTTGTTCTTGTTTTTTTTTTGTGTGTGTCTCCTTTGAAATGAAAGAAGAATGAGTTTCAATAGGTGGTGAATATTAACACACATTATTCTTGAAAACATAAGTGTCAATGTATGCATTGGACACTTTGTCTTCTCAAGGTGCCACCCAAGATGTCCAATAGAATTTCCTCTTTTTCTTTTTTCTTTTTTCTTTTTCTTATTCCAAGATAAGATTAATTAAAAGACTACATTATCCTTTTTAAATAGGTCCAGAATATAGACCCATTTGATCAAGACCCAAAAAAATAAAACAAAATCAACATACTAACACAAAATCAAAACAACTAGACTATTTTGAAGATCAAACACAACAATAAGGTAGAAAATAATTAAAAAAAAACAAAATTCAAAAATAAAATTCAAGCAAATGTTCAACATGATAAAACTTAAATAACACTAACAAAATAATACAAATCCGACATCAAAATGACTTATATGATTTTAAAAAATGTGATAATGATTGAATCAGATAGAGGATGAGAGGGGAAAAGATTGACATAATCTTTTGGACTAATGGAGTCGCTGGAAATTTTTTTGGCGGATTTTGGACATAACATTTACATCAAATGATAGTCATTGAAGAGCTCTACATATTTATGTAAAGGGTATGAGATGAGGAGGACCGGAATTTCCTTAATCTAAAGAAAAAAGTGAAGATTAATATTTGATTTTCCTTAGATCTACGAAGTTTGACTATGATTAAGGATGAATGATTTGCAGATTTGTGTAGAAGAGGGTGAAAGGAAAAGGTGTAAATTTTTTGAGATTTTTTGGTGAAACGGTGGCGGCCACTGACGGCAGTGGAGATGGAGGCACCGGCCGGCTGACGAGGATGGTGGTAGCAAGGAAAGAAAGAAAAATAAGGCCAAAATTCTGATTTTTGGGAGTTTTTTTCTATTTTTTTGTAGGGTCACATAAGAGCCCTTGGATAAAAAAAATCATGAATGATTGAGATTCAATCTTGACAATTTCTATTGGACCGGGTCAAAATTGATTGGGCTATCAGCATTTGATCTAAATCAGCCCAATTCAATCAAAATTGGACCATTTTGCCAATTAACACAAACAAATACAAACAACACAAAATACAAATAAAATATACTAAAATACATTACTATATATTATAGTAGTAAAATAAACACGTCAAAAATTAGGTGTTCACAGTTAGTACTAAATAATGTAGCAGCAAGCCAACAACTGTTAGTAGTAACCAAGGCAACACTAATCTCGGTGCGATAATACTTCTGTCCTAAGTTAAATGAGGGAAGCAACAGGTTGTATAGTCGATATTTTTTAAAAAACAACATGTTGTAAGGAATAAGAAGCTATACCATAAAGGCAAAAACAGAACTTACAATTATCCAGCAGCTAAGGCAAGGAGAAACAGATGTACACACTATATAATAGATAGGAAAATAGTAAACCATCTTATAAAAAGTGATGTGGTTGCCTTAGGAAAGAACTGGTGGACAACAATGCATGAATTCAATCTAGTACCGGTTTAACCTTACAAGAAGGAAGATTCAGATTGACAATAGACGCCACAACCTACATGTGCAATAAAGAAGCAGAAACTCACAGCCATATGTTTCTGTAGTGTCTGGCTGCAGCAGACTTATGAAACATGTTCCTCAGCCTTTTTTGCCTAAGAAGGTTAATGCCTAACACCATCATGAAAATCTTTGAAGGCTTGAGACACTAGAAAGTCGACAACACCATAAAAAAGATTTGAAAGTTAATACTTGCTGCCATGTTATGGACTATCTGGAATTAAAGAAGTTATAGATGTTGTGATGGCCTTTTAACTACACAAGTCATGCTCAAAGCTAATTTTTTTGTATTTATACTTTACAACAACAATCCAGATGCAAGTACTTTGCGTTTTAGACCATTATCATTAAATAAAAACTTATGTTTATACTCATTTGGCTTAAATGGTCGCCTAAAAAACATAACTCCTTTAAGTTAAATGCGGATGGAGGCCTTTGATGTTGTCTCCGACAGGGAAGGGGTTATACGAAATTATATAGGTATAACTTATGCGAGATCAGACATTGTGTTTTGTTGTTGACAACTTATTGTTTAGGAAAATGTATTTTGGGTTGCACACAGACTATTTTTGTTGCTGACATCTTATTGTTTGCGTTCCTTGCCACTTTTATGGACATTATCTTTCTCAATAACAACTCACACTCAGTAATCATTGAAATTGATTCTACGCAGGTACTTGATCTTAGACATGCTCCTACGTTATGTATTTGTCACATTCTACAAGATTATGGTTGGATCCTCCACCAACTATCTAATAGGCCTGCAGTAGATTGGGTAAGACAACATTAAGTGATGACATTTTGAATGGACACTCTTCTTTGGCAGAAGCACCTCTTTTTGCTCAACCAACCTTCACAGCTAACCAAAAGGCAATGTTATCAAGAAATTTCTACCATTAGGATCCTTTTGTCCGACTAATGTAGAACTGAACCATAATTCTAGTGTACTGGTTTCCTTTACTGTATAATTATCAAATGCAAAACGGAACTCCCTGTACTCTTACCTAGTTTGATGATATGTTTAATCTTTTCAAGTTTTTCCATGACTTGAACCATAAGGAAACATAGAGAAAACCAGAAGGGAGCAGATGTTAAATGATGTAAACCCCAAAAAAGTTATCAAATAGTATTTTAGATTAATGTTAACTGTTGAATTCTTATTAGTGTGGTAGCTTATGTATTTCAGTGTCTTAAAGCACAAGAAAAAGTAGAGAAAAATATAAATAAGCAAATCAGCACACATAATGTTTAATTTGTAGACATTAATTGATGCATACAAAAAAAAAAGAAGCTATCAAATCATATTTTAGATTCATGGTAACTGATGGATTTTTATTAGTGCGCCAGAGTAAGTTTTTCAATGTGTTGAACTATAAAAAAATATAGAGAAAAGTATAAATGAGCAACTCAGTACATATGTAATAAGCCGAACAGTCGTTAATTAGGAAAATAAAGATTCAAGAAAATCTGGGTCACTATCCCGCCAGAGCGGGTCAGATGCCATTGTAGCGGCGGCGCCAGAGCGGGGTAAGTCGGCGCCATAGCAGGAATAATGACAGAATATAAATTACGAGAAATCCTACTTTTTTCCATCTTCCATGTATACCTAATTAAGTTGTACGGTACCCTAGAAATCCCAGAAAAGCTACCCTAAGCTTGGGAATGAAAAAGAGAGAGATTTCTAGCATGGGAATGACAAAATCTTACGAGTTCTTGGAAAAATCTACCGTCACAATGCTTAAAAAATAGTAATTTATGTTAATAATTGTAACACTCCTAAATTCCATGACCTAGTCTAGAGCCTTACATAATGAAATAATCCCTAAAAAATATTTCTAAGTCTAAATAAATGTATTGAAACTAATTAGGAAGTGTTAGAGTCAAAACGTCAAGAAACGACCATGACGTCCGGTGAACTAGTATCCTAAACTAGTGTGGTGCTAGTGGTTTTATGATGGTTCCAAAGAGGTGTCTAAGAAGTCGATAATGAGGAGATGAAGGGAGTAGACATAGGTGCCTAAGAAGGAGTATAAGGAAACAAGACCAAGGGAGGAGTGCCAACCTTCAAGAGCAAGCCAAAGCCAAAGGCCAAGGCTGCCCCTACTGACTCAACGTTCACGAGCATGACCACGACTCGTAGTCATTACCATGGACAAGTGGGGAGCTCGTGAGGATGCCTTGGCCATGGGGAAAGGTGATATCTTGGATTAGCTACTGTCCAAGGCATCACGAGCCACTTCACGGCTCGTGGTGCACTTGAAGGAAGGAGGAAGACAGTCGTGAACTTGGCTTAGAAGTTTGGGGAAAAGGGGGGAGTTTTGGGGAGACTACTTCCTAAGTGCACCACGAGCCACTTTACGGGCCGTGATGTATGTTCACGGAAAGGAGAGGGGTGTTGAATTCTACTTAGAATAAAATTTACGTGGCTCGTTTGGGGAGCTACTACCTCACCCTTCACAACCACCACCACGGTCCATCAAACACTTCACGGACCGTGAAATTGGGCATGAAGGTGAGCAGGATTTCATAGCTAAAGTTAAGTTGGAATTCACTTTTGGAAGTCCAACTTAATGAGGGGTAGTTTGGGTATTTTTGGGGTTGACTATATTTTGATTTTAGGTCAATTATCACCCATTTCCCACTTCAAAACTCAAACAAAAATTGAAACCCAATTCCTCCCACATCTCTATACATTCTCTCTCTACCTCATCCTCTACTGAAGAAACCAAGAAGCTTGAAAAAGAAGACAAAGTCTCCAAGGTTCTTACTCAAATTTTGTGGATAAAGCTTTCTAAGGTATGAATTCTTTCACTCCTGGGATTCCTTTCCCCATTAGGTTCATTCAAAGTTGATTTCTAAATAAACCAAATTCATGGGTTGTTCTCTACAAATGGGTTTTCTTCTAAACTTGAAATTGAGGATTGGTTATGATGAATTTTGATTACCTATAGCTAATTAAGTGTGTATTGTTGAGTAATTGATGTTGATTAATTGGAATTTGTGTGATACATGTCCTTTTCCCTAACCCTAGCTATGAATTGGACTTGTAATTGATTAGGGTTGTTGAATATTTTTTATTGTGTAATTCACTATATTATGATGATGATGAGTGGATCATTGGATAATTGTGATAAATTGAGGGTATGCTCTTGAAGAAGGTTTTGGAGGCAAATCGGTAAGACCTTTATTATTATGAGTTCTCTACTTCAATAATGATGGTATATTCTTGATGATGATGTTCAATTGAAGTATTATATGTGATTAAATTAAGAAGATGGTGATATGATGAATGTGATGAAATGCCATCAATGTGTTGAATTGTGAGATTATGCTAAGAGTAGGATGATACAAGGTTGAATATGAATCACTTGTGTGCCTTATTACTATATGACTATGAGGTGTTGATCTCACAATTGTTCGGTTGTTATGAAAGGAAATTCTCATGCAATACCTTATGAGCTAATAATATGATATACAAGGGGTTAGTCTCCTATGGCCTATACTAAGATACGATGATTAAAAAAGGCTTAAAGACATTTCAAAAAGGGACTTTAGCTTAGCACCCAGTGAACTTGACAATGCATGGTATGGACTCCCCAATGGAAGGGAGATTCAACAATGAGATGAGGCCTCCAATGCTTAGTTCCTTAACTATGTTGACTCCATAGGAATACTAGCTAGTGGATCCACCTAGAATGCTATGTTCATGTTTTAGTTCTACCTTGGCAAGTAAAGCACCTTCTTTTGGTGTAGGGTTTCATGACACCGGATTCCATGCTTAGCTCACATGGTGTATTGTCGGTTAAGGTAATTGTTCCATAAAGTAAAATTAATGAATTAAGTAATGAAGATGGACACTAACTACGGTGACTTAAGGGGTTCTACTTAGTGTAGGTAGGGGTATGCGACTCTACTTATACATGGCACAAGTTGACCTTAAGGGAAGTCCAAGGAGGTTGTTCTTATGTACTTATTATATGAATGAAATGTATATGCTGACTTTACATGTAGATGATCCTATATTATGTTAGTTTCATTGATGAACATGTTATTGATCTAAGTTGATGTACATGATTATGAATATGCATGATTTGAAGATATATGAAATGTAGACATTGCTTATGATGCTTTGCTTGATTTACTTGATTATGTGGGGTTATGGGGATTCACATAAGCATTACACTTGTAGGATTTGGAAGGGTTTGTGAGTAAGGGTCTTATATGATACAATGTTATAAACTATTGTACATGAATTGTTATTGTGACATTATGTTGGGGTTGTTATGGTTATATGATCTTAATATGATGTTATTCATGTTGATATGACCCTATGCTAATGTTGGCCTTGTGTTGACTATGAACTCGTTTTAAGTGATATTATGATTCATTGACTTGTATGTGCTCTCATATGTGCATAAAGGCTTTTGAAAGTGACACATCATGATTTTTAACAAAATTTTATTTTAAACATGATTTCAACGTTTTACTTGCATATGTTTCAATACTTAGTACATGTGGTTGTACTAACCCATATTCTTTCCCTTTTCCCAAACAATGTAGGTTTGGGCCATTGAAGTATATGAGGCCCTTTTCCAAGAAGACTTGGACATATACCCAAACTTATTGGTAGGTCCTCAATGATTGGGGATTTTACCATTTCACTATTCTAACTATGTTGTGGTTATGTCTAAAGACACTATTTCATTCCTTATCTTTGAGACTATTATTGTAAGCCTATATGTGGCTCTTTGTATTGAATATGGGCTATGCCCAAATATTGTAATACTCTTTAGATGGTTAAATGTGAGAAAATGTTATTAGACTATTTCCTATGTATTGGTTATGTTGTTTAAACGAGAAGCCTATGTAAGCTTTAATAAGCGAGTAGTCTATGTAAACTCCATATATTATATGTGAGAGGTCTATGTATAACTCAATATGTAAAAAGTTATTAATTTTCTGCATTTTTGACCTATGATATGTTATGACGAATGCTAAGGGCTAGTCTAAGTCCTCTTCGAGTACGAAGACGCCGATTACAGTCACACCCCTTTTTGCACAAAACGGCGAGGGTTTTTCCAATTTAAGTGACGTTATTGAATTAGTGTTTTTTATTTTGAATTGAGTTGTGGTGTTCCAAGTCATCTTTTTTATTTAATCCTAATCAAAATGAAATGACTCATTATTTGGTTTGCGACCCAGAAATTTGAGTAAGGAATTCTGTATACCGAGGGGAAGGCATTAGGCATCCCTCGAGTCTTGTGGTTCCAGCACGGTCGCTTTTATTGACTTATACTTAAATAATGTATTATTATTTGGATTTATTATTTTCAATCCGACTTGTTCACCCCTTTTTTATTGTTGAACTTTTATTTGGTCTCAACTCAGATGCATAATTGCACTCTTGGTCTTGACATTTGGAAACATAACTGTCTTCCCCTCCCGAATACCTAATAATTCCTATTTACCCCTCTAGATTTAAATTAATGAAAGTTTAATTATTAAAATAATTTGACCAAGGTATGTAACCGCATCCTTGAATTTTTTCAGTATCCCAAATAAATGATGTATAACCACATTCTCAATTGAGATGAAGCTTAATTATTATTGTTACATCTAATGTATAATAGAACCTAATATCTCAATTTACAAATTTTAGTTTAAATTTAATGAATTTGACCATTAGAATAATATTCAAGGAGCATAACTGCATCCTTAAAAGTTAAGTGTTTCAAAAAAATAAAAAAAGAATAATGCTATGATCATTAAGGATTAATAAATTTTAATATTTACCTATTATTTCAAGGGTCTGACAATTTTCTAGTGAGCCAAATGAATTAAACATACGAGACATTCATCGCCCTAACCAGATTCTTAGTACGAACCATCTTGATAAACTCTAAACGTTGACGTATTTTTTCCCATACGAAATACAAAATTGTAATGACATAACTAAGTTTAAATCACATTTAATTCCTGCCACCCCCAAACTTTTTAGCATTCAAAGACACTCAAATTATGATTCTTTTATCTTTTCAAAATTATTACCTCAATGTCATATTTATCATTTTAACATTGTATCCAAGTTTTAGATCTTATTATTTGTGTGTTAAATCTACGCATCATGTTAAATCAAAACATAATCAATTATATATCGACTCATGTATTAATTTAATAACAAAAATGTGACATAAATAAATCTTTAAGTATACTACAAATAATTGCGATATTATATAAATTTTATTCTAAATACAATAATATAACACGTTTAACAAATTTTAATATTATAATGAAAAATTTAAACTAACATAAAATTTAGTAACTTCATACATTGAATGTTATGAAAGAAAGTTTCATATAATTAGGAAAATCAAGTCATACGATAAAAATTAAATATTACCTCTTGCGAAAATTCAATTGACCAAAAGGAAACAATCCTAATAAGAAACCACAAACTCGGAACCACGAAAGTGAACCTCGGCCTCACTTTTATTTTTTCTAAATGTTGGTGTTGCTTCGTAAATTCTCCTTTTCTTTTTTTCTGGTTGTTTCTCCTTTTTCTTCTTTTGAGCAGTTCTTTTTTTTTTGGTTTGGTCTCTGTACGTTTTTGCTCTTTGGTTTTTTCGTCTTTCTTTTTTCTCTAGTTTTTTTTTTTCTGTGCAGATTATTTTTCTCTTCGTATTGTGTTGTGTGTGAATAAATAAATATAGTATAGGTGTAGTGGTGTAGGGGTTGAGGAGAGTCTAGTGTGGGTGGATTGTGGGTGAGAGGGGAATGAGAAGCGGAAAATATGATAGTGGGGTGTGGGTAGTGGTAAGAAAAGTTTATTTTTAAAAAAGCTATATGTATATATATATATATATAAATATATATATATATATATATATATATATATATATATATATATATATATATATATATATTATAAAAATGATAATATTAATAATAAAAATAGAAACTAATTATTCGAATTAATAAAATATAAGAAAAAGTTAAATAGCTAGTCTAAAAATATAATTAAGAATACTAGCTTATTTATTACTCTTAATTAAAGAAAACATATATATTTTGTAATTTTTCATTTCTTTTAAACAAATAAAAACAAAACTTACCTTAAAAAGTGATTATTATTTTTTTTTTCAAGTCTTTTAAAAATAAACTTAATAAAATAAGATAAAAGTCAAAATATTTATAAAAAATATTTAATCTCTAAAAAGGGTATAAAACTTAAATTCGATCAAAAATTACATGTCTACAATTGACCTTTCTTTGACTGGAAACACAAAGGTTTTTAAGACAAAGAAGTACACAAAATGACAAGTTTTGACCGGATTCTTATTTGAAAGAAAAATATGCGACTGAGTCCTAATTTTGGACATCTTACATATCCCAAATTGTAAGGAAATCAGGTCACATGTAGTTCAAGGAGATGAGGTGATGAATTGGAAGTTAAGTGAGGTTCCATCGAGGCTCCAGATCGCGACTCTTATCCTTAATTACATAAAAATGAAAAGTAATAGTCAAAAGGAAAATAAAAGTACAAGCTCCTATCTATGCAACTTCTCATAAGTCTTCACTTGAGTCTTAACTTTTAGATATCACCTTGATTTTGGTGAGTATGTTGATCTTGAATGGATTCGATGCTTAACTTGCCACTTGGAGTTAGTTTTTGACTCTCTTCAAAATGACAAATTTAAATATGTTCTTGAATGTCTGCATCTTTTCTCAATCATTAGTTGAATAGAAATAAACGTCAGGAAGTCAGGCTGCTACATGCATTACAGAAAAGGTTTTCTGGCGATCATGGGGATTGATCATTCTGAAAAGAATTGTGTCACATCCGTGTCGGCATCGTCGTCCTCTTTGAGTACTATGACTATGCCTCTTAGTATTACATCATTACATTCATAAGTCGATAATACGGAAGAATTAAAACTTTTCATTACTTCTACTTGGAGGTTTACATAGACATCTACACACACACATTATATTCATATTGAGTATACATACAGCCTTCGTATAAGAAGATTACATAGTCTTCTACTTTTATTGCACATACATATATATAGAACATAGAACATAGTCTTAAAGATTGTCTCATCTCATAACCATCTAACAAGATTAACTATTTGGGCATAAACCTATATCAAAGTAAAGAAGACACATATAGGCTTATACAATTCGTACTCAAATGAAAATAGAATTAACATAAGAGTCTTAAAGGTAAACCAACTCCATATGCTCGATATTGGCATCGCCCACTTGGATGACTGAGAAACGCCAAGCCTTCTTTAAAGTCGTCACAAGTAGTCCTCAACGACCGAAACCTAAAATGTTGGGAAAATGGGAGAAAATGGGGTTAGTACACCACTTGTACTAAGTATGAACCATATGCACATATAATATCAAATAATGCCAAAAGGGGACATTTAAGTGAAACATGCCATTTTATCCTTTAAAAGTCGTATGCATAGTCAAACAAGTCATACCAACCAACAAGACATATTTGTTTAAGCAAAGCAAGTAATATGCATATGATCATACTTAAACCCATAATCTAATACAACCCTATCATCAAGGAATAACACCACAAGTATGAAAAGAGTTCATCACATCATAATAAGCAAGACAAGTACTCATGAATCCTCATTAAGTCAACAAGTGAAATGACCAAGCAAAGCCCCATAACCTTACTCTATCAAATAACCGAACAAGAACCCATAACAAATGCCCAACTTCACATAATATAACTCTTAAGGATACATGACATCATACTTTAACAATATATACCAAATACATGTTCATGATGATAACCATCATCATGTAATATCATTTACATTTTAGAATTAACATATTATCATCATTTACATGATAATCATATACATACATAATATCAACCTCCTAAAGCTTTCATCAAGGCCAACTAGTGCAAGTCATAGATAGATTCCCATACCCCTACCTAGGCTAAGTCAAACCTCTCAAGTCACCTTAGTTAGTTTATACTTTATTACTTCATTTTAGTTTAGGGAACACTTTCCCTAACCGACATAGATCACAAGAGCTAAGTGTGGAATCCGGTGTTGTAAAACCTTATACCGATGGAAGGTGGTCTACCGGCAAAAGTAAAACCAAACATAAACGTAGCTTTCTAGGTGGATCTACTAGCTAGTCTTCTTATGGGGGCAACATAGTTCAATAACTAAGAGATAAGTAAAATCCCTCTACATACCACTTGGAAATTGGATCCTCCTCTCATGGGAATCCATTGGATGAGTATCCCTCTTCGTGGAGTCAACACCACATGTAGAACTATAGGTGAATCTTCCTCTTTGGAAAGTCATCACCTCCCATTGTTAAGTTCATTCAGTGCTAAGCTAAGTCCCTTTATTGAAATGTCTTTAGTGTCTTATTAATCATCATATATTAGTTTAGGTCATAGAGTCTAGCCCTTGTATAATCATCATCATCATAGCTCAATAAGAATTGCACGAGTATAGTCCTTTCATTACAATACATTAAGTGAGGTTAACACATTACATATCATTTCATAATAAGGCAAATTGGTTAGCATCACAATCCTTATAACATTTAAATCTTAATCAAACTCACAACCATAGTCAAGACATTTCAATTCAACATCATACCACCCTATCAATCCTATTACAAGGCATACTTCAACACAACATCATGACTTAATCACAATTAACCACAAATTGAAGTAAAAAATAGGGATCATAAGGCTTACCAAGTATCCTTCATAATTCATCATCAAGGTCTTACCATCAAACCTTAATTCAACCCAATTAGGTCATAAAATCATCAAAATTCAATGACCAACATGATAACAAGGCTAGACAAATCACTACACCATAATTCAATACTAAATCAAAGCTTAAGACAAAATACTTAGGTCAATTCTCATAACCTAGATCACTTCTCAAGAACTAATATGAAAGACTACAATTCACCCTAATTTGTTCATGATTAGTGTAACAACATCATCTAATAGTAATTCAACCAATAACCAAGTCAATTGAACCAAACATAACCTAATTCATATTAAGATTAAGAAATCATAAACAATTAAATTCATAACATTAATGTCGAGATTTAGATGAAACCCACTTGAAAACTCAACTTTTAAAAATACTTTGAAGGAACATTTTGAGGAAAGAGGTCTCAAAGGTGAATTAGGTCCCATACTTTAACGTTTGATGAATAATTTATGGTGAAATATCCCCTTTACATCCCCTAAACTCTCCCCCTAGCTTGTCTTTAATGGTGTCTTCCAATAGAGAGAGAAAAAAAAGAGAAGGACGAGAGTTTTGTTTTGAGAGTTCTAATTAAACTAATGGGGTTGGGGTATTTATATGGGGGGTTAAATGACTTAATTAGACTCCATTAAACCCTTAAATAATGAATTAATTAGTTAAGACCAACTTGAAAACGTGCTGGATAGACATGACCAATCGACGAGATCACGATCGACGGATCGTAGGTCAGTCGACGGACCAGGCCTCCTCCGTGCTGCACATCTGTGGTTCTTGTCAGAGACTTGTGCAGGAGAAAGCTTCAATATTTTTTCTAAGTGTTTGTCGAAGGTTGGAAATGCCGCCCCGTCGATCCACACACGGATAGTCTCTTGCATCTCGTGGGTGCACATTGCCCAGGCAGTGTTGACTCCAACGTGCAAGGGTCCTCTTCAAGGGCCCTTGGTTGGTCCTTGTGGAGTCATACCCAAACGTTTCAACCATGAATCGACTCTGAAACATGTTAGACACCCTTACACCAATTTTCATGGATTTTCGACTCCTAAAAGCTAGTCAAATAGGCTAAGGCACTCTAGTACCTTCATGAGTTAATGTTCCGAACGTCATGGACGTTCTTAGGTATTTTGGTTTCTAAACTTCATAAATGACATAAATTTATTAAAATGACTCTTAAAATAGTGTCTAGATCTCATGGCTCTTATTTTAGGCTTTAAGACACGTCTTGGATTTTCAAAGTGTTACATATTGAAACATTGTTCTTGAATTTCAAATCCATGTTTCGCTTGAAGAAACCTGAAAACTATCACAAACAAAAGAAATAAACAAAACTTTTGCCCCAGTTTTCAGTGGAATTTTTTTTTATGAGTTATTATCAAATATGAATTAAAATAAATAACAAATAAACTCAGACTAGGACGAGTTTATTCTAGGAGAAAATAGGAAATAACGTCTCAGACTAGGAAGTGTTTATCCTAGGATAAAGTAACCAAATCCCATTATGGAAGAAGGTCCTATTAATCACATTGTCAAAGAGGGTCCTGCTAATATTAGATTCATTATTTAGGAGTGTTTTTTCTATACTACGTTCCATTATCAAGGAGGGTTCTGCTAATCCTATTATGAGGAGGGTCCTGCTAGTCCCATTATCCAGGAGGGTCGTGCTAATCCCATTATGAGGAGGGTCCTGCTAGTCCCATTATCCAGGAGGGTCCTGCTAATCCCATTATCTAGGAGGGTCTCCTAATCCCATTATGAGGAGGGTCCTTCTAGTCCCATTATCAAAGAGGTTCCTGCTAATCCCATTATCCAGGAGGGTCATGCTAATCCCATTTTGATGAGGGTCCTGCTAGTCCCATTATCCAGGAGGGTCCTGCTAATTCTAAATCTTATATTGAATTATATCTTTTTAAACAGAATCATCATTTGGAATCACCACAACATTTTTTATTTTTAGTCAAGTTTGCACTATAAAACACTTTTTTATGAATTACTAGCATGAAAGAGAAATACATGTTCCCAAAATAAATGCAAGACAATATGCAATTAAGGAGTTTGTTCCCTAGAAATGAATGATGACAGAGTGTTTAATTATTAGAAACGGTAGTGATTTTTTATTTTTATTTTTTAACAAATAAAACTATGCTTAATTTTAAAATTGAGTAACTTTGAAAGTCTTTTAAATTTCTCTTTTTTTATTTTTTTTTATTTCTTAAAAAAAGATCATTTGAGGATATAAGATTTTGTTTTGTGAGACCAAGCCCATTAGAAGAGTGCCTACGTATCTTGTATAGCAAGAATCATGTCAAACGTAGTTCATAAAAATCTACAATTATTTTTCTTGATTTTTCTTACAAAATACATCTTTTGAGAAATGAATCAGTTCATGGTTGACAATGTTTAGTTGGTGCCAACAACTAGTATGATGCATAGGAGTCACCTTCCACTACTTTCTGACAAAGTGGAGGTCAACCTTGAGTAATCGATATAATTTCAAATGGTATCTCAAACATACTTAAGTATTTACTGGATAAGTTTATCTTGCCTAAGTTAAGGGATAAAATTATTCATATCCTCATGTTTCAAATGCTCTCGCAACAAATGAAGTGCCTTTTCGCACAATAGAAGCGTTCTGATCTTAGGACGTTTTAAAGGCCACTCACACTCAGAAAGATGTTCAATGCATGAGATCGAGATAATATATGCTTTACCCTCATGTAAGAATCCACTAATATGGGAAAATGAAAAATGAGATCAAATAGCACTTATCATTGGCTTGTAATGTAGGCTTAAGGAAAGGTAGGATATTCATTTTGATAAAGTGATTATTCCATCCTTTAATTTGTTGAATGCTCTCAATATTTTGTCATTTTCGCATTTGACGTTTGTTTTCATGAAAGATTTTCCTCTTTTATTTCCTTCTTGTTCCATTTCCTTTACTTTTTGTTGGAAAATTTTTCATTTTATTTTTAGTCTACGTTTTCTTTGTCATTTTTTCCTACATATTTGTCATTTTCATTTTGGCACTCAAATCAGGTCTTTTAGCGTTGTGTATCTAGCTGATAGTGCGCTCAGGGAGGTGAGACCAATGAATAGTACATTTATGCAATCAAAGTTATTTGAATAAAACTGTTTCATACTCGAAATGAGAGTTCTATGGATAACATGTTATTCAGTAGGATTGAAAGACACAATAGGTTCAAAGAAAGCCTATAATCCTTTCCCAAATTAAATGTCGTTCAAAATTTCATCTCAACCAACATTGTGGCAAAATTATAGATCATCAAAGTCAAGTCATTGAATTTTATATCGGACGCTCACTATACAATGCACATTAAACATGAGTTAGAATTTATATTAAACTTAACTTTAAGCAAAAGAGATTCTCAACTATTACATAAATATATTAGGAGATACATAAACAAGTTTATTGGTCACAACAAAGTTTATATGTCTTGCGAAATAGCTTAACAATTTATTTGTTTTTTCTTATGCATAATCCTAAGCATGTTGGTACCAACGAAGTCAAAAAAAAATCTAAATAAATTTTTTTGCCTTAGTTTATGTGACGAGGACTTTTATATTTTTTCTTGGTTGGACCGAACCTCACAATATGGTTGCCTACATATCTTGTCAACACAAGAATCAGGTCAAACGTATTTCAGGAATATTGTAAACACAACATTATTTTTTATAAGAAATACTTCTCTTTTTTAGCTTTTTATTTTTTTAAAGATCACCGAACCCGAGGAGGGTTGCCTACGTATATCATCGAGTTGGGAATCAGGTGTCCGTAGTTCGTTCAGATTTAACAGTTTAATTATTTTTTAGATATTAACACTTGACTGAAAATATAATATTTTGATTTATTATTAATCATACAAAATAAGCTTAAATATTTTTTAGTTAAGTAGTGAAAATCTTTAATTTTTTTAAGAAAAGTATAATAACTTCTAAAAGAAGAAATATTTTAATGTATTCTCTTTTTTTTCTTTGTGAAGATCGAAACTTCACTACACTAATCACACATAAATGAGTCAACTTCTATAGACTTTCTAAATAAATGCATTTTCATGTAGCACATAAAATGATCTAAGTGGTCAAGTAAGCGTGTGATACTTGTCCTAGGCGGATCCAACTCTTATTTTAAGGTTCAATAAGTCACATGCAAATGATGGAAATAAGTGGAGTCTTCTAGGGGTAACCATGTATGTATTCTACTTTTACTAGGTTCAAACCTGAAGGAGATAGGTATCATGACTTGCTTACCCGAGTGGACAACTCGAGCCAGGGAGGGGCAACTTATTGGTAGAAGCGTTATTCCGAATTAATTGTTTGTCCAATCTTGCCTAACATGTGTGACTATATATTCATCAGTGGGTGCCAAGACACTCCAGTTTTATCTTTAGAGAAAGTAGGATGCATAACTGCATTCCTGTGAATGTGTGTGAAGTGTTACTAGGGACTCCAAGTGATTGTGTAAAAGAAAACAATTTAACATAATTCAACAATACAAAAGCGATAAATAATTAACTTATAGCACATTACACCATCAAACATAATATATCCAAATAAGATAAAATAATAAAATCAAGTAAAAGTCAATATAACAAGGCTCGAATTCTGGTTACTCCCCAGCGGAGTCATTAGAGATGTCACACCCCTTTTGTGCACATCAGCTAGGGTTTTTCCAATTTAAGTGACATTATTGAATTAGAGATTTTCTTCATAGTTGCACCCTTGGAATTGAGTTGTGGTGTTCCATGTCACATTTTTTGTTTATCCCTAATCAAAAGAAAATTACTCTTTATTTGGTCTGCCAACTAAATATTCGGGTAAGGAATTATGTTGATCGAGGAAAAGATATTAGGCATCCCTTGAGTCCCTTTGTTTTAGCACGGTCGCTTTTATTTATTTATGCTTAAATTATTTATTATTATTTGGATATCTTATTTTCAAGCCGACTTGTTCACCCTTTTTTATTGTTGAACTTTTATTTGGACTCAACTCAGATGCATAACTGCACTCTTGGTCTTGACATATGGAGACATAATTGTCTTCCCTTCCCGAGCACCTCAGATTCCTATTTGCCCCTCTTGATTCAAATTAATGAAAGTTTAATTATTAAAATAATTTTGACCAAGGTGTGTAATCGCATCCTTGAATTTCTTCAGTATCACATAAAAATGATGTATAACCACATTCTTAATTGGTATAAAGTTTAATTATTATTGTTACATCTAATGTATAATAGAGTCTAATATCTTAGTTTACAAATTTTAGTTTAAATTTAATGAATTTGACCATTAGAATAATTTTGAAGCTGCATAACTGCATCCTTCAATTTTAAGTGCTTCAAAGAAAATAAAAATAAAATAATGCTATGATCATTTAAGGATTCAAAAACCTCCATTGATGAAGATTTGAAGCTCCAAGGAAGAAGTCAGTTTTCCAAGTTTTTTCTCCATCAATTTAGTGGGCTTTTCATCACAACTAAGGTATTGTGTTTTATCCTTGAATCCTGTTTCTTCAAGGAGTCATTTTCAATGGTTTTCAAAGATGATAAAAAACATGAAATCTTCTATTTTGAATTCTAGCCATAGGTTCTTGCATAAAACATTTTAAATCAATGATTTCTGATTGAATTGATGTTAATTTAATGATTTTAGATCAAAATTCCTATGAATACATGTAAATCATGAAATTCTAGTTTTGGCTCTAATGTGGGTGATTTGATTATGGCATGATCTTATTGAATTCTTAAGTAGATTATATTGGGCTACTGATATATGTATGAATTATGTTAGAATTTCATATAGGCTGTCTTAATCTGATCATTTTCATATTAGGTCTTGTTGGATTCAATGTATAGTTTGATTATTGGTTTGAATGGGTGATCATGGCTATTGGTAAGAACGTTTGTGGATTGAATTGGTTGAATTGGCTAGGGATTGGAGTTGTTAACATTGAAATGGTTGTATGTTGACCTAACTCCTCCTATATTGTGTAGTATAGGTATTGAATTATGTTGATTGGTATGGTCCACTTATGGTGGCAGTGTTTATTTGATATACTTGTGAAGAATGTGGCCTTGTCGGCATTACTTTTATGAATTGTGGTATTATCATATTATGAATTGTGAAGTTGATCAATGTGAAGTATGATTATGATTATGCATATGTGCAAAGTGAATGCATGTTTTCTCCTTATTGATTATAGGTTGTCATGATAGACTATAGTGATGTCTTTATGCGTGTATACTTGATGTTGAAGTATGATGTTCCTAATTGACTATAGGAGTCTTGTGATGTATTATGTTGATGTTTCTATAGAAGTCAATAGGGTGGCTTGTAGTATACCTAGTTGTCCATATGTGCTTCTTGAATGTTATGGTATATGTGATAAGATGAAGTATGTGTCTGTCTTGTTGTGGTAGAACTATGTCCCTCTACTTGATACATGAAAAATATAAATATAACTTTTTACTTAGTAGGCTAAAACACCTTTGTCAGGAATGTATATGTATGATTGGAACATGATCTTGAATATAATTAAGAAGGTCATTTATGTGGAACCTTCTAGAAAGGAGGTTATGATATCCTTGAAGTTGAAAGTGGTAATGGTATCCTTCTTGTGTGAATGGTGTACTTAAGGATTGGTTGGATGGAATGACATCAAATCATCCTTAGGAAAATCATTGAACTATCTTAGTAACCATTGTAGGAAGCCTTGGTGGACCCTCATTGGAAAGGTGTATTATGATTGGGTTATGACTAAGATATGGTACCTATTAATATGTTCCTTGATTGAATTACTCAATGAGAACAAAGGCTAGCACCGATTGAGTATGCTTGGGGAGTTTCTCTAGTTTAAAATGAGGCCAGAGTACAAATAAAATGAACATAATGACTTAAGTAAAGGTATGTTAATGACAAGGCACTTATCTAGAGTAGATTTGAGGATTACTTTGGTAGGCTAGGAGAGGGTGTATGAGCGGTTTCTTCATGTCTTACTTAGGTGAGTCTTAGATTAATTATAGGTAGGGAGTTAAATGTATGAAATGAGAATAATGTTATCTTAGGTAGTCTAAAGGATCTCTTTGGTGTGTGTGAAGGGGTTGTATGAGCGGTCGCTTCATAACTCACTCAAGTGAGCCTTAGAATAACCTTTGGTAGGAGGGTCTCATGTTTATGTGTTTTGAAGTGTTCTTGATATTATATTGTGGAATGTTACTTATATGTGATCTTTGGTGTTAAAGGTATCGCTTATGCTTATGTTAAGAAGTTTTACTCAAAAAGAGCATGTTTTATACAAATGTCCTTTTAGCATGGTTTTAATTGCATGTTACCATACATAGTACATGCAATGTACTAATTCCATACATTTTGTCTATCTTTAAAGGTGTAGGTGGCATTTGAGAGAAGTACGTGAAATGAAGCTTGGATCCTAGCCTTTTATTCAAGGAAGTGTTGTATGACCTCACTAGATCTGAGGACATCATTACCTTTTGTTTTCTAATAAAAGCATTGTAATAGACTTAGTATTTCAATATCGTATTGTACGGGACGCGTCCCAATATATTCGAGTGTCTAAGATGGCGACATTGAGCCTTATTCCTTGTATTTTCTATGAAAGATGTTTTGAAATATTATTCGTGTGAAAAGTTTTAATTTCGCACTACTTTTCATAAATATATGCAATGAATGATTTCTAAGGGCTTGTATAAGACCTCTGAGAGGTCAAGTACGCCGTTCCACGATTTGAGGGAATGCTATTTCTTTTAGGATGTGATCTCGGGTCGTGAAAGAGAGTTAGAGTGACACGTGAGTTATGTAAGGATTGTTTTTCAAGTCCTCAAGGATAAACAATTTTTTGCATAGTTTAGTAAATGTGAATTTTGGTTAAGATCGGTTGCCTTTATTGTCCACATCATTTCAAGTGATGGTATAGTGGTTGATCAAAAGAAGACAAAAGCAATTAAGAATTGGCCTACACCCTTAAGTCCTACCGGCATTCTAAGGATTTTTGGTTTATCCAGGTATTATAGGAGGTTTGTAGATGATTTTTCATCTATTACTTATCATTTGAAAACCTTAACAAAATAGAAAGTTAAATTTTAGTGGTCAGAGGTTTGTGAAAGAGGTTATCAAGAATTAAAAGATAAACTTACCTCCACTACGGTATTGACCTTACCGGAGGATACCAAAGGGTTTGTGGTTTATTGTGACGCTTCTCGAGTAGGTTTAGGTTGTGTCCTCATGTAACATGTCATGGTGTTAGCATATACCTCTAGACAACTCAAGGTGTATGAGAAGAACTACCAAACTCATGACCTTGAATTAGCGGGTGTGGTGTTTGCTTTGAAAATATGGCGACACTATCTACATGGAGTGCATGTAGATGTGCTCATCGATAACAAGAGTCTCCAATATGTATTCACCCAAAAAGAGTTAAACCTCTGGCAAAGAAGGTGGTTAGAGCCTTTGAAAGATAATGATATGAGTTTCCTTTCCCACCCAGGGAAAGCCAATGTGGTTGCGGATGCTTTGAGTCGGATGTCTATAGGTAGTGTGGCCCATGTGGAAAATTGTAAGAAGGGTTAGTAAACGATGTGCATAGATTTGCCCAGTTCGGTGTTCGACTTGAAGATTCTCCTAAAGGGGGTTTCATGGTTCATCATAACTCCGAGTCATCTTTAGTAGTTGTTGTGAAAGCCACGCAACATCTTGATCCCCTATTGATGAAGTTTGAAGGAATTGGTTCTTAGTAAAGATAATGAGTCCTTCTCCCAAGGGGGTTTTGGGGTACTTAGGTATCAAGGTTGGTTGTGCGTACAGGATGTGGATGACTTGAGAAGACAAATTTTGGAAGAATCACATGGTTCCCGATATTCCATTCATCCGGGTGCCACAAAAATGTATCGTGATCTAGAAGAGATCTATTGGTTGAACAGTTTGAAGAGGGATATAACGGAGTTTGTGACCAAATGTGCAACACTCCAGAAGTCCTACGGACTAGAATATAACCTCATCTATCTAATAATGATTAAAATAATATTTCCAGACCTAGACTAACATAATAAAGTTTATTTAGAAGTATTAGAGAGTAAATGTGAAAGGAAGACCCTGACGTCCGAAAACTAGCGAAATTGAACAAGTAGACGTCCTTTTGTTATGTGAAGGTTTGGGAGTGTCGTATGGAGTCTAAAACTTCTAAAAAGACTTTAAATAGGTAAAATAATGTTTATAGGGTCATAACATTCAGTCACGACTCCCCAAGGACCACCCGATGGGTCCTTGAGGAGGACCCGAACATTGGCAAGCAGGCTGCCAAAGCAGACTGCGTGCAACAAAGAGTTTGAAGGTTGTCACGTGTCACACATCCATCGCTTGGCAGAAAAAAATTTCCTTGAGGCACGGGGCCTTCACGAGGCTCACTGCCTCAACCCGGATTTCAGAAATATATTTGGAATTGTCCCAGCAACGCACAACTTCTTCCCTGATTCGTTTGTGTCGCTTTTAAGTCAATTGGACTTCACTAAAAGACCCAATTAAGTGAGGAGTATTTTGGGTAATTTAGGGGGTGACTATATATTGATTTAGGGTCAGTTTTAAGTCATTTGTACCCACCCAAATCAATTCCCCAAATTACTCTTACTTCTCTCTAAATTCTCTCTCTAAGTCAACCTCCATTGAAGAGCATTGGAAGCTTAGAGAAGAGGACCAAGTTCTACACTTTTCTCCTCAAATTCATGGAATTAGTCTTCATTAAGGTATGGACTCTTCACTCTTGGTATTCCTTTCCCCAAGAGGTCCATTCAAAGTTGATTTCTGAATCACCTAATTCCATGGGTTTTTCTCTACAAATAGGGTTTTTCTTCTAAATTTGAAACTGATGATTAATTAGGACGCATTGTGATTACCTATGGCTAATTAAGTATATATTGTTGAGTAATTGATGTTGATCAATTGGAATTTCATGTGATCCATGTCCTTTCCCAAATTCCCCCAAGAATTGGATCTTTCTTATGAATTGATTGTTAGACTTGTGTTAACTAAGCTATTTCATTCATGGACTGCCTATTGTCATGTTTTATTGGGATTGGATCTACTTCTTGGATGATTTCATGGATGAACCCTTTTTCCTAACCCTAGTTATGAATTGGATTTGTAGATGATTAGGGTTATTGGAATTGATTATGTTATTTTTTAATTAAACATATTATGATGATGAGTGGATCATTGGATAATTGTGATTAATTGATGGTAGGATCTTGAAGGAGACTTATGAAGTCTATGTGTTAAGACTTTATGATATTGAGTTCTTTACTTCAATGATGATGGTTTATGCTTGATAATGGTATTCAATTGAAGTGTTATACGTGATTAGATTAAGAAGATGATTATACAATGTATATAATGAAATGTCTTGACTACGTTAATTGTGATATAATGTTAAGGGTATGATGATACAAGGTTGAATATGAATCACTTGTGTTCCTTACTATGATATGATTATGACGTGTTGATCTCACAATTGAAATTGTTATGAAAGGAATTTCTCATGTAATACCTATTGAGCTAATGATATGATATACAAAGGGTTAGTATCCTATGGCCTATATTAAGCTATGATGATTAAGAATGACTTAAAGACATTCCAAAAAGGGACTTTAGCTTGGAACCAAGCGAAATATTTATGAGAGGTGTCCCTTCACAATGTGGGATGGTAGGTTCACAATGGTTCTCATGAGATGAAGACTATAATGCAATTTTGCAAAAAGAGGGTTTCAAGTATATCTTCTAGATCCTTAACTATGTACCTCCTTAGTAATACTAGCTAGTGGAGCCACCTAGAATGCTTTGTTCACGTTTTGGATCTACTTTGGCTAGTAGACCACCTTCTTTCGGTGTAGGGTTTCATGCCACCGGATTCCATGTTTAGCTCACATGGTCTATTGTCAGTTAAGGCGATTGTTCCCGAAAGTTAAATGAAAGTAATAATGTTAACACTAACTAAGGTGACTTAAGGGGTTATACTTAGTGTAGGTAGGTGTATGAGACTCTACTTATACATTGAACAAGTTTTCCTTGAGGGAAATCCTATGAGGTTGTTCTTATGTACTTATGATATGAATTAAATGTATATGATGACTTTACATGTTGATTATTCTATATGATGTTAGTTTCATTGATGAACAGGCTATTGGTCTATGTTGATGTACATGATTATAAATATGAATAATATGAAGATATATGAAATGCAGATATTGCTTATGGTCCTTTACATGGTTTACTTTATTATGTGGGGTTATGAGGCTTTACATAAGCATTGCACTTGTAGGCTTGGGAAGGGGTTGTGAGTAAGGGTCTTATATGATGTGATGTTATAAACTCTTGCACATGGATTGTTGTTGTGACATTTTTTTGGAGTTATTCCTGTTTATATGATCTTAATAAGATGCTATCCATGTTGAATTGACTATATGATGATGTTGATGTTGTGTTGAATGTGGACTTGTCTAAAGTGATGTTATGTCTATTGGCTTGTAGATGCTCAGGATTGTGCATAAAGGCTTTTGAATGTGACTTAGCATGGTTTTGAACTAAATGTCCTTTTGAGCATGATTTCAATGGGTTTATTGCTTATATCCATACTTAGTACATGTGGTTTGTACTAACCCATATTCCTTCAATTTTTATAAATATATAGGTTCGGGCCATTGAAGTATCAAGGTTGCTTTGCAAAAAGACTTGGACTTTCCCCAAGTTTTGGTAGGTCCTCAAGTTCAAGGATGGTGCCATTTGTTCTACCTTAGCATTATTTCTATTGTGTATAGATATTCATTTCATTTATATTCGTGAAGATATTTGTTGTAAGCCCTATGTGACAATATGAATTTGTATAAGGGCTATGCCCGAACGTTCTACTTCGTTTTAGATGGTTTAAAGTGAGATGACCTTATTAGATAAATTCTTACGTATTGGTTATGTTAACTAAACGACAAGTCTATATAAGCTTCACCAAACGAGGAGTCTACGTAAACTCCATATAAGATATGTGAGAGGTTTATGTATATCTCAATATGTAAAAAGATTTAATTTTCTACATTTTGACCTATGATATGTTATGACTAATGCTAAGGGATTGTCCAAGTCCTCTATGAGGACGACGATGCCGGTTACATATAGGGGGTGCGCCCCCCGGACGTGACAAAATTTCCGAATTGTCATTATAAGTTCAATATTATTCATAACTCTCATCTAAGAGAAACTATTAACCTCAACTATTGCAAGGAGTAAGAGGCAAAAGATGAGGATAGCGTGATTTCATATCGCCCTCGGCCTCCCTGGTACCAAGGTAAAACTTAGTACCACATTTCATCCAAAAACGGATGGTTTGGTAGAATGAACCATCCAACCTTAGAAGATATGTTGAGTGGCATGTGTCATTGACTTGAAGGGTAATTGGGATGACCATCTACCATTGATTGTATTCGTCTACAATAGTAGCTATCACTCGTTTTCTAATATGTGCATATTCTTGTAGAAATTTGTGCTTAAATTGAGTTGTCATGAATTATGTTTCTCATGGTTAATTTGCACTTATATGACTTGTGTTATATTGTCCCCATGAGATTTTTATTGAGCATTCTTGATGTTGTATTGAGAAAAAATTATCATGTTAACTCTTTTAATGTTCACATTGAGCCTATATTTAAATGGAGAAGGTAGTAACTCCTCACATGATATGAAATGATGAGATGTTTTATGTGATGAGTGGTGGATTGAGTTCCTATGTTTTGATGCTATGATTATGTGTTTAAAGGAGTTGAGAATTCCTCTTTTGAGTTGTGACTCATTTTGATGTCGCTTGATATTGGGCTGCTAGTCTTGTGTCTTTTTCGTTACCCCTATAAAGGTTTAAGGTGTCATTCGGGGACGATTGTTTCCTAAGGGGGGGAGGGGGGATAATGTAACACCCCAGAAATTCTATAACCTAAGATAGAGCTTAATTGAATGAATTATGACCTAAAAGGGGTAACTACATTTCAAAGTTCTTGGTGAAAGAGACATGTATGTTTGGAGAGATTTGAGATGAAAACGGAAGAAAAGATTCCGACGGGTAGAAATTGGAAGTGGCCGCACATCACGCGCCTTGCCCAAAATCCGATTAGTTTTAGCTTTGCAATATGAAGCTGACACGAGGTCATCTGCCTCAAATGTATGTTTCAAAAAAATAAATGGGGCTTTGTGGCTCGTCGCAGACCCACCTTCAAATCTTGACGAAATTGGGAATTTCATGAAAAGTGAAGTTGGACTTATATGTTAAAGTCCAACTAGTGTAAGGATGTTTTGTGTATTTTGGGTAAGTTTATATATATGATTTTTGGTCATTTTTCACCCATTCCCCAAATAAAAAACAACCACTCAATTAGATATCAAAAAGAAGAAATAGAAGCTCTTTCTTCTCTCTAGTTTATCTCTCTCCTCAAACCTCCATTGATGAACATTGAAGCTCCAAGAAGGGGATCAATTCTCAAAGGTTTCAACATAAATTTCGTGTAAAATTCTTCATTATGGTATGTATCTTTCACTCTTGGGATTCCTTTCTCCAAGAGGTCCTTTCTTCTAAAGCCGAAATTATGGATAAATTATGATTACTCAGGATTTTTTAGGTGTATAATGATTTGTGATTGTTGATTTTCACTTGAAATTCCCTTAGACCATGTCCTTCCCCAATTTCATAAATTTCAGATTTGAATTGATTAAGTGCTTGAAGTTGATGCATATATCAATTGTTATATTGGTGTTAATTGTGTTATTACTTCAAGAATAACCTTATATGATGTATTGTTTAGGTGATTGACCTAATTCATTAAAGTTCCATCGATGTCCCTCTTCTCTTAATCCTAACTCTTGAATTATGTTGATTAGTAATTAGAGGTGATATAATTGAGTATGTTCTTGCATAATTGACTATTGTATGATGATGAGAATTTGTTTGAAGGGTAAATATGATTGCTTTGGGATGAAGTCTTAATAGGGTTTCTTGGAATCCATTGGTAAGACCTTCAAGGTCATGAACAGTCTATTGTAGTAATGTTGGTCTATCTTTGGTAATGTTGATCAATTGAAGTATGAATGATGAAATTATAAATGTATGATCATGGTTTGAAAATGATTTTTGTGATATGATGATGGGTGTGCTATTATGAGGGATTGAACGTAATTCTCATGTACATCTTATGAATATGTTATGAAATAATGATCTCACATGATGTTGGGCATATGATGAAAGGACTTTCTCATCCTAAAGCCTATGAGCTATGAACATGTTATTTGAGGGGTTAAACTCCTAAGACCTATATTATGAATTAATGTTAAGGCTGACTTAAAGAAAATTAAAAAAGGAAATTTATCTTAGCACCGAGTGAACTTGACAATGCGAGGTGTTCCTTACCAAAGAAAGATATGTTCACTTGATGTTCTTATGAGGTTGAAACTACAATGCTAATTACCATAAAGAGGGTTTCCAGTTCAACCTCCTAGTTCCTTAACTATGTGCCCCCATTTGAAAACTAAGCTAGTGGATACACCTAGATGATATATGAATGTATATATCTTACCTTGGCAAGTAGGACACCCTCCTTTCGGTGTAAGGGGATAACATCGGATGCCATGTTAGCTCACATGGTCTATTTCGGTTATGTCGAAGCTTCCCAAATGTTAAAATGAATGAATTAAGTAAGAAGAGGAACACTAACTAGGACTACTTAAGAGGCATTACTTGGTATAGTTAAGGGTATGAGACTTTACCTATACATTGCACAAGTAGACGTTGAAGGGAATTCTAGGGTGGGTTCTTTATGTATATTTATTATGATTGAAAGTATGATGTTGGTCTCATCTGATATGTACGATAGTGGTTTCACTTCATATACATTATGTTGGTCTAAATTGTGATGCATCATGTTGACTAAACTTGTTATGATGATGAATTAGGTAAAAAACAATGCTTATGGTCTCTTTGTTAGTTTACTTGGTTTATGTGGGATTCAGGGGATTCACATACACATTGCACTAGTAGACTTAGATGGGGTTGTGAGTAAAGTCTTGTGATGTATTGATGAAATGGACTCTAAACATTTAATGTTGATTACTACTTAGTTATGATGTTACTCTTGAACATGAATATGAATATGTCTTATTGTTGTTGTGATATGGGCTTGTATATGTTCTTGGAATGTGCATAAAGGCTTTTAAAGTGAACTTAACATGTTCATAACAAAATATCTTTTTGTGCATGTTTTCAAATGTTTGACTTGCCTATATATCCATACTTAGTACATTTGGTTTGTACTTACCCATATCTCTTCTATTTCTACACAAATGTAGGTTCGGGCAATTGAGGTAATTCAAGGCCATTTTCTCACAAAGTTTGGATTGTTTCCCAAGATTGAGAGTCATAATGTGTGAGGACAAAACCCTATGATTCTAAGTTTTAGCTGTTTTGCTTATGTTGAAAGACATTGTTCTACTTCTCCTATTTCAAGGACTATGTTGTATTCATTTTATAAGCCTTGCAATGATGTAATGTCTAAGTCCAACTTTTCATACTACTATGTTTAGATGTCAACATGACACAATTATAGATTCTATTTTGATATATGATGTGAAGTTGAACAACAAATGTAAAGTTTTAATTTGGGTTCTTCTTCCTCTTCCTCTTCCTCTTCCTCTCCCTCTCCCTCTCCCTCTCCCTCTTCCTCTGCCTCTTCCTCTTCTTCTTCTTCTTCTTCATCATCATCTTCTTCTTCTTCTTATTCTTCTTAGTATAAGGGCCTATTAATCTTATATGAGAGGTAATTTAACTAAAACTAACTGACCTCCCTAATCCCCTAATAAATAACTAACTTAATTCCTAAACACCTAACTCAAACTAAAAATCATAAAAGATGGCAGCATCCACGACCACCCATCCACGGACCGTGGATGGGTCTACTAGCCACCTATTAATCTTATATGGGATGTAATTTAACTAACTAACGGATCTCCCTAATCCCCCAATTAATAACTAACTTAATTCTTAAACACCTAACTAAACAAAAAATCATAAAAAATTGCAGCATCCACGGCAACCCATTAAACGACCGTGGATGGGTCTACTGGCCATCCTGTGGTCTCTTTTTTGCACCTGAGGCTTACCGTTGCAGGCCTCAACAGGACTTGACATACGCCCATGACCTACGGGTCTTGGTCTGGTCTACTGTCCGCGCTTGGCCATCAGTGGTTCACCAAAATTTCCAGATTTACGGACTTTTTAGGGGTCCTCTTCAAGGACCCTTTGGGTGGTCCTTGGGGAGTTGTACTTGGATGTTTAACCCCTAAAACCCCTATTTTATGTACGGGAATTGTTTGTTTTTATTTTTTATCCTCATACAACACTCCAAACAACTTAAGGAAGGCTCTATAAATCACTAGTTAAACACACTAATTTCCGGGGTGTTATAATGTCCCCCACTTCAGAACATTCTGTAAGACCCCCAAAATGATTTAGGTTGTCTAGAGACTAACATGTTCGTCATAAGGGTATAAGGTCCTAAAGTTATTTATAATATTGTATTGAGGCAGTGTCTAAAGTTTGAGGTGATTTTGAAGTCAAACGTCAAGGGACGACCAAGACGTTCGACGACTAGTCACCAAAGGGGCCTTAGATGCTTTTATGTGTTTATTAGTATGTCATGGGCTTATTATTTATTAATATGAGTAATAATGATGTTTATAAGAATTGTATATAGTTTCTTGAAGTTTGGAGGTCAAACGTCCAAGAACGTCTAAGATGTTCGAAAGTTGGACCTTGAGACGTTCATGTGTGTCTTGGGTGTGCCTTGCATGCTTGAATTTGTTTTACGTGTTCATTTTGGGTGAAACTTGCATGGAAGATATTAAACATGTTAAGGTGTATATTCACGTTGGAAACGTCTGGGTACGATTTCCCAAGGGTCCCTCAAGAGGCCCTCAAAGAAGGACCCAAAGGCTGTCGAGACCATGCCTTGGTAGTGTCAATCGATTTAACCAAATGACGCACCATTTGTGGAATGAAGACCCATTGATGGGGAGGAGTTGATCGACACTTAGCCTGGGTAAGGCTCAGACAAAGAACATCCTAAGACCCAAATGATTGAAGTCACTGACGGTCCATCGATGGGCCAAAGGGGCGTCAATGGTGGCCGTTGGTGCAGGTCGCAGCTGCTGCCTAGCGACAACTTCAATTAAGGGGTGAATGGGAAATTCACCCCAAGTCCTAACCTGACCCTACTTCGTTTATTTGATTATATTTAGGTGTATTTAAGTGATCAAAAACGTAGACAACCCATTCCCAATCCATTCTACACAAATTAAACTTTCCTGCAAAACCAATTCTCTCTAGAAACCTGCATTAAAGGTGAAGCTCAAGAACAGCTTGGAGCTTGTATTCACATGGATTATTCATAATGTTATAGAGGTTTTCTTCTATATAAAGGTATGGTGATCCTTCATCTCTAGTTAATCTTCCATCTAGAGAGTTCTTCTCAAAGTTTTCAAAAGATATTTCATGATAAAACTTCTTCTTCTTCAATCTAGCCGTGGGTTCTTTCTTATAACGTTTTAAAAGGATTAATTAATATGAATTGATGATAATGTATTTATTTTAACGTGAATTTCAATCCAATTGCATTGTCAACCCATGTCCCTTCCCAAACTCGATTTAGCCTATGCATGGGCATTGTGATCGTGGCTTGTTATTGGTGGATTTGTGATTCTATTACATTTAATTGCTTATGTCTACTGGTTATTATGTATAGAGATGGTGAATTGTTGATGAATGATCGATGTGGATCAATATATGAAGATTTGAATAAAACTAGCCTATGTCGATACGTGTTCACTGTATTATTGACCTTATAATGTATGAATGTGGAATTCGATAAGGTTAAGATGATTGTAGCTACTGCCATGGGTTAATATCATGGTTTAATGTGGGTATGAATCTTGTATGATCAAAGTAAAGAAGGCTTGGTATGAGTTGATCTAGGTTCTTCGAGTTTATTGATTTATAATGCTATGTATGTGATGTGATCTCGATTTTAGGTTAGATGAAGCATGGTTCCTCTGAGTAATGATATCTTTAGCTACTGCCTAACATGTACATTATTTATAAAATATTATTTATGATCAAGGCTTTGAGGAATTAGTAGGATTGCCTATTTCCTCTACTCTCTACTGAATTGATAGTTTAGTGCCTATGTTGGTATCTTGATCTTGTAGGGAATTAAGTATGATTTCGTTTATGTTAAGTGTATATTTAGCTACTTCCCTATAATGTATTGTTGATGAAAAGGTGTATTGATCAATGATGATCAAAGGATGATAAACTGGTAAAAATGATTCTTTCTCTCTACTTTTCTATATTATTGTAGTTGATGAAGCATGTATGGCATTGTGTGGTATGGTCAACTTATGGTGGCGGTGTTTACTTTATTGCAAATATATATATATGTTATGTGAACTTGGTCTTGAAGGCAATTATACTATGAAAGTGTGTTGGTGATGAATCACCCTATGTGAAGCCTATGCCTAGTTTACTATTCTAGCTATGATATAGGTTGTGTGGCTAATGTCATGAACATGTAAATGGTTATGTTAAGTTTATGTGGATTTTATGCCTTTGATGAGATCCTATAATATTATATGTGATGTAAATCTAAGATAGGTGCATAAAGACTAGAGCTTACTATAAGATGTTGTAAGTCTTAAATAAATGAGTATTGTGCTATGCAATCTATTCTATGATGTTATGTGATATATCATTCATTAGGATGACTTGATAGGTGTACTAGTATGGCAGAGGGTATGGAATCCTTGTCTATGCATTGCACATGTGTTCCTTGATAGGATAGTTCCTAGGTTGGTCTTCCAAGTACATGCATAGAATTGTATGAACATGTTATGAGCATGACTTATATGCTATGATGTTAAGTATATGATATGATAAAATATGAATTTGCATAGTGTCTTAATGTGTTGATATGAAATTATTGCTCATATAGTTACACCTATAGACTTATGCACTGATATATGAACATGTGAGACATTTAAGTGTTATGTGAAAGGTTTGCTCACATATAAGTATACACACACACATGTAAGAGGATCTAGTCAATAGAGGGGCCTTGAAAGGTGTGCTCAAGTGTACCCTAAACTAGATAGGTGCTTACATATGCTAATGTCCATGTGAAAGGGTTTCTCACATGATATAGGTTGATGAATTCTCATCTATGACCTATGATCTAAGCATATGAGGAGATGACTCTTCTAAGCCTAATTTTATAAGGTAAAGTTAATAAAGGCTTTTTAATAAGAAGGGAACTTAGCTCAGAACCGAGTGAACTTGATCATGAGGGGTGTCCCTTCCCATTGTAGAAAGGTAGGTCACCATAATACTCATGAGGTGAATAACCATAATGCCTCATTTTGGCATAAAGGGGGTTTTCACGTGTACCTCCAAGTTTCATGACTATGTTTGCCACATAGGAACTAGCAAGTGATATCAACTAATATGCTAGCATGTGTTAATTTTATACCTTCGCTAGGTAAGAATACATTCCATTAGTGTAAGGCTCTACAACACCAAATTACTTGTAGCATCCATGGTCTTAATGTCGGTTAAGGCTATAGTTTCCCTAAAGTAAAAAGGACAATGGAAGTAAAGTAAGGACCCTAACTAGGATAACCTAAGGGTAGTTGCTTAGTGTAGGTGGGGTATGGGACTTCACCTATGCATTGCACAAGTGTCTCTTTAGGGAAGTCCTAGGAATGTGTTTTAATGCATGTGACATGTATATGTTCCTTATGCATGACTTTGTAGTATTTGTTACTTGTTGTGATGAAATGCATGGTATGAGCCTATATGAAGTTGTTTTGTTGTATATCCATAATATTGGTCTTAATGACTACATGATTAATGTTTGTTGACATAAATGAAGTTGTCTTTACTTAATATGTTGATGTATGAATTGGATGTTAAGGCTTGTGGTCTCATTTCACTAAGTATGTGTGAGTTTATGGGGCTTCACAAGTACATTGCACTAGTAGACTTAGATTGGGATTGTGAGTAAGGTCTCATAAGGTTCCATTTGAAGTGACATTAGTATGTGTGCAAAGTGAATAGAGTTCAATGTAATATCCCTATGGTATTGACTTAAATGTGTCTATGATGTATTATACTGCTATGATGGTATGTGTTGGCTTATGTAGGCTGTATGCATGACTTCCTTGTGGATTTAAGGTGATGCTTATATGAAGTATGGAAATGATATAATGCTTATGTATCAAGGTTTTATGAAAATTTCAGAAAAAGCCATGAAGTATGATTTCAAGAAAAATGTCCCTTTTAAATGCATGTTTTTGCATGGTTGCAATACTTAGTGCATTCTTGTACTAAATCCATTCTTCTTTACTTTTTACACAAAGTGTAGGTTATGGATGCTTAAAGGATGTCTTTAATGGTGAAGAGCTTGATAGATGATTCCCAAGCTCAAGGAAAGGAATCCATAAGTCCAAGGATTCCCGAGTCATGTCTTTACTGTAAAGTGTATAGTATAGTACTTATGTTTTATGTTTTAAGGGTCGTGTCCCTAATGTACTCTAATAATGTTTAGTGTAAGATGGCAAAGAGACTTAGCATATATATATGTATTATGATATTTTATATATATATATATATATATATATATATATATATATATATATATATATATATATATGTATGTATGTATGTATTGAAGGTAAAGTCTTAGCATATGATGTTCTAAGAAAGTTTTAAAGTTTACGCTAAATGATAGCTATGAGCTTGTATAAGACCCCCGAGAGGTGAAGTACGCCATGTTACTTCTAGGGGGTGCTCCCCTGATGTGACACATTCTTCCTCGAATGACACTTCAAAATCTCCTTAAAGTCACAACTCTAATTTAGCAGTCCCTTACGAATGCACTACATCTAATATGCACACAACCAAACAAGGAAACTTCAATTCAAGACGAAACTCATTCAATGCAACACAAGGGAGTAGGAACTACTTCTACTAACCCCAAAATGCATCTAACTCTATATCTACTCATTTTCATAGAGGAACTAACATCTCCCAGCTAAAACATGCTCAAAATACATTCGTGAAGTCTAAACGCAATTTAATTCTCAAATAGCATTCTCAAAGGAGGAATCCTTTACACTCCAAACAAAGGCATGTTCAAAATCGACACATGAAGTATATATGATTATTTACTCAAATGCACTACAACATGAGGAATACAATGCATATAAGTCATTTGTCACAAGAACTAAGCATTTTCATGAACATGCATTACATAAGAAGACCATAGAAACATAAAAATTTACTCATGGCTTCATTAAAAAGCAAATCAAGAGGAACTTATCATCTCAAGCTTCAATAGGAGTAGAAGGAAAAGGATGAGGACATTGGGACATATCATTGGCCCTTGGCCTCCCAAGTACGAATCTTAACCAAAATCCTTACTAAAGAACACTCCTAGACACTTTATGGACCAACTTGATTGTTCTTCTATTTCTTAACTTGTCGGTCTAAGACCTCTACCAGTACTTCTAATTTGGATAGATTCTCATCTATAAACTAGCTCACAAGCAACCTTACTAACCCCACTCAAGATCTCATATCAGCCTATTAAACCAGACTAAACTTCTCATACTCACTATACCTCTCAAGGTGAAAATCTCTAGCAACCCTAATTCATGAACATCAAGGATACTTTACAACCTTGCTATATAAGAACATTATATCCTCCTTGGGATCAAACCTATACAAAATCTTTCAAACATGAATTCATTCAATTCTAAGGCCGGAGAAAGTCATCACTTAAACTTTTGCATCCATCACACAAAATGATCCTAAACTATGGTAAATTACAATTCTACCCTCTTAGAGGAGTCCATTCACTCAACCCATCTAGGAATTACTTCAACACGCTATTCCACCAATCTATCAACATACCTCAAACCTCATCTTGACTAAGCCAGGTTCTACCAATGACTAAACATAGCCTCACAATCACTTTGTAGGAACACTATCTCCCCCTTCGAAGTAAGCCTACACAAATTCTTCTAAACACCTATCATAATATAAAGGCAACAAAGAAGAATAATTCAACTAAATACAACATCACAATCTACCATGTCAAATCTCTCAAGACACATCTCCATAATTGGCATTACAACTAACATTTTTCCCTCACTCCTTATAGCATAAACACTTTTAATAGTCACATACGAAAGACCATCGGATATTGGATAAGAGAGAGAGATTATAGATCTATGGAACACCTTGGAGAATGAAGAAGTAAAGTTTTCTAAGCATCCAATGTCCTTCTATTCATAAAATTTGGCACGCTCAACATTTATGAACAAGACTCAACTAGATGTGGTCAGAGACATCCTAAAATATCCTAAAACCATATGCTTTGATACCAAGTTTGTCACGACCTGGGGTTACCCCCTAGAAGTAACAGGACGTACTTGACCCTGAAGGTGTCTCATACAAGCCCCTTAGCATAATCATAACATAAGATAGTAGAAAATACGGAGAAATTCAAAACTTTTACAATCAAAGTTATTTTATATCTAAATCAAGTGGAAGTATTTCTATTACTATATCTCAACCATCTATGAAAACTCTTGAATAAACGTCACTGGGACACAACCCATACAAAGTCTAAAACACAAGCAAATAAAAGGTTCTTCCTCGAAGGTATGAGGACTCACCAATTCTTCAACTCTTCTAGATACTTAGGAAACTTATCTTTCAAAGCAACTGAATCTCCAAAACCCTACATTTGGTTAGAATGTAGGCTATATGCGTTAGTACAAAATGTACCAAGTATGAAAGCAACTATAACATCATAAAAGCATCTCAAAATGGTTAGTCAACAAAAACATAAGCATAAGAGATAATAACATGTTCATAATCATAATCATCTTAGTCATAACATAATCTCCAACATAAGCATCATATAAACATAAGTTATTATAAGACATAATAAATTATCATAAGAGTACATCACGTTCATAACATAATCATTAATTAAGACATTCATTATTACATACTTAAACCTTCAACCTTTCATATTACAACAAAACTACTTCACAAGCTAACTCCAAGTATACTTGTGCAATACAAGGATAAAATCCCATACTAACATCCAAGCTAAAGACCTATCTTTGTTCAATATTGTGCATAATCCACCTTAATAGTCAAGACTTAGGTATTCATGTCATCTTAATCATAAGCTACATACATGGTTATCTCTTTAAGCTTTCTTATTATAAGGGCACCATACTCCTTGGTTACCTCAAGGGACACTTGTGCAATGCATGAAAGGCATCCAATACTACCCTTCACACTATGCATAACCTTGAAGTCATTTTAGTCATATTCACCCTCCTTTGGCCTCACATTAGCTTAACTCTCATAACAAACGATATATATCACCTTTAGTCAACTATAGTAAGAAAGGAAACCGTGGCAAAATCTTATCTCAGCTCATTCTTTTTAGTTATCCTAAGTAATACTTGTGCAATGCAATCATAGAATCTAATAATACTAAACATTCTAAGTATCACTTTTAGGTCCTCTTACTAACACTTCTTGGTTCAGAACCTAGTTCCTCTCTTTAACTTTAGCACACTAAGAGGTACTCTCTAAAGTACATCTTAGTTCATTAATAACTTGAACCCTATACCTTTAGTATATCTATGTTCATTACTAGCATGGATACTATGATATACTTACATATACATGTCTAACTCCATTTATACTTTGAACATTATCATATACTCTCTTTTAGTTTGTCTATGTTCCTTCTTCTCATATACCCTATGAAATATAATCTTTAAGAATGTCAGTCCATTTACACTCTTAAACACTATGAGGTACTTCATTAAGTAAGTCTTAGTTCTCTATGCTTTGAACACGATGAGATACTTATAAAGCATGTCATTTGTCATTATGCTTCAAACACTATGATATGCTTCTCAAAAATGTCTCATTGGATAGGAGATTTCTACTAGGAATCTTGACTCAACAATGTGAAGGATCCCATCTCATCAGAACTAACTTTTGGAAAACCCAAAGTCTATTACATAGGAGTTAGCCCTTTAACTTGGATAGTACTCACATCAACTTGTTGTGGTTCTCCCCTTTACTTGGAGCCCACGCCTTTTTTTGTGTGACACTCAATCTCATTCTCAATATCCACTTGGAGACAAATATACACTCCAAGGTTTAGTTTTTAAGCCTTGCTTAACAATTACCTCAGATAGAAGGATGTCTTTGATAATCAATCTATGTTCACGTGATTATATTACTTCAACTTTTAAGCATGCATAAGGTAGGCTAGGTGAGTATAGACCTTTAACTACAATCCAACCTATAAGACTTCTATTATATTTTATACTTCACTCTAAAAGCCTTTGAATCAATAGTTAATCATATTAGCTTCACCTTAAACCCGTAGTTATCAGATCACAAACCTTACTCTCAAGGTTTATTTCTAAATCTCTTCTTTATACTTAGATTTAAGGTATCTAGATCATATCTTTGGCTACTAGGGGATTCTTGTCTCGATTGACCATAAATGATCAATTCTAAATTTGCAATTAAAGAGAAATCATATGCAATAGAATCTAGTTGAATTTTATGATTATATGATCCTAACATTGATTAATTACTACACATGGCATTGATTTAGGAAGATCACCAATAGAGCTTCAACTTTTCCTCTAATTTTATAAACCCGCTAACATAATATTTATCAATTTAGATTAGGATTTACCATAGAATAAACATTAAATTATCATAATATCATAAAAATATCTAATTCAATCATAATTCGGAGATATACCACTATATTGGCATAACACCAAAACCCTACACACAATGCAAGAACAACACTAGCTAGAATTGGGTTTTTTATTTCACAAGTGGGGAAAAATATGGGGGCTCTATGGGTGGAAGAACTCATATATTATTAAGGTTCACACACATTTCTTCAAAGACCTAAAGAAAGATTGAATATATGGGAAAACTCGACCTAGATGCTGCCCTCCTCCTCCTCCTCCTCTTCTTCTTCTTCTTCTTCTTCATCATCATCATCATCATCTTCTTCTTCCTCCTCCTCCTCCTCCTCCTCCTGTTCTTCTTCTTCTTCTTCTTCTTTTTATTCTCCTTCTTCTTCTTGCTTGTGGAGATAGAATATTTGGAGAGTAATTTGGGGGTTCTAAGATGAATGAATTAATGAGTTAGTTTAGGGACCTATAAAGCTTATATAAGAGGTAATATAACTAACTAACTGACCTCCCTAAACCCCTAATTAATAACTAACTTTATTTCTAAACACCTTTATCCACTAACCGCGGATTGGTCTATTGGCCGTACTATGATCTCGTGGTTTGCACCTGACGCTTGTCTTGGAATGCCTTAATAGGACTTGACCTACGCCCATGACCTACGGGGCATGGTCTTGTCTACTAGACGTGGTTGGCCATCCGTGGTTCACCAAATTTTCAAAATTTAGGAACTATTCTGGGGTCCATCTCAAGGAACCCTTGGGTGGTCCTTGGGTAGTCGTACCAAGACGTTTAACCCCTGCAACCCCTATTCTATGTACAGGATTAATTTCTTTTGATTTTTAATCCTCATACAACACTCCAATCCTCTTGAGGAAGGGTGTATAACTCACCAATTCAACTCACTAATTTTTGGGCTATTACAATATGCATGATCGTTCTCTGTATAAGTATTTTCATCTCCTTACAGAATGAGGGTGCCACAGATTTTGACCTGCTCCTTGTGGTGAAGGTCGAATATCTCTTCTGAGTCTTAGTACTTGTGGATGATTAATAAGTACAAATATAAACCCATAACACACTCGAATATTTTTAGAACAAAGAGTGAACCAAAACAAAAATTGAAAAATATTTTCAGTCACGATCCGTAGGTTTACCTACGGTCCGTAGGTCCCCTCCGTAGGTCAAAGGTCCCAAGAAGTTGAGCTTTGATGGGAACTAAATATGTGTAGGTTAACCTACGGAATTTTCATGTACAAGAGACCTACAGACCCTATCTTTGGTGTATAGGTTAGCCTACGGAATGTGGACGACATCGCATAGGTAAGA
>JABWTJ010000937.1:0-57948 GCA_016801875.1 Solanum sitiens | reverse complement strand
TAGTACATGTGGTTTGTACTAACCCATATTCCTTCAATTTTTATAAATATATAGGTTCGGGCCATTGAAGTATCAAGGTTGCTTTGCAAAAAGACTTGGACTTTCCCCAAGTTTTGGTAGGTCCTCAAGTTCAAGGATGGTGCCATTTGTTCTACCTTAGCATTATTTCTATTGTGTATAGATATTCATTTCATTTATATTCGTGAAGATATTTGTTGTAAGCCCTATGTGACAATATGAATTTGTATAAGGGCTATGCCCGAACGTTCTACTTCATTTTAGATGGTTTAAAGTGAGATGACCTTATTAGATAAATTCTTACGTATTGGTTATGTTAACTAAACGACAAGTCTATATAAGCTTCACCAAACGAGGAGTCTACGTAAACTCCATATAAGATATGTGAGAGGTTTATGTATATCTCAATATGTAAAAAGATTTAATTTTCTACATTTTGACCTATGATATGTTATGACTAATGCTAAGGAATTGTCCAAGTCCTCTATGAGGACGACGATGCCGGTTACATATAGGGGGTGCCCCCCGGACTTGACAAAATTTCCGAATTGTCATTATAAGTTCAATATTATTCATAACTCTCATCTAAGAGAAACTATTAACCTCAACTATTGCAAGGAGTAAGAGGCAAAAGATGAGGATAGCGTGATTTCATATCGCCCTCGGCCTCCCTGGTACCAAGGTAAAACTTAGTACCACATTTCATCCAAAAACGGATGGTTTGGTAGAATGAACCATCCAACCTTAGAAGATATGTTGAGTGGCATGTGTCATTGACTTGAAGGGTAATTGGGATGACCATCTACCATTGATTGTATTCGTCTACAATAGTAGCTATCACTCGTTTTCTAATATGTGCATATTCTTGTAGAAATTTGTGCTTAAATTGAGTTGTCATGAATTATGTTTCTCATGGTTAATTTGCACTTATATGACTTGTGTTATATTGTCCCCATGAGATTTTTATTGAGCATTCTTGATGTTGTATTGAGAAAAAATTATCATGTTAACTCTTTTAATGTTCACATTGAGCCTATATTTAAATGGAGAAGGTAGTAACTCCTCACATGATATGAAATGATGAGATGTTTTATGTGATGAGTGGTGGATTGAGTTCCTATGTTTTGATGCTATGATTATGTGTTTAAAGGAGTTGAGAATTCCTCTTTTGAGTTGTGACTCATTTTGATGTCGCTTGATATTGGGCTGCTAGTCTTGTGTCTTTTTCGTTACCCCTATAAAGGTTTAAGGTGTCATTCGGGGACGATTGTTTCCTAAGGGGGGGAGGGGGGATAATGTAACACCCCAGAAATTCTATAACCTAAGATAGAGCTTAATTGAATGAATTATGACCTAAAAGGGGTAACTACATTTCAAAGTTCTTGGTGAAAGAGACATGTATGTTTGGAGAGATTTGAGATGAAAACGGAAGAAAAGATTCCGACGGGTAGAAATTGGAAGTGGCCGCACATCACGCGCCTTGCCCAAAATCCGATTAGTTTTAGCTTTGCAATATGAAGCTGACACGAGGTCATCTGCCTCAAATGTATGTTTCAAAAAAATAAATGGGGCTTTGTGGCTCGTCGCGGACCCACCTTCAAATCTTGACGAAATTGGGAATTTCATGAAAAGTGAAGTTGGACTTATATGTTAAAGTCCAACTAGTGTAAGGATATTTTGTGTATTTTGGGTAAGTTTATATATATGATTTTTGGTCATTTTTCACCCATTCCCCAAATAAAAAACAACCACTCAATTAGATATCAAAAAGAAGAAATAGAAGCTCTTTCTTCTCTCTAGTTTATCTCTCTCCTCAAACCTCCATTGATGAACATTGAAGCTCCAAGAAGGGGATCAATTCTCAAAGGTTTCAACATAAATTTCGTGTAAAATTCTTCATTATGGTATGTATCTTTCACTCTTGGGATTCCTTTCTCCAAGAGGTCCTTTCTTCTAAAGCCGAAATTATGGATAAATTATGATTACTCAGGATTTTTTAGGTGTATAATGATTTGTGATTGTTGATTTTCACTTGAAATTCCCTTAGACCATGTCCTTCCCCAATTTCATAAATTTCAGATTTGAATTGATTAAGTGCTTGAAGTTGATGCATATATCAATTGTTATATTGGTGTTAATTGTGTTATTACTTCAAGAATAACCTTATATGATGTATTGTTTAGGTGATTGACCTAATTCATTAAAGTTCCATCGATGTCCCTCTTCTCTTAATCCTAACTCTTGAATTATGTTGATTAGTAATTAGAGGTGATATAATTGAGTATGTTCTTGCATAATTGACTATTGTATGATGATGAGAATTTGTTTGAAGGGTAAATATGATTGCTTTGGGATGAAGTCTTAATAGGGTTTCTTGGAATCCATTGGTAAGACCTTCAAGGTCATGAACAGTCTATTGTAGTAATGTTGGTCTATCTTTGGTAATGTTGATCAATTGAAGTATGAATGATGAAATTATAAATGTATGATCATGGTTTGAAAATGATTTTTGTGATATGATGATGGGTGTGCTATTATGAGGGATTGAACGTAATTCTCATGTACATCTTATGAATATGTTATGAAATAATGATCTCACATGATGTTGGGCATATGATGAAAGGACTTTCTCATCCTAAAGCCTATGAGCTATGAACATGTTATTTGAGGGGTTAAACTCCTAAGACCTATATTATGAATTAATGTTAAGGCTGACTTAAAGAAAATTAAAAAAGGAAATTTATCTTAGCACTGAGTGAACTTGACAATGCGAGGTGTTCCTTACCAAAGAAAGATATGTTCACTTGATGTTCTTATGAGGTTGAAACTACAATGCTAATTACCATAAAGAGGGTTTCCAGTTCAACCTCCTAGTTCCTTAACTATGTGCCCCCATTTGAAAACTAAGCTAGTGGATACACCTAGATGATATATGAATGTATATATCTTACCTTGGCAAGTAGGACACCCTCCTTTCGGTGTAAGGGGATAACATCGGATGCCATGTTAGCTCACATGGTCTATTTCGGTTATGTCGAAGCTTTCCAAATGTTAAAATGAATGAATTAAGTAAGAAGAGGAACACTAACTAGGACTACTTAAGAGGCATTACTTGGTGTAGTTAAGGGTATGAGACTTTACCTATACATTGCACAAGTAGACGTTGAAGGGAATTCTAGGGTGGGTTCTTTATGTATATTTATTATGATTGAAAGTATGATGTTGGTCTCATCTGATATGTACGATAGTGGTTTCACTTCATATACATTATGTTGGTCTAAATTGTGATGCATCATGTTGACTAAACTTGTTATGATGATGAATTAGGTAAAAAACAATGCTTATGGTCTCTTTGTTAGTTTACTTGGTTTATGTGGGATTCAGGGGATTCACATACACATTGCACTAGTAGACTTAGATGGGGTTGTGAGTAAAGTCTTGTGATGTATTGATGAAATGGACTCTAAACATTTAATGTTGATTACTACTTAGTTATGATGTTACTCTTGAACATGAATATGAATATGTCTTATTGTTGTTGTGATATGGGCTTGTATATGTTCTTGGAATGTGCATAAAGGCTTTTAAAGTGAACTTAACATGTTCATAACAAAATATCTTTTTGTGCATGTTTTCAAATGTTTGACTTGCCTATATATCCATACTTAGTACATTTGGTTTGTACTTACCCATATCTCTTCTATTTCTACACAAATGTAGGTTCAGGCAATTGAGGTAATTCAAGGCCATTTTCTCACAAAGTTTGGATTGTTTCCCAAGATTGAGAGTCATAATGTGTGAGGACAAAACCCTATGATTCTAAGTTTTAGCTGTTTTGCTTATGTTGAAAGACATTGTTCTACTTCTCCTATTTCAAGGACTATGTTGTATTCATTTTATAAGCCTTGCAATGATGTAATGTCTAAGTCCAACTTTTCATACTACTATGTTTAGATGTCAACATGACACAATTATAGATTCTATTTTGATATATGATGTGAAGTTGAACAACAAATGTAAAGTTTTAATTTGGGTTCTTCTTCCTCTTCCTCTTCCTCTTCCTCTCCCTCTCCCTCTCCCTCTCCCTCTTCCTCTGCCTCTTCCTCTTCTTCTTCTTCTTCTTCATCATCATCTTCTTCTTATTATTATTCTTCTTAGTATAAGGGCCTATTAATCTTATATGAGAGGTAATTTAACTAAAACTAACTGACCTCCCTAATCCCCTAATAAATAACTAACTTAATTCCTAAACACCTAACTCAAACTAAAAATCATAAAAGATGGCAGCATCCACGACCACCCATCCACGGACCGTGGATGGGTCTACTAGCCACCTATTAATCTTATATGGGATGTAATTTAACTAACTAACGGATCTCCCTAATCCCCCAATTAATAACTAACTTAATTCTTAAACACCTAACTAAACAAAAAATCATAAAAAATTGCAGCATCCACGGCAACCCATTAAACGACCGTGGATGGGTCTACTGGCCATCCTGTGGTCTCGTTTTTTGCACCTGAGGCTTGCCGTTGCAGGCCTCAACAGGACTTGACATACGCCCATGACCTACGGGTCTTGGTCTGGTCTACTGTCCGCGCTTGGCCATCAGTGGTTCACCAAAATTTCCAGATTTACGGACTTTTTAGGGGTCCTCTTCAAGGACCCTTTGGGTGGTCCTTGGGGAGTTGTACTTGGATGTTTAACCCCTAAAACCCCTATTTTATGTACGGGAATTGTTTGTTTTTATTTTTTATCCTCATACAACACTCCAAACAACTTAAGGAAGGCTCTATAAATCACTAGTTAAACACACTAATTTCCGGGGTGTTATAATGTCCCCCACTTCAGAACATTCTGTAAGACCCCCAAAATGATTTAGGTTGTCTAGAGACTAACATGTTCGTCATAAGGGTATAAGGTCCTAAAGTTATTTATAATATGGTATTGAGGCAGTGTCTAAAGTTTGAGGTGATTTTGAAGTCAAACGTCAAGGGACGACCAAGACGTTCGACGACTAGTCACCAAAGGGGCCTTAGATGCTTTTATGTGTTTATTAGTATGTCATGGGCTTATTATTTATTAATATGAGTAATAATGATGTTTATAAGAATTGTATATAGTTTCTTGAAGTTTGGAGGTCAAACGTCCAAGAACGTCTAAGATGTTCGAAAGTTGGACCTTGAGACGTTCATGTGTGTCTTGGGTGTGCCTTGCATGCTTGAATTTGTTTTACGTGTTCATTTTGGGTGAAACTTGCATGGAAGATATTAAACATGTTAAGGTGTATATTCACGTTGGAAACGTCTGGGTACGATTTCCCAAGGGTCCCTCAAGAGGCCCTCAAAGAAGGACCCAAAGGCTGTCGAGACCATGCCTTGGTAGTGTCAATCGACTTAACCAAATGACGCACCATTTGTGGAATGAAGACCCATTGATGGGGAGGATTTGATCGACACTTAGCCTGGGTAAGGCTCAGACAAAGAACATCCTAAGACCCAAATGATTGAAGTCACTGACGGTCCATCGATGGGCCAAAGGGGCGTCAATGGTGGCCGTTGGTGCAGGTCGCAGCTGCTGCCTAGCGACAACTTCAATTAAGGGGTGAATGGGAAATTCACCCCAAGTCCTAACCTGACCCTACTTCGTTTATTTGATTATATTTAGGTGTATTTAAGTGATCAAAAACGTAGACAACCCATTCCCAATCCATTCTACACAAATTAAACTTTCCTGCAAAACCAATTCTCTCTAGAAACCTGCATTAAAGGTGAAGCTCAAGAACAGCTTGGAGCTTGTATTCACATGGATTATTCATAATGTTATAGAGGTTTTCTTCTATATAAAGGTATGGTGATCCTTCATCTCTAGTTAATCTTCCATCTAGAGAGTTCTTCTCAAAGTTTTCAAAAGATATTTCATGATAAAACTTCTTCTTCTTCAATCTAGCCGTGGGTTCTTTCTTATAACGTTTTAAAAGGATTAATTAATATGAATTGATGATAATGTATTTATTTTAACGTGAATTTCAATCCAATTGCATTGTCAACCCATGTCCCTTCCCAAACTCGATTTAGCCTATGCATGGGCATTGTGATCGTGGCTTGTTATTGGTGGATTTGTGATTCTATTACATTTAATTGCTTATGTCTACTGGTTATTATGTATAGAGATGGTGAATTGTTGATGAATGATCGATGTGGATCAATATATGAAGATTTGAATAAGACTAGCCTATGTCGATATGTGTTCACTGTATTATTGACCTTATAATGTATGAATGTGGAATTCGATAATGTTAAGATGATTGTAGCTACTGCCATGGGTTAATATCATGGTTTAATGTGGGTATGAATCTTGTATGATCAAAGTAAAGAAGGCTTGGTATGAGTTGATCTAGGTTCTTCGAGTTTATTGATTTATAATGCTATGTATGTGATGTGATCTCGATTTTAGGTTAGATGAAGCATGGTTCCTCTGAGTAATGATATCTTTAGCTACTGCCTAACATGTACATTATTTATAAAATATTATTTATGATCAAGGCTTTGAGGAATTAGTAGGATTGCCTATTTCCTCTACTCTCTACTGAATTGATAGTTTAGTGCCTATGTTGGTATCTTGATCTTGTAGGGAATTAAGTATGATTTCGTTTATGTTAAGTGTATATTTAGCTACTTCCCTATAATGTATTGTTGATGAAAAGGTGTATTGATCAATGATGATCAAAGGATGATAAATTGGTAAAAATGATTCTTTCTCTCTACTTTTCTATATTATTGTAGTTGATGAAGCATGTATGGCATTGTGTGGTATGGTCAACTTATGGTGGCGGTGTTTACTTTATTGCAAATATATATATATGTTATGTGAACTTGGTCTTGAAGGCAATTATACTATGAAAGTGTGTTGGTGATGAATCACCCTATGTGAAGCCTATGCCTAGTTTACTATTCTAGCTATGATATAGGTTGTGTGGCTAATGTCATGAACATGTAAATGGTTATGTTAAGTTTATGTGGATTTTATGCCTTTGATGAGATCCTATAATATTATATGTGATGTAAATCTAAGATAGGTGCATAAAGACTAGAGCTTACTATAAGATGTTGTAAGTCTTAAATAAATGAGTATTGTGCTATGCAATCTATTCTATGATGTTATGTGATATATCATTCATTAGGATGACTTGATAGGTGTACTAGTATGGCAGAGGGTATGGAATCCTTGTCTATGCATTGCACATGTGTTCCTTGATAGGATAGTTCCTAGGTTGGTCTTCCAAGTACATGCATAGAATTGTATGAACATGTTATGAGCATGACTTATATGCTATGATGTTAAGTATATGATATGATAAAATATGAATTTGCATAGTGTCTTAATGTGTTGATATGAAATTATTGCTCATATAGTTACACCTATAGACTTATGCACTGATATATGAACATGTGAGACATTTAAGTGTTATGTGAAAGGTTTGCTCACATATAAGTATACACACACACATGTAAGAGGATCTAGTCAATAGAGGGGCCTTGAAAGGTGTGCTCAAGTGTACCCTAAACTAGATAGGTGCTTACATATGCTAATGTCCATGTGAAAGGGTTTCTCACATGATATAGGTTGATGAATTCTCATCTATGACCTATGATCTAAGCATATGAGGAGATGACTCTTCTAAGCCTAATTTTATAAGGTAAAGTTAATAAAGGCTTTTTAATAAGAAGGGAACTTAGCTCAGAACCGAGTGAACTTGATCATGAGGGGTGTCCCTTCCCATTGTAGAAAGGTAGGTCACCATAATACTCATGAGGTGAATAACCATAATGCCTCATTTTGGCATAAAGGGGGTTTTCACGTGTACCTCCAAGTTTCATGACTATGTTTGCCACATAGGAACTAGCAAGTGATATCAACTAATATGCTAGCATGTGTTAATTTTATACCTTCGCTAGGTAAGAATACATTCCATTTGTGTAAGGCTCTACAACACCAAATTACTTGTAGCATCCATGGTCTTAATGTCGGTTAAGGCTATAGTTTCCCTAAAGTAAAAAGGACAATGGAAGTAAAGTAAGGACCCTAACTAGGATAACCTAAGGGTAGTTGCTTAGTGTAGGTGGGGTATGGGACTTCACCTATGCATTGCACAAGTGTCTCTTTAGGGAAGTCCTAGGAATGTGTTTTAATGCATGTGACTATGTATATGTTCCTTATGCATGACTTTGTAGTATTTGTTACTTGTTGTGATGAAATGCATGGTATGAGCCTATATGAAGTTGTTTTGTTGTATATCCATAATATTGGTCTTAATGACTACATGATTAATGTTTGTTGACATAAATGAAGTTGTCTTTACTTAATATGTTGATGTATGAATTGGATGTTAAGGCTTGTGGTCTCATTTCACTAAGTATGTGTGAGTTTATGGGGCTTCACAAGTACATTGCACTAGTAGACTTAGATTGGGATTGTGAGTAAGGTCTCATAAGGTTCCATTTGAAGTGACATTAGTATGTGTGCAAAGTGAATAGAGTTCAATGTAATATCCCTATGGTATTGACTTAAATGTGTCTATGATGTATTATACTGCTATGATGGTATGTGTTGGCTTATGTAGGCTGTATGCACGACTTCCTTGTGGATTTAAGGTGATGCTTATATGAAGTATGGAAATGATATAATGCTTATGTATCAAGGTTTTATGAAAATTTCAGAAAAAGCCATGAAGTATGATTTCAAGAAAAATGTCCCTTTTAAATGCATGTTTTTGCATGGTTGCAATACTTAGTGCATTCTTGTACTAAATCCATTCTTCTTTACTTTTTACACAAAGTGTAGGTTATGGATGCTTAAAGGATGTCTTTAATGGTGAAGAGCTTGATAGATGATTCCCAAGCTCAAGGAAAGGAATCCATAAGTCCAAGGATTCCCGAGTCATGTCTTTACTGTAAAGTGTATAGTATAGTACTTATGTTTTATGTTTTAAGGGTCGTGTCCCTAATGTACTCTAATAATATTTAGTGTAAGATGGCAAAGAGACTTAGCATCTATATATGTATTATGATATTTTATATATATATATATATATATATATATATATATATATATATATATATATATATGTATGTATGTATGTATTGAAGGTAAAGTCTTAGCATATGATGTTCTAAGAAAGTTTTAAAGTTTACGCTAAATGATAGCTATGAGCTTGTATAAGACCCCCGAGAGGTGAAGTACGCCATGTTACTTCTAGGGGGTGCTCCCCTGATGTGACACATTCTTCCTCGAATGACACTTCAAAATCTCCTTAAAGTCACAACTCTAATTTAGCAGTCCCTTACGAATGCACTACATCTAATATGCACACAACCAAACAAGGAAACTTCAATTCAAGACGAAACTCATTCAATGCAACACAAGGGAGTAGGAACTACTTCTACTAACCCCAAAATGCATCTAACTCTATATCTACTCATTTTCATAGAGGAACTAACATCTCCCAGCTAAAACATGCTCAAAATACATTCGTGAAGTCTAAACGCAATTTAATTCTCAAATAGCATTCTCAAAGGAGGAATCCTTTACACTCCAAACAAAGGCATGTTCAAAATCGACACATGAAGTATATATGATTATTTACTCAAATGCACTACAACATGAGGAATACAATGCATATAAGTCATTTGTCACAAGAACTAAGCATTTTCATGAACATGCATTACATAAGAAGACCATAGAAACATAAAAATTTACTCATGGCTTCATTAAAAAGCAAATCAAGAGGAACTTATCATCTCAAGCTTCAATAGGAGTAGAAGGAAAAGGATGAGGACATTGGGACATATCATTGGCCCTTGGCCTCCCAAGTACGAATCTTAACCAAAATCCTTACTAAAGAACACTCCTAGACACTTTATGGACCAACTTGATTGTTCTTCTATTTCTTAACTTGTCGGTCTAAGACCTCTACCAGTACTTCTAATTTGGATAGATTCTCATCTATAAACTAGCTCACAAGCAACCTTACTAACCCCACTCAAGATCTCATATCAGCCTATTAAACCAGACTAAACTTCTCATACTCACTATACCTCTCAAGGTGAAAATCTCTAGCAACCCTAATTCATGAACATCAAGGATACTTTACAACCTTGCTATATAAGAACATTATATCCTCCTTGGGATCAAACCTATACAAAATCTTTCAAACATGAATTCATTCAATTCTAAGGCCGGAGAAAGTCATCACTTAAACTTTTGCATCCATCACACAAAATGATCCTAAACTATGGTAAATTACAATTCTACCCTCTTAGAGGAGTCCATTCACTCAACCCATCTAGGAATTACTTCAACACGCTATTCCACCAATCTATCAACATACCTCAAACCTCATCTTGACTAAGCCAGGTTCTACCAATGACTAAACATAGCCTCACAATCACTTTGTAGGAACACTATCTCCCCCTTCGAAGTAAGCCTACACAAATTCTTCTAAACACCTATCATAATATAAAGGCAACAAAGAAGAATAATTCAACTAAATACAACATCACAATCTACCATGTCAAATCTCTCAAGACACATCTCCATAATTGGCATTACAACTAATATTTTTCCCTCACTCCTTATAGCATAAACACTTTTAATAGTCACATACGAAAGACCATCGGATATTGGATAAGAGAGAGAGATTATAGATCTATGGAACACCTTGGAGAATGAAGAAGTAAAGTTTTCTAAGCATCCAATGTCCTTCTATTCATAAAATTTGGCACGCTCAACATTTATGAACAAGACTCAACTAGATGTGGTCAGAGACATCCTAAAATATCCTAAAACCATATGCTTTGATACCAAGTTTGTCACGACCTGGGGTTACCCCCTAGAAGTAACAGGACGTACTTGACCCTGAAGGTGTCTCATACAAGCCCCTTAGCATAATCATAACATAAGATAGTAGAAAATACGGAGAAATTCAAAACTTTTACAATCGAAGTTATTTTATATCTAAATCAAGTGGAAGTATTTCTATTACTATATCTCAACCATCTATGAAAACTCTTGAATAAACGTCACTGGGACACAACCCATACAAAGTCTAAAACACAAGCAAATAAAAGGTTCTTCCTCGAAGGTATGAGGACTCACCAATTCTTCAACTCTTCTAGATACTTAGGAAACTTATCTTTCAAAGCAACTGAATCTCCAAAACCCTACATTTGGTTAGAATGTAGGCTATATGCGTTAGTACAAAATGTACCAAGTATGAAAGCAACTATAACATCATAAAAGCATCTCAAAATGGTTAGTCAACAAAAACATAAGCATAAGAGATAATAACATGTTCATAATCATAATCATCTTAGTCATAACATAATCTCCAACATAAGCATCATATAAACATAAGTTATTATAAGACATAATAAATTATCATAAGAGTACATCACGTTCATAACATAATCATTAATTAAGACATTCATTATTACATACTTAAACCTTCAACCTTTCATATTACAACAAAACTACTTCACAAGCTAACTCCAAGTATACTTGTGCAATACAAGGATAAAATCCCATACTAACATCCAAGCTAAAGACCTATCTTTGTTCAATATTGTGCATAATCCACCTTAATAGTCAAGACTTAGGTATTCATGTCATCTTAATCATAAGCTACATACATGGTTATCTCTTTAAGCTTTCTTATTATAAGGGCACCATACTCCTTGGTTACCTCAAGGGACACTTGTGCAATGCATGAAAGGCATCCAATACTACCCTTCACACTATGCATAACCTTGAAGTCATTTTAGTCATATTCACCCTCCTTTGGCCTCACATTAGCTTAACTCTCATAACAAACGATATATATCACCTTTAGTCAACTATAGTAAGAAAGGAAATCGTGGCAAAATCTTATCTCAGCTCATTCTTTTTAGTTATCCTAAGTAATACTTGTGCAATGCAATCATAGAATCTAATAATACTAAACATTCTAAGTATCACTTTTAGGTCCTCTTACTAACACTTCTTGGTTCAGAACCTAGTTCCTCTCTTTAACTTTAGCACACTAAGAGGTACTCTCTAAAGTACATCTTAGTTCATTAATAACTTGATCCCTATACCTTTAGTATATCTATGTTCATTACTAGCATGGATACTATGATATACTTACATATACATGTCTAACTCCATTTATACTTTGAACATTATCATATACTCTCTTTTAGTTTGTCTATGTTCCTTCTTCTCATATACCCTATGAAATATAATCTTTAAGAATGTCAGTCCATTTACACTCTTAAACACTATGAGGTACTTCATTAAGTAAGTCTTAGTTCTCTATGCTTTGAACACGATGAGATACTTATAAAGCATGTCATTTGTCATTATGCTTCAAACACTATGATATGCTTCTCAAAAATGTCTCATTGGATAGGAGATTTCTACTAGGAATCTTGACTCAACAATGTGAAGGATCCCATCTCATCAGAACTAACTTTTGGAAAACCCAAAGTCTATTACATAGGAGTTAGCCCTTTAACTTGGATAGTACTCACATCAACTTGTTGTGGTTCTCCCCTTTACTTGGAGCCCACGCCTTTTTTTGTGTGACACTCAATCTCATTCTCAATATCCACTTGGAGACAAATATACACTCCAAGGTTTAGTTTTTAAGCCTTGCTTAACAATTACCTCAGATAGAAGGATGTCTTTGATAATCAATCTATGTTCACGTGATTATATTACTTCAACTTTTAAGCATGCATAAGGTAGGCTAGGTGAGTATAGACCTTTAACTACAATCCAACCTATAAGACTTCTATTATCTTTTATACTTCACTCTAAAAGCCTTTGAATCAATAGTTAATCATATTAGCTTCACCTTAAACCCGTAGTTATCAGATCACAAACCTTACTCTCAAGGTTTATTTCTAAATCTCTTCTTTATACTTAGATTTAAGGTATCTAGATCATATCTTTGGCTACTAGGGGATTCTTGTCTCGATTGACCATAAATGATCAATTCTAAATTTGCAATTAAAGAGAAATCATATGCAATAGAATCTAGTTGAATTTTATGATTATATGATCCTAACATTGATTAATTACTACACATGGCATTGATTTAGGAAGATCACCAATAGAGCTTCAACTTTTCCTCTAATTTTATAAACCCGCTAACATAATATTTATCAATTTAGATTAGGATTTACCATAGAATAAACATTAAATTATCATAATATCATAAAAATATCTAATTCAATCATAATTCGGAGATATACCACTATATTGGCATAACACCAAAACCCTACACACAATGCAAGAACAACACTAGCTAGAATTGGGTTTTTTATTTCACAAGTGGGGAAAAATATGGGGGCTCTATGGGTGGAAGAACTCATATATTATTAAGGTTCACATACATTTCTTCAAAGACCTAAAGAAAGATTGAATATATGGGAAAACTCGACCTAGATGCTGCCCTCCTCCTCCTCCTCTTCTTCTTCTTCTTCTTCTTCTTCATCATCATCATCATCATCTTCTTCCTCCTCCTCCTCCTCCTCCTCCTCCTGTTCTTCTTCTTCTTCTTCTTCTTTTTATTCTCCTTCTTCTTCTTGCTTGTGGAGATAGAATATTTGGAGAGTAATTTGGGGGTTCTAAGATGAATGAATTAATGAGTTAGTTTAGGGACCTATAAAGCTTATATAAGAGGTAATATAACTAACTAACTGACCTCCCTAAACCCCTAATTAATAACTAACTTTATTTCTAAACACCTTTATCCACTAACCGCGGATTGGTCTATTGGCCGTACTATGATCTCGTGGTTTGCACCTGACGCTTGTCTTGGAATGCCTTAATAGGACTTGACCTACGCCCATGACCTACGGGGCATGGTCTTGTCTACTAGACGTGGTTGGCCATCCGTGGTTCACCAAATTTTCAAAATTTAGGAACTATTCTGGGGTCCATCTCAAGGAACCCTTGGGTGGTCCTTGGGTAGTCGTACCAAGACGTTTAACCCCTGCAACCCCTATTCTATGTACAGGATTAATTTCTTTTGATTTTTAATCCTCATACAACACTCCAATCCTCTTGAGGAAGGGTGTATAACTCACCAATTCAACTCACTAATTTTTGGGCTATTACAATATGCATGATCGTTCTCTGTATAAGTATTTTCATCTCCTTACAGAATGAGGGTGCCACAGATTTTGACCTGCTCCTTGTGGTGAAGGTCGAATATCTCTTCTGAGTCTTAGTACTTGTGGATGATTAATAAGTACAAATATAAACCCATAACACACTCGAATATTTTTAGAACAAAGAGTGAACCAAAACAAAAATTGAAAAATATTTTCAGTCACGATCCGTAGGTTTACCTACGGTCCGTAGGTCCCCTCCGTAGGTCAAAGGTCCCAAGAAGTTGAGCTTTGATGGGAACTAAATATGTGTAGGTTAACCTACGGAATTTTCATGTACAAGAGACCTACAGACCCTATCTTTGGTGTATAGGTTAGCCTACGGAATGTGGACGACATCGCATAGGTAAGATATGTTAAAGGTATTGGACATTTACACAGTTTAATACAAACTTCATTCATAAATTCGTTCAATCCTTGGCTATTCATGTATTTCATCATAAAACAATATAGCTCATCATCCTTAGGGTTTCGAATACACGCAATTTAACTCATTATTCAACCGATACAGGACCCTAGGTTAGAAAAGTGACTTTAGATCATTTACCATGCTTAGTTTTACAATTTAAATTAACACACATCAATATTCTATCATCCCAAAGGTGTTTCTAACATACTATTCATGGAGAACATATAAAATATAATACTCAAGGTCAGGATCCACTTCATGACTTTCAATGACAACAATGAACCATAATTCAAAGTTAAGGAGAAGCCGATTACCTTACAAGCAAAGAAAGTGGGTGATGGTTTGATGACCTTAGATTGCAACAACTTCTTATTAGCCTTTGACACCAAGACTGAACAATGGAATCATTGAGAGAGGGATATGAGGATTTGGGAAGCGGGGAAAAGAAGATGGGAATATGGGGAAGTGAACTGGGAGTGACTTGTGGGATTCGGGAGATCAACGTACTGATTTGGGAGAGGAGGAGGTTAAAAATGGCTAGGAGAGAGTTTTGAATGTGGGCAAAGAATATGAAATGAAGGGGTTTAATTTAAAATTTTTCTAGGTCGAGTCAAGCAAACCCAAGGTTTGGACACACAAAACCCCGTCAACTGTTTGTGGGTCGACCTACGAACCGTAGATACGGTTCGTAGGTCACTCAACACATAGAAAATTATGATGACTTACTTGGGGGGTCTACGAAAGCCATTCACGATCCTTTGATTTAATAGATTGTTGATGGGATCCCTAGACCTCTACAACAAACCTTTTTTGCAGATTTTGTTTTTCATCCCTAATCATGTAGCAATCGCTAGACATTTCTTTTTACATTGTCTTGACACTTTTTAGGCACAGACCCTATGTTATATCTAGTCAACACTAAAACAAAAATAAAATGCCAATCTAAAAATTACAGACAGTAAACTAATCAAAGAAAACTCTTAAATCGAAAAGACAAACATATAGTGGGCTAGCTTGTACATCTTTGGTTGCCTCCCATGAAGAGCTTGATTTAACATCGCGGCACGATGCAGGACTCTTGATTACTCAGACTTAATCAAGATATTAGGCCTCAACCACCTCTTGCACATTCTCCTCTTTGCCCAAGTAGATCTTGATCATTCTCCCATTCACCTTGTACCTTGTTCCCTCATTGTTTTCGAGCTCGACCGCTCCATGTGGGAACACTTGTGTGACTATGAATGGACTGGTTAACTTGTAGTTAAGCTATCCAAGAAACAAGAGCAACCTAGAATTGTAAAGACCTGGATTCTGGAATCCGAATCGCCACCGGCGTCATTGACCTCTCAGAGGTCGCAGACAAGCCTCTTCTTGCATTCATCACATTCATCTAGTTAAATTTGCGGAAAATTTAAAACTTTTTATATGTATGAAGTTTACTTAGACTTCATATAGTCATTACGTATTAAACGTTATATACTAATATACACATCAATAGACAACCATCTAATATCAAGAACATTTCAAAACAAACGATGAATAGAATATATTAAGTTGCCAAAACAGCCTTACATCAGAAGGTTCGAAATGAAATGTGAAAGAAATGCTAGGGACAGCATCCACTATCTATGTCTATATCTAAAGCTAGACTACGAATGTAACATCCTCGAAATCAAGAGGATCTACCAAATGGTTTGGAGAAACGCTGAAGTCCAAACCGCTGCAAGTATCGTCAATCTGTCCTCTGACCTGCACTTATAAAAATAGTAAATAGTAGGGGGTTAGTACACCACTTGTACTAAGTATGAGTGTATGCACTCATACACATAAATCTATGCATGATCAATGAAAGCTCTTCCTAAGCAACATGCCATTTCTGGAAAGTATAGTAATTAGACTTTCCTAATTCGTTAGTTGTGAATTGTGGTATGAATATGATGTATTTTAATGCATTCAATGCACACAGCTTATTTTCTATATGATTACAAGACATTTGTATCATTAACATAATTTTAGAACCACTCGGGCGAAGATTTGAATTTTTTGATCCTCCAAACCCGAGAGCCCCTTTTTTTTTCCACACTTAGTTTTATTTTCAATCTCTTTGTTCTTCTTGTTATGTAGTTCAATAATTCCTTTAGTCCTATGTTTTACTTACAAGTGCAATGATTCATTGTAGTTCCATACCCACAATGAATCGATGTAAGTTATCCAAGGACTAAGGAATGATTTCCCTACCTTATAGTGAGTCATTCTTTACACTATATATTCATTACATTTCATAAGCCATTCTCTATTGATCATGCCATTGAATTCATTACTTTCATGTTAGGGAAGTTATGAGTTATTTAGTTAACGTTTTCATGTTTTATATATTATACATTTCATATCTACGAGACCTTGGAATTGTGGATGTAGCATTAAGACATCTCAAGTAAGGGCCCAACATATGGGACCTCAACCCGAGGGTCTTCTTTAGCAAACACAGAGTCTGCTTCATTCGTTCATTCGTACTTCACATTATTCATATCATTCTTTCATAGGCTGATGTAAACACCAGCTATACCTAGGATGAAGTTTAAGACTCTCATCGGGATCATGAAGTGCAATGACCAAGAATGACCTAATGTCATTACTTGAATCTGATTTCACCTCCTAATTGTCTTGCACAAACATCTTCGGTATCGTTCATTTCTTTATCTTTCATACTTTGAGAAACTTTAACTTTACCCGACATAGATCATGTGAGCTCAACAAATCCGGTGTCTTCCCCACACTGAAAAGAGGTAGAGTCACTGTCCAAGGTGAAACCAAAACATCCATAGCTCTCTTAGGTGGAAAACCACTAGCTAGTTCCCTATGTTGGCAGCATAGTTCAAAGACAAGGATATTTAGGGAGACCCATACCCACCTTGGTTGACAGTCTCATCTCATGAGAATTACGTGAAGCTCTGCCCTTCCCGAAAGAAGGCATCACCACTCATACCTAGCCTATCAGTGCTCAGTTTAAAGTTCCTGTTTACATTCAACTCATACATTATCGAAGCTTGCTTATAGCATGAGGTAGTCATAGCTCATTAGATAATTTCTCATCTCTTCTTTACGCATTAAGTGTGAACTGTTATTACACTTACATATATAATGTGATTGAGATTTATTTACTCTTTTGATGACTTGTCATCCTTACTTTACATTGATGAAATGTGAATTATCCTTACATATCATCCTTACTTTACATTGATGAATGTGAATTGTCCTTACATATCATCCTTACTTTACATTGATGAATGTGAATTGTCCTTACATATCATCCTTACTTTACATTGATGAATGTGAATTTTCCTTATATATCATCCTTTGGTTTTAATGAGACTGGTCTTACACATTCTAACACCTTCATATGTGATTATTCTTTTAACATAGGAGCTTAGATGTAAGTGAGACTTGTCTCACTTCCTTTAACACCCCATTCTAGTCACTTACTTAATTTAGACCCCTTTAATTATGTTATAACTCACGTTACTTACTTTAGTGTAGTAGATTCATATCATCATTTATGGACGATGAGCACTTCATTAAATGAATTTCATGAGTTCATATGTCATTCTTCTAGAGCATGTTGGGAGTCGTCCCAATGAGTTGCATGCCCTTGGTTATGGGTTCATTGAATTAGTTTAGAAGTGCTTATATTATCATTTGATACTCTAACTACACAAGATTGGCATATGATTAGTATTGGTCTCAATCTTTGAATATTAAACTACATAACCATTTTTGTTGGCATGTGCCAATTTTACGTGTGTTCATATTTAAATTTAATATGTATGATCCATTAGTCAATCTTTTAATTATTTAACATAATATTCTATCCATTTACATGCATCACTTTTAGACAATGTATCGTTAGCCATTTTATTAGCATACGATTAGTATTGGCATAAACAATTAGGCATAGATTTCATAACCATATTTGTTGGCATAAGCCAATTTTCATGTTCAACATGCTTAAGTTTTTATACATTATATATTAGCCAATCTTTTAGTTATTTAATATAATATTATAGCCAATTCCCTACAACTTGTCTGACAATGTAGTGTCAGCCAACCTTATAACTTAACTTTAGGCATAACATTTTTAAACATCTTGGACAACAACATATTAGCATTTGATGAATATATAATATTCATAACGTCATATTATAAGCAAGCATGCCCAACAGACCGTAACATCTTCATACATAACATTTTCGGACATATTGTTAATATAGTATCATTCTTTTAATTCACGTAATAACACTTAGCATCAAACAAGTCCAATTAATAGGTTCATTCAATCATTATTTAATAAAAAACCATACACATTAAGATCATCCAGCACCACATACCAAGAACATGATTTCTAACCTATTCAACATTGAATTCGTAACAAGGATACTAGGAAAGGAGTTCGACAAGAACGATGAGAAACAACCTTAGTTTTCAAGATCTTTGAATCATTCGAAAGAAATTTCTCTTGGAGAAATAAGTGCAGGAGATAAACCCATACCTTATGTATAACTTAATATACGAAGACGACCTTGTACGTAACCTTGAAGAAACCTTGAAATCGGCCTACAAAAATTGATAAATTTTCTGCCTTTTTCTTGCGTTCGTCGCTTACTGCTTTTGCGTTCCTTTTTTCTATGAGTTTGAACGTGATTTTTAGGTTTAAGAACTGATCTTGAATTATACAACTTAGGTTTAATAAGTTAATTAATAATTAATTAACTAATTACTAAAAATCCCCTCCTAAGTTGACTAAACATAGGAGAATGTTGACTTGAGCCAAAATCTGGAATTTTGGTGTTGACTATGGTTTTGGTCATCATTTTGACTTTATATTAATTAATTAAATCTTTAATTTAATTAATTTAGGGACCTAGGGTAAGTACTAAAGTACCCCTAAGTCATTGGAACCATAATCAACTCTTTAGGACCATCCTAGGTTAAGTACTAGGATTTCCTGGAATTGTACTAGGTTAGAATATGAATTTCGGTTTGAACCCTTTAATTTAATTAATTAAATGTCTAATTTAATTAATTAAGTGACCTAGGGTAATTACTAAGGTACCCTTAAGTCTTTATAATCATAACTAATCCTTTGAACCATCCTAGGTTAGGTGCTAGGTTGTCTTTTTTCTTGTTTTAACCGAAAGCTGGAAATTACTTTGTGATTTCGGTTTTGCGCCTTTAAATTAATTAATTAAGTTGATAAATTAATTAATTAAGTAGCCTAGGGTAATTACTAAGGTATCCCTAGTTTGTTAGGACCTTAACTAACTCTTTGGACCATACTAGGTTAGGTACTAGGTTGTCCCTTTCTTGTCTTAACCGAAATCTAAATATTTCCTTTGTAATTTCGGTTTTAGCCCTTTTAAAATTTATTAATTAAATTGCTAAATTAATTAATTATGTAACCTAGGGGAATTAATAAAGTACCCCTAAGTTGTTAGTATCATAACAAACCTTTTGGACCGTCCTAGGTTAGCTACTAGGTTGTCTCTTCAACTAGTACTAGGTTAGTGTCAACCCGGTTTAGTCCTAGGTTGTCGGGTGCACTAATTAGTTTCTTTCGTTTTGTCCTAGGTTAATTAGTTATTCAGGGCTGTAGGTTAGAGTCTAGAATTGGTTAGTAAGTTAGGCCCCACATGTAGTGGTTCCTTGTGCACATTTTTTCCCTAACTACCCTAACCAAATTCGGTTAGGGTGGTCCCCTCTTGGCCATATCTCCCCGTTTGCTTGCACATGGGTTGCTTGTACATTCCTAACTAACTATTATTTATGGTTCCTTTGGGAATGTGTACTTATTGTCCCAAGGACCCTCACCATGTCCTTTGGCACTACTTAATTTACATGATCATTTTAAATGGTCATGTGCTATGGTGCTAGGCTTGACATTTGGATGCCTAGTACATATTGTGCAGATATTATGAAGCGAATAATTTTTGCTTAGGGTCTTCCTTGTAGGTACATTTCTTGGACAAGCAATCTTGGATTGGGTAGGACAACCCAAAATGTATTTTACTTGTTCATATATAGAAAATTGGCTAATATCCCTTAGCCAATTTTTCTATACTATGCCCAATTTTTCTCAATATTGGGCATGGGGGTGCCTATGTACCCCTAATACCTATTCTTAAAGACCTACTGGGCTCTTCAGTAGACATGTAATTTTCCGGAATATTACATTATCCCCCACGTAGGAACATTCGTCCCCGAATGACACTTACACATCACTTAAACAAAGAGGGTGACTTTCGAAAGTTACTTTGTCATACTTAAACGTTTCTCTTTTGTGAATATCTGATTCACACTTATTTGGATGATGCATATCATTCAAGCTTATCTAAAGCTTTATTTGAGATTGAGAAATTTCCTTCTCAATAACACTTAACTTAATGCACATCACAAATCATGCAATACAGGAAACATGTCTTTGCTTCACAAAAACAACACCTGAAATGTAAGCATAACTTCGTTTTAACTCACATAGTGCTATTATAAGACATACGATTAGTGACCTATCACACCAAATCAACTAAAGCACTTAAACTTAGAGTTTCCTTAAACATAAACCAGACTTAGGAAGAGTATCTCTAACCTCTTAGATAACATCTTGTTGGCCTGTTGATTTGAACCACGCCCTTCTCATTTTAACCCAACTTATTTGGAAACTGAAGCCTTACTACCTTGTTTCTACAGTCTATTATAGCATACCACTTATGAAACAAATCCATCTCTAAGCCATATTCTTGAGTTGGTATGCTACCAACTTATCCTTCTCCTTCTCATAAATACACATAGCAGGCTTTTAGACATTACCATGCATTCACCTCCATGCAAACAACCTTACTCACCACACGTCTTTCGTCCACGTTGGGCATTTCCATTATGGCCCCTTCTTCGGGAGGCTAGATCTTGAGTCTGGCGCCTTACACCACTTGGCCATCCTAATTATTGTGTGTATTCTTCTACGCGTTCACACAAGAAGGAAGTTAGATACTTATAATGACACAAAGTGCCAAAGCTCTAGATAGCACGATAAAGAGTAGAAGAAGGGAAGATTTCCTATCATCGCGTAGTCTCTAAATCATGATTATGGCGCGCTTCACAACCATATGTTAGAAACTATGTAACGTGGTTGTGTTGAGCTTTAGATCCTAGGTAATTTAACCTCATGCTATGATACCAAGTTTGTAATGACCCGAATTCTGGAATCCAAATCGCCACCGGCGTCGTTTACCTCTCAAAGGTCGCAGACAAGCCTCTTCTTGCATTCATCTAGTTAAATTTGCAAAAATTTTAAAACTTTTTATATGTATGAAGTTTAATTAGACTTCATATAGTCATTAAACGTTATATACTAATATCCACATCAATAGACAACCATCTAATATCAAGAACAATTCAAAACAAACGATGAATAGAATATATTAAGTTGCCAAAACAGCCTTACATCAGAATGTTCGAAATGAAATGTGAAAGAAACTCTAGGGACAACATCCACTAGCTATGTCTATATCTAAAGCTAGACTAAGAATGTAACATCCTCGAAATCAAGAGGATCTACCAAATGGTTTGGAGAAACGCTGAAGTCCAAACCGCTGCAAGTGTCGTCAATCTGTCCTCTGACCTGCACCTATAAAAATAGTAAATAGTAGGGGGTTAGTACCCCACTTGTACTAAGTATGAGTGTATTCACTCATACACATAAAGCTATGCATGATCAATGAAAGCTTTTCCTAAGCAACATGCCATTTCTGGAAAGTCTAGTCATTAGACTTTCCTAATTCGTTAGTTGTGAATTGTGGTATGAATATGATGTATTTTAATGTATTCAATGCACACAACTCATTTTCTATATGATTACAAGACATTATTATCATTAACATAATTTTAGAACCACTCGGGCAAAGATTTGAATTTTTTGATCCTCCAAACCCGAGAGCCCCTTTTTTTTCCACAGTTAGTTTTATTTTCAGTCTTTTTCTTCTTCTTGTTATGTAGTTCAATAATTCCTTTACTCCTATGTTTTACTTACAAGTGCAATGATTCATTATAGTCCCATACCCACAATGAATCGATGTAAGTAATCCAAGGACTAAGGAATGATTTCCCTACCTTATAGTGAGTCATGCTTTACACTATATATTCATTACATTTCATAAGCCATTCTCTATTGATCATGCCATTGATTTCATTACGTTAATGTTAAGGAAGTTATGGGTTATTTAGTTAACGTTTTCATGTTTTATATATTATACATTTCATATCTACAAGACCTTGGAATTGTGGATGTAGCATTAAGACATCTCAAGTGAGGGCCCAACATATAGGACCTCAACCCGAGGGCCTTCTTTAGCAAATACAGAGTCTGCTTCATTCGTTCATTCGTACTTCACATAATTCATTTCATTCTTTCATAGGATGAGTAAACACCAGCTATACCTAGGATGAAGTTTAAGACTCTCATCGGGATCATGATGTGCAATGACCAAGAATGACCTAATGTCATTACTTGAATCTGATTTCACCTCCTGATTGTCTTGCACAAACACCTTCGGTATCGTTCATTTTTCATACTTTGAGGAACTTCAACTTTACCCGACATAGATCATGTGAGCTCATGAAATCCGGTGTCTTCCCCACACCGAAAAGAGGTGGAGTCACTGGCCAAGGTGAAACCAAAACATCCCTAGCTCGCTTAGGTGGAAAACCACTGGCTAGTTCCCTATGTTGGCAGCATAGTTCAAAGACTAGGAGATTTAGGGATACCCATACCCACCTTGGTGGACAGTCTCATCTCATGAGAATTACGTGAAGCTCCTCCCTTCCTGAAAGAAGGCATCACCACTCATAACTAGCCTATCGGTGCTCAGTTTAAAGTTCCTATTTACATTCAACTCATACATTATCGAAGCTTGCTTCTAGCATGAGGTAGTCATAGCTCATTAGATGATTTCTCATCTCTTCTTTACGTATTAAGTGTGAACTATTATTACACTTACATATAGAATATGATTGAGATTTATTTACTATTGTGATGACTTGTCATCCTTACTTTACATTGATGAAATGTGAATTGTCCTTACATATCATCCTTACTTTACATTGATGAATGTGAATTGTCCTTACATATCATCCTAACTTTACATTGATGAATGTTAATTGTACTTACATATCATCGTTACTTTACATTGATGAATGTGAATTTTCCTTACATATCATCCTTTGGTGTTAATGAGACTGGTCTCACACATTCTAACACCTTCATACGTGAGTATTCTTTTAACATAGTAGCTTAGGTGTAAGTGAAACTTGTCTCACTTCCTTTAACACCCCATCACTTACTTAATTTAGACCCCTTTAATTATGTTATAACTCACGTTACTTACTTTAGTGTAGTAGATTCATATCATCGTTTATGGACGATGAGCACTTCATCCAATGAGTTTCATGAGTTCACATGTCATTCTTTTAGAGCATGTTGGGAGTTGTCCCAATGAGTGGCATGCCCTTGGTTATGGGTTCATTGAATTATCTTAGAAGTGCTTATATTATCATTGTATACTCTAACTACACAAGATTGGCATATGATTAGTATTGGCCTCAAACTTTGAATATTAAACTGCATAACCATTTTTGTTGGCATGTGCCAATTTTACGTGTGTTCATATTTAAATTTAATATGTATGAACCATTAGTCAATCTTTTAATTATTTAACGTAATATTCTATCCATTTACATGCATCACTTTTAGACAATGTATCGTTAGCCATTTTATTGGCATATGATTAGTATTGGCATAAACAATTGGGCATAGATTTCATAACCATATTTGTTTGCATAAGCCAATTTTCATGTTCAACATGCTTAAGTTTTTATACATTATACATTATCCAAACTTTTAGTTATTTAAAATAATATTATAGCCAATTCCCTACAACTTGTTTGACAATGTAGTGTCAGCCAATTTATTGACATAAGATTAGTATTGGCATAAGTAATTGGCTATAGACTTCATAACTTCTTTTTTGGTATAAGCCAAAGTTATATTCATTCATGCTAACATTATTATACCTTTATTCATTATCCAATTCAATTATTAATCATAACATTATATCCATTTGCATGCATCCCTTTTGGACAATGTATGGTTAGCCATTTTATTGGCATAAGCCAACAATCACTCAAACTATGATTTCATGGAGATCTTTTTAGCCAACCTTATAACATAACTTTAGGCATAACGTATTTAAACATATTGGAAAACATCATATTAGCATTTGATGAATATATCATCTTCATAACGTCATATTAACAACAAGCATGCACAACAGACCGTAACATCTTCATACATAACATTTTCGGACATATCGTTAACATAGTATCATTCTTTTAATTCACGTAATAACACTTAGCATCAAACAAGTCCAATTAATAGGTTCATTCAATCATTATTTAATCAAAACCCATACACATTAAGATCAGCTAGCACCACATACCAACAACATGATTTCTAACCTATTCAACATTGAAATCGTAACAAGGATACTAGGGAAAGGAGTTCGACAAGAACGACGGGAAACAACCCTAGTTGTCAAGATCTTTGAATCATTCGAAAGAAATTTCTCTTGGAGAAATAAGTCCAGGAGAGAAACCCATGCCTTATGTAGAACTTAATCTACGAAGACCACCTTGAACTAAACCTTGAAGAAACCTTGAAATCGCCCTAGAGAAATCGATAAATTTTCTGCCTTTTTCTTGCGTTCGTCGCTTATTGTTTTTGCGTCCCTTTTTTCTATGAGTTTGAATGTGATTTTTAGGTTTAAGAACTGATCTTGAATTATACAACTTAGGTTTAATAAGTTAATTAAATAAATTAATTAACTAATTACTAAAAAGCCCCTCCTAAGTTGACTAAACATAGGAGAATGTTGACGTGACCCAAAATCTGGAATTTTGGTGTTGACTATGGTTTTGGTCATCATTTTGACTTTATATTAATTAATTAAATCCTTAATTTAATTAATTTAGGGACCTAGGGTAAGTACTAAAGTACCCCAAAGTCATTGGAACCATAATCAACCCTTTAGGACCAACCTAGGTTAAGTACTAGGATGTTTCTTGAATTGTACTAGGTTAGCATAAGAATTTTGGTTTGACCCCTTTAATTTATTTAATTAAATGTCTAATTTAATTAATTAAGTTACCTAGGGTAATTACTAAGGTACCCTTAATTCGTTATAACCATAACTAATCCTTTGAACCATCCTAGGTTAGGTACTAGGTTGTCTTTTTTCTTGTTTTAACTGAAATCTTGAAATTTCTTTGTGATTTCGGTTTTGCCCCTTTAAATTAATTAATTAGGTTGATAAATTAATTAATTAAGTAGCCTAGAGTATAACTAAGGTATCCCTAGGTTGTTAGGACCTTAACTAACTCTTTGGACCATCCTAGGTTAGGTACTAGGTTGTCCCTTTCTTGTCTTAACCGAAATCTGAATATTTTCTTTGTAGTTTCGGTTTTAGCCCTTTTTAAATTAATTAATTAAGTTGCTAAATTAATTAATTAGGTAACATAGGGGAATTACTAAAGTACCCCTATGTTGTTAGGACCATAACTAATCTTTAGGACCATCCTAGGTTAGCTACTAGGTTGTCTCTTCAACTAGTACTAGGTTAGTGTCAACCCGGTTTAGTCCTAGGTTGTCGGGTGCACTAATTAGTTTATTTCGTTTGGTCCTAGGTTAGTTAGTTATTTAGGGAAGTAGGTTAGAGTCTAGAATTGGTTAATAAGTTAGGCCCCACATATAGTGGTCCCTTGTGCACGTTTTCCCCCCTAACTACCCTAACCAAATTCGGTTAGGGTGGTCCCCTCTTGGCCGTATCTCCCCATGTGCTTGCACATGGGCTTGCATATGGGATGCTTACACTTTCCTAACTAACTATTATTTATGGTTCCTTTGGGAATGTTTACTTATTGTCCCAAGGACCTCACCATGTCCTTTGGCACTGCTTAATTTACATGATCATTGTAATTGGTCATGTGCTATGGTGCTAGGCTTGACACTTGGATGCCTAGTACATAATATGCAGATATTATGAAGCGAATATTTTTAGCTTAGGGTATTCCTTGTAGGTACATTTCTTGGACAAACAATCTTGGATTGGGTAGGACAACCCAAAATGTATTTTACTTGTTCATATATAGAAAATTGGCTAATATCCCTTAGTCAATTTTTCTATACTATGCCCAATTTTTCTCAATATTGGGCATGGGGGTGCCTATGTACCCCAAATACGTATTCTTAAAGACCTACTGGGCTCTTCAGTAGACATGTAATTTTCCGGAATGTTACAAGAATTGAATAGCAGCACCATATCACCCACACCAAATTCTCGCTTTTCAATCCTTTGATCATGATACTACTTCATCTTTTGCTTGTACTAGGTTGATCTTTCATAAGCTATTAAGAGAAACTCATCAAGTGCAATCATGTCAATTACTATCTGATTCGATGTGGCAGCCCAATAAAAATTCAATTTCATTAGCGCCTACATAGCCTTATGCTCTATCTCTACCGAAAAATAGCAAGACTTCCCACATACAAGTTTGTAAGGGGACATACCTATGGGAGTCTTGAAGGTGGTGCGATAGGCCCATAGAGCATCATCAATCTTCCTTGAACAATTGGAAACTTCAACCTTCCAACTAGACTGCGGATGGTAAGGAGTGGCTACAATGTGGTGGATGCCATATTTCACATGTATCTCCTTGAAGAACTTATTAGATATATGGGGATGTCCATCACTGGTACACACCCTGGCTGAACCTAATCTGAAGAAGCTATTCTTTTTCAGGAATGCGATGACACTTTTACCTTCATTGTTGTACTGTAAAATTACCTTCAGCCATCATGACCCATAATCAACCGAAACAAGAATATACATCATCCAATGTGAACTTACATAAAATCAATGCCCCATACATCAAATAACTCGACCACCAAATTTATAGGAAGCTCTTGTGTCTTTTTAATTCCCCCTTCATATTGGCAACAATCACAACACTTGGTGAAATCATGAACATCTTGGTGGATTGTAGGCCAGTAATACCCATATTGCAAAATTTTATTTGCAGTCCGAATACAATTATGATGCCAACAAACCGGCAATGAATGACATGCCTCTAGTATACTCAACATATCAACCTAAGGCATTTAACGACGAATAATCCCATAAGTACAACTATGATAAAAATAAGGCTTATCCCAAAAGAACTTCTTCATATCATTCATAAATGTTTTCCTTTGGTGAAACGACCAATCCGATGGAACCAGATCACTTGACAAGTAGTTGCAAAGTCTGCGAACCAAGTAATCATATCATGAGCAGTAGCAAATACCACTTTATCTGGAGAAGCATCATTAATTTCAGCCCTATCACCTAGTGTGAGCATAACTTTTTCCTTCAATCCGGACAAGCGATCGGCAAACTGATTTTTTGTCCCCTTTCTGTCTCTCACCACAAAGTCAAACTCTTGGAGCAAAACATACATTTAATAAAATTAAATTTTGCATCCTTCATAGCCATCAAATACCAAAATGTAGAATGGTCAGTATGCACTATCTATTACCTTAGTACCAAACAAGTAGGATCAAAATTTCTGGAATGCGAAAACCACAGTAAAGAGTTCTTGTTCAGTCACTGTGTAGTTGTTTTAGGCCACATTTATAGCTTTACTAGAATATTAAATATGATGAAGAATATTCTTGCGCCTTGGTCCAAACTACACCAATTGCCGCCCCCACTCGCATCACACATTACCTTAAACAGTTGCCCCCAATCCAATCAAAATAATGATAGGTGCGGAAACTAGCTTTTCCTTCAACTCTCCAAATGCTCCCAGACAATCATCATCACTATTAATCTTTTACTCCTTTTCAAATAATTTGCACATTGGATGTGCAATTTTGGAGAAATTATGTATGAACCTCCTATAGAAACCTACATGCCCAAGAAAACTTTTAACACCTTTAACAGAGATAGGTAGTTGAATTTTTTTTCTGTTACCTCCATTTTCGCTGTATGAACCTCAATAAAATTTTCAGAAATCTAACTACCCAGAACTATCCCCTCTTTCAACATGAAGTGGCAGTTTTCCAATTCAGCACAAGATTACAATCTTCAAACTATTTAAATACTTCCGTCAGATGGTCCAAACAATGATTAAAAGATTCACCTACCACAGAGAAATCATCTATAAATACCTCAATAGTTTCCTTCACCATATAAGAATTTTTCTACATCATATAACACTTGAAGGTCACTGGAGCATTACACAACCCAAATGGCATTAGTTTGAAGGTTAAAGTCCCATAAGGTCAAGTGAAGGTGGTCTTCTCTTTGTACACTAGAGCTATGGAAATCTTATTGTAGCCTAAATAACCATCTAGAAAACAATACCTGTCACGACCCGAGAGCATCCCCTAGACGTTAGGGCATTCTCGAATCATGGCATGGCGTCGTCGACCTCTCGTAGGTCTAAGACAAGCCCTTTCGTACCATTCATTGCTTACATGTATGAAAAGTAGTGCGGAATTATAATTTTCATACAAAATAATAATACTTTATAATATCTCTTTATAGAAATAATAATGAAAGACTAAGTCTCAAAGTCGCCATCTTAGACATATGAATATAGAAAATAGCTAAGTCTATTACAATACTTCAAATAAGGAAAACTAAAACATCACGATTTCCTCGGATCTAGTGAGGACATACCAAAATATTTGCTTGAATTAAATCTAATCCAATATTCAACTTCGATAATCCTTTCAAACGCCACCTACACCTTTAGGGATAAATAAAATGTATGAAATTAATACAAACACTTGTACTAAGTATGGTGTAATGCATAAAATCATGATAACCGGACGTTCATATAAAAACATGTTCTTTTTAATTAAAACATCATAGTATAACTATAATAACAACATTTAACACCTTGGAAACATACAAGATATCACATAAGCATTTTATCAAATATTATAGAACATTACCGTGAACTAGTTCAAGATTACAGTAAACTCTTTTAGCTTGCATTCTTCTCACTAAAAGTTATCCTAAGATGAGATCATTACCTTTTTCCTTTCATTAACTCCCCACTAAGGTTACTCTAAGACTCAAATAGGTAGAACAAGAAGAGACCGCCCATACACCCTCTTACCTACGCAACCCTCAAAGCTACCCTAGATAGACCACGTTCTATTCATCGTACATTAACTAAAGTCGTGATCGTTCATTAAGTTAATTAGAAAATATTTCAGTCATGATAGACGTCACGTAATGGTCTTGAACAGACCTAGGGACTCACATACTAACGTCTTCAAAGTCTAGTCGTGCAATGTCTAGATAGCGTCCCATTGCACTGCCTAAACTTCCTAGAACTCATCCAACACTAGTATGTATCCCACATGATGAGAATAGGCAATAACTTACATAGACCATACTAGATAGGCATGGAATCCGGAGTCTACCCTACTCCTATTGAGGGTGTTCTACTTGCCAAGGGTAGAACTAGGAGACATCCCATGTAGGCACATGGTTAAGGAATATGAAGGTCTTTTATGTACTCTAGTTTCATTCTCAAGTAGAGATACATTGTACTCTAGTCTCCTTCTTAAGTAGAGCCACAAACCATTACATATTCTCTCGGTGCTAGCCTTTGTTCTCATAGAGTAAGTTCAATATAAGGAACATATGAAAAGGTACCATCTCTTAGTCGTTACCTAGTAATAATGCACCTACCGAAGATGGGTCCACTAGGGCTGCCATTCGGTAATCTATAAGTATAGCTCATTATTAAAACTTCTTTCTTTATAGAAGATTCCACATATTAATCAGACTTAGAAGGGCACCATCTTAGGTCTACCGATCCTAGACTTTCATTAAACACTCATCCATACACATGCAAGACAAAGGTGCGTAAGCCTACTAAGAACTTAGGAACGACCCTTATCATCTTTATGTCATCCTATACATTATTATAACATCATCAATATAACCATCATATAATCATATAGTCAAGTAGGAATAATCATATATCAACTTTAAGACTACACACATAAACACATAGTCATAATCCAACATGATCACCTAATATCCATAAAACAACGCATACATTCACTTAATCACATATATATAAATATGATCATACTTCACATAATCAATTTCACAATAATTGAAGTATAATTAATGTAAAATAAAGATAATTAGGGCAGCGTACCACCAATCCATTCTAACCACTTCAATCCATGTCTAAATCATCCAAATCAATACCATAAGGCCCTTACCCATGGCCATGACTATCAATTCACAATATAAATCATAATACTAGACGAAAAAAGTTCAATTCAATATATATTTAACAATCTAAGACCAATTAGACATCAATTGGATACAATTCTTACATTATTAGAAAGCCCATAAGAAACTACTCATTAAATCATAAGTATAGAGACATGATCATTCAACTCATAAAAATAGTTAAAATAGGAATTTGCATGGCTTGCATGGGTTCATAAGAATTATAGCTTTAAAACATTTCATTAACATCAATTCAATTCTAAAATGTTGATTTAAAACCTTATATGCAAGAACCCATGGCTAGATTATAAGTTAGAAATTCATCTTTTGAGAAAGTCTTGTAAAATATTTTTGAAGCTTGGATCCTTGAATAAAAGAGTTTCAAGGATGAAAAAACATACCTTATAGATGAAGAATCCACGAAAATCTTGATTGGAAACTTCAAAACCCTTGTTTTTTCCTTAAGCTTTTCTTGTTCTTTAGTGGAGTGTTGAAAAGAATTTGTTTCTTAAGAGATGAGAGAATTTTCGTGTGGTCTACTCTGGGACGTGTAAAATTGGTCTAAAAACTGACCTAATTTCAATATATAGTCGTCCCATTATTTACCCTAAAGACTCTCCACTTAAATCACAAAAATGCCCCTCCTAAGTTGACTAAAAATAGGAGAATCTTGTCTTAACCGAAATCTGGATTTTTCCTTCGTGGTTTCGGTTTTAGTCATTTAAATTAATTAATTAAGGTGTAAAATTAATTAATTAGGTAACCTAGGGTAATTACTAAAGTACCCCTAAGTTGTTATGACCATAACCAACTCTTTGGACAATCCTAGGTTAGGTACTAGGTTGTCTTTTTCTTGTCTTAACCGAAATCTGGAAATTGCTTTGTTATTTCTGTTTTTTCAATTTAAATTAATTAATTAAGTTGTTAAATTAATTAATTAAGTAACCTAGGGTAATTACTAAAGTATTCCTAAGTTGTTAGGACCATAACCAACCTTTTGGACAATCCTAGGTTAGGTACTAGGTTGTCTTTTTCTTGTCTTAACCGAAATCTGGAAATTGCTTTATGATTCGGTTTTGTCCATTTAAATTAATTAATTAAGTTGCTAAATTAATTAATTAAGGAACCTAGGGTAATTAATAAAGTATCCCTAAGTTGTTAGGACCATAACCAACCTTTTGGACCATCTTAGGTTAGGTACTAAGTTGTCCCTAAGTTAGTTAGGTTAGTTAGGTGTCACCCGACAAGGTCCTAGGTTGTCGGGTCCCTTGGCTGGTCGTTCTTGGTTGGTCCTAGGTTAGTTACTTAGTTAGGTTAGTTAGTTAGGGTCTAGTACTGGTTAGGGGTTTGTTCCCACGTGGTTGGACCCGCATGTGCGCCAGTCTCCCCAACTACCCTAACCGAATCGGTTAGGGTGGTCCCCCTATGACGATTTTCACATGTGTTGTGTGTAATTTCCCAACTAACTATTTGGAAGGTTCATTTGGAATATTTACTTATTGTCCCAAGGATTCTCACTATGTCCTTGGGAACTACTTACTCTACATGATCATTTTTAAATGGTTATGTGCTATGGTGCCTAGGCTTGACACATGGATGCCTCATACCTAGTGTGCTAAGATTGTAAAGAAATATAAATTTTAGCTTAGGGTCTTCATTGCAGGTACAATTTCTAAACAAGCTTGGAATATATTTTGCTTATTTGGCATTATATAGAAATTGTCTAATACCCCTAGCCAATTTTCTATACTATGCCCAATATTTCTCAATATTGGGCATTGGGATGCCTATGTACCCCCAATACGCATTCTTAAAGACCTATTGGGCTCTTCACTAGACATTTAATTTTTTGGAATGTTACAATACCAACCATTATCAGAAAGTCGGTCAAACATCTGATCCCTGAACGACTTAGTGAAGTCGTCCTGTTCTGTCAAAGCATTTAATTTTTTGTCGTCCATACAGACTATCCATACAGTCATGGGCAACATTGGAATACACACATTTTTTTCATTAGGAACCACAATCATCCCACCTTTATTAGGCACACACAGAACTGGAACAATGAAACTACTATCTGCAATGGGATAAATAACTCCAACACCCAACCATTTAATGATTTCCTGTTTCGCTACCTCTTGCATAGGAAAATTTAGTCTTCTCTGGTGCTCGATACTAGGCTTGTGATCCGGCATCAGTTGGATTTTATGAGAACAAATGTATGGAGGGATCTATGATGTCCATGATAGTCCACCCAATATCCCACTTCAACCTCTTCAACACGGAATCAATGCCTCAACATGTCTTACATTAAAATATACTGCAATAATGAATAGTAAAGTACCATCTCTCCTTAAAAGTATATAGCTCAAATGTGATGGTAGATACTTAAGCTCCAATTTCAGAGCCTCCTAAACAGATGGTCTTGCGGGTGGAGAGTCATGATTTTTCATGTCTAACTCCACTAAATTTGGCTTCGAACGAAAGTTTAACATATCAACTGCGGCGACCAATTCATCATAGTCTTGAATACTATCACTCTAAAAATTCATCAGTAACACTGCTAGTGCATCAACACCCAACCACTCTTTAATAGGCAATTCATAACCACTCTCTTTAATATGATTCACCACTGGTACCGACTTGAGCTCACTACTCTGCTTCATGAATCTAAAGACGTTGAAAGTTTCATCTTCACTATTCAATCGAAACTTTATCTTCCCTTTATCTATATCCATAAATTCCCTCCCAATGACAAGAAATCGACTCCCAAGGATAATGGTAACCTCAAAGTAAACCTCACAATCAATTATCACAAATCCACCGAAAAGATAAAAGACTCCACATTCATGAGTACATCTTGGAGCCCACATATGGGCCTCTTTTTACAGTTTTATCGGCCATGATAAATTGGTTTTCCATCTCCTAACCCCAATTTCTTGTAAATAGACAATGACATCATATTAGTACTAGCACCCAAATCTCACACCACCTTTACAAATGTAGCAACTCAGTGGTACATCAAATACTAAAGGCACCAGGATCCTTCTTTTCTGCACAAGGGACCTTGTAGCAATAACAATGCAATATTGTAACCTATTATCATTTTCAAATCTCACGACCCTTTCTTCGTCCCTAAATTTTTCATAAACATTGTACACCAGGCACTTGCTCCAAAGCTTCTACAAATGGAACATTGACTGAAAACTACCTTAACATACATATAAACATGTCGTATTTGCCTTATTTAATCTTCTTCATTTACCTCTATGGGAAGGGAGGTGGAGGTCTAGGCATGGAATCACCTTTCTGGGTTATCTCTACTTCCTTCCCTGTAGCTTTCTCGGACTCTCAAGTAACCTCAATCTCATCATCATCTTTAGGAACCTCAACTTCGACCTGAGATAGTATAGGTGGATCCATGGTCTTCTTAACCGCTCAAGTTAAAATGCATCATTTTTTGGATTTTGGATGGTGTTGCTAGGAAGTGTGCCAAGCTAACATGGGTTAATTGTGGTAGATAACTCAGTTCTTTTCTTCCCAAGTTGCTTGGTCGATACTACATGCGCATCAACTCTTTTAATAATACCAGACAAGTCGATTCACATATAGCTTATATTATAATCAGTTGAATCAAACCTCTTCATCATCTTCATCATTAATTATGTGTCATGCTACACCCTAGCTTCCTTATTACAAGATTCTCGATTTTTAGGAGGAACATAAAGACCACCCCTATTGGTTTTATTGCCATAGTTTTTCTGATTGTAGTTGTTGTCAAAATTATAGTTTCAAACTTGGACATACTGACCCTCTCTATTCTAGTTTTCATAGTTCCGACCTTAGTTTCCTTGACTTTGGTGCCAATTATCTTAATTGGAACCATGGGTGTTGGCTCAGAAACCCATTGTATGATCGTTCACTACATAAATATCCTCTTCATAGTACAACTCCTCTACCTGTGGTGGATTTCTAGTTAAATTATTCAAAACATTTACCTTTTCGGCACATCCGCTCACATGCTTCTTCAGCAACCCCAGTTTCGTCCTTATATGACCCATGTCTTCATGGATAACGTTTGGAGATTGCTTAGGTGCAAAAGGAATGGAAAAAGTGCTTTCCCCGGTCTCTAACCTGCTAGTGCTCCAAGTTTTGTTGTGTCGAGTAATTTTCTTGAATTTCTCAACAATCTATTTAAAAGTACACTAACCATATGAACCTCTAGCGATAGTATCAAGCACAACCTTGCTATTGTCGTCCTTACTTCTATAGAAATATTCCTTTAGCGGCTCGTCATCAATGTGGTGATTTGGAAGGCCTCTTATGAATGTATTGAACCTATCGGATGAACTACTCAACAAACTCTCCAGGTAGCGCCATGAAATTGTTGAGTTTATCTTTGTGGTTCAGCTTCTTTGACAATGGAAAGTATTTGGCCATGAACACCTTGTGCAATTCATCACATGTATGAATGTAGTTATATGGGCTCTCAGAAAACGATACTGCAACATCCATTGTAAATAATAAAGGAAAGACTCTCAACCTTATTACATACATGTCCAAATTTGTTCAACCTACGCAACTCTTGCAAACACTGCTCAACTTGTCCATGTGACCTTGTGGATCCTCCGATGCCATACCAGAAAACAAACCTCTTTCTGTAAGCATTTGCATTACATGCTAATCACCATGAATGTATGTTGCAGAGGTAAAAGAGGTAGCACAATAGGTCCTTCGGAGTCAATGATATTGAAGTCGACCCTGTAGTTATGATGTAACATTAGTACTAGTGGATTTTGTACTCTGAATGCATCACCAAGTAGATTTTAACAACGAACCTGAGCATTTATATTACCAACCATAGGAGGTTGCAACTCAATGCCATCTCAAATATTTCCTCCGATTTGATTCATTTGGACTCCTTGGTTATTCATTCTTCTCAACGTTCTACTTAACGCTGGGTCATATAGGGTCAATGGTTCACCGAAACTCCGTGTACTTGGCATTCACTAAAGTAGAAACCTTTAAAAACAAAAAACAAAATTAAAAGTAAAAGGAGGAAATAATTGACTAAATTTCAATAATGTAGTTAAACTTAATCCAAAAGCCTTATTCCCCGGTAGCAGCGCAAAAATTTAATGTGCTCATATTACACTCCCTAAAGAAGAATAAGTAATCGTTATCAAGTAAAGAACCTAACTTTTACTTTGGGGTCGACCCCACAAGGAATATGGTTTATACTTAAGCTTAACTTACTATTTTATTCATTTAACCAACTTATTTCCGATACAACAAAGTAAAGGGGGTTTTTTGTAACAAATAACAGATTGTTGTTCAGAGAGCAAGTGATCAAGATTCAAAATTTAGTTGTTATCAATGAGAGAGATAAAATAGGTTGTAAGTGTTACCATAAGCCCATAACACAGTTTTCCTAGTAGTAGTAATCATTTCCTAGTGTATCATATGTGAAGTGGTAAATTTTATATCCTTAAATACTTGGTCCGACAAAGAGAGTATTTCACCCCACACCTTGGTCCGTCTATGTGTGTACAATTTACTAACCCTTACCTTTAGCTAATATTAGACATCAAATCAATGTATGACTCAGTTTTCACCCTCGAACCACTTGACATTATACTATTAGATAGCATCACACTAAATCTATGTTGATAATTCTTTTGTTATTAACCTCTTCCTTGGTTTGGCAAGTAGAAACAAAGCGAATTCTAATGTTGTCCACTGTTAAAAAGACTTTCTAAATGAAAGAATTATCAATGCATAAAATATCACTATTCAAGCATTACTTACAATTCATACTTTGTTAATCACTCATGGTTCTCACAACCCTAGTTGTTGATTTAGTTACCCATACTAACTAAAACACAATTCATATTGTTGGAAGAATAATTCATGAACTTACGTAATGAGTAGAAGAAACCCATAATATCCAATTCAAATTCAAACCAAGAATCTTTATAAAGCAAAAATAAGAAATTAAATTGCTAATGTTTGCAACTTAATTCCCAAGAACACACCAAGAATAAAGTTAAAAATAAAGTCCAACCCCCAAACAGAACCTAATTCATATTAAGATCAAACATAGGGTTAAGGGTTTAGGGTCATCTTCTACAAACTAGGCCAAACCATCAAGATATATCATAATCAAGTTAAAATACATGTTAATCTATTCAATATAGCCATAAGAAATCATAAACAATTAAATTCATAACATTAATGTCGAGATTTAGATGAAACCCACTTGAAAACTCAACTTTTAAAAATACTTTGAAGGAACATTTTGAGGAAAGAGGTCTCAAAGGTGAATTAGGTCCCATACTTTAACGTTTGATGAATAATTTATGGTGAAATATCCCCTTTACATTCCCTAAAATCTCCCCCTAGCTTGTCTTTAATGGTATCTTCCAATAGAGAGAGAAAAAAAAGAGAAGGAAGAGAGTTTTGTTTTGAGAGTTCTAATTAAACTAATGGGGTTGGGGTATTTATATGGGGGGTTAAATGACTTAATTAGACTCCATTAAACCCTTAAATAATGAATTAATTAGTTAAGACCAACTTAAAAACGTGCTGGATAGACATGACCAATCGACGAGATCACGATCGACGGATCATAGGTCAGTCGACGGACCAGGCCTCCTCCGTGCTGCACATCTGTGGTTCTTGTCAGAGACTTGTGCAGGAGAAAGCTTCAACATTTTTCTAAGTGTTTGTCGAAGGTTGGAAATGCCGCCCCGTCGATCCACACACGGATAGTCTCTTGCATCTCGTGGGTGCACATTGCCCAGGCAGTGTTGACTCCAACGTGCAAGGGTCCTCTTCAAGGGCCCTTGGTTGGTCCTTGTGGAGTCGTACCCAAACGTTTCAACCATGAATCGACTCTGAAACATGTTAGCCACCCTTACACCAATTTTCATGGATTTTCGACTCCTAAAAGCTAGTCAAATAGGCTAAGTCACGCTAGTACCTTCATGAGTTAATGTTCCGAACGTCATGGACGTTCTTAGGCATTTTGGTTTCTAAACTTCATAAATGACATAAATTTATTAAAATGACTCTTAAAACAGTGTCTAGAGCTCATGGCTCTTATTTTAGGCTTTAAGACACGTCTTGGATTTTCAAAGTGTTACATATTGAAACATTGTTCTTGAATTTCAAATCCATGTTTCACTTGAAGAAACCTGAAAACTATCACAAACAAAAGAAATAAACAAAAATTTTGCCCCAGTTTTCAGTGGAATTTTTTTTATGAGTTATTAGCAAATATGAATTAAAATAAATAACAAATAAACTTAGACTAGGACGAGTTTATTCTAGGAGAAAATAGGAAATAACGTCTCAAACTAGGAAGTGTTTATCCTAGGATAAAGTAACCAAATCCCATTATGGAAGAAGGTCCTATTAATCACATTGTCAAAGAGGGTCCTGCTAATATTACATTCATTATTTAGGAGTGTTCTTTCTATACTACGTTCCATTATCAAGGAGGGTTCTGCTAATCCTATTATGAGGAGGGTCCTGCTAGTCCCATTATCCAGGAGGGTCGTGCTAATCCCATTATGAGGAGGGTCCTGCTAGTCCCATTATCCAGGAGGGTCCTGCTAATCTCATTATCTAGGAGGGTCTCCTAATCCCATTATGAGGAGGGTCCTTCTAGTCCCATTATCAAAGAGGTTCCTGCTAATCCCATTATCCAGGAGGGTCATGCTAATCCCATTTTGATGAGGGTCCTGCTAGTCCCATTATCCAGGAGGGTCCTGCTAATTCTAAATCTTATATTGAATTATATCTTTTTAAACAGAATCATCATTTGGAATCACCACAACATTTTTTATTTTTAGTCAAGTTTGCACTATAAAACACTTTTTTATGAATTACTAGCATGAAAGAGAAATACATGTTCCCAAAATAAATGCAAGACAATATGCAATTAAGGAGTTTGTTCCCTAGAAATGAATGATGACAGAGTGTTTAATTATTAGAAACGGTAGTGATTTTTTATTTTTATTTTTTAACAAATAAAACTATGCTTAATTTTAAAATTGAGTAACTTTGAAAGTCTTTTAAATTTCTCTTTTTTTATTTTTTTTTATTTCTTAAAAAAAGATCATTTTGAGGATATAAGATTTTGTTTTGTGAGACCAAGCCCATTGGAAGAGTGCCTACGTATCTTGTATAGCAAGAATCATGTCAAACGTAGTTCATAAAAATCTACAATTATTTTTCTTGATTTTTCTTACAAAATACATCTTTTGAGAAATGAATCAGTTCATGGTTGACAATGTTTAGTTGGTGCCAACAACTAGTATGATGCATAGGAGTCACCTTCCACTACTTTCTGACAAAGTGGAGGTCAACCTTGAGTAATCGATACAATTTCAAATGGTATCTCAAACATACTTAAGTATTTACTAGATAAGTTTATCTTGCCTAAGTTAAGGGATAAAATTATTCATATCCTCATGTTTCAAATGCTCTCGCAACAAATGAAGTCCCTTTTCGCACAATAGAAGCGTTCTGATCTTAGGACGTTTTAAAGGCCACTCACACTCAGAAAGATGTTCAATGCATGAGATCGAGATAATATATGCATTACCCTCATGTAAGAATCCACTAATATGGGAAAATAAAAAGTGAGATCAAATAGCACTTATCATTGGCTTGTAATGTAGGCTTAAGGAAAGGTAGGATATTCATTTTGATAAAGTGATTATTCCATCCTTTAATTTGTGCAATGCTCTCAATATTTTGTCATTTTCGCATTTGACGTTTGTTTTCATGAAAGATTTTCCTCTTTTATTTCCTTCTTGTTCCATTTCCTTTACTTTTTGTTGGAAAATTTTTCCTTTTATTTTTAGTCTACGTTTTCTTTGTCATTTTTTCCTACATATTTGTCATTTTCATTTTGGCACTCAAATCAGGTCTTTTAGCGTTGTGTATCTAGCTGATAGTGCGCTCAGGGAGGTGAGACCAATGAATAGTACATTTATGCAATCAAAGTTATTTGAATAAAACTGTTTCATACTCGAAATGAGAGTTCTATGGATAACATGTCATTCGGTAGGCTTGAAAGACACAATAGGTTCAAAGAAAGCCTATAATCCTTTCCCAAATTAAATGTCGTTCAAAATTTCATCTCAACCAACATTGTGGCAAAATTATAGATCATCAAAGTCAAGTCATTGAATTTTATATCTGACGCTCACTATACAATGCACATTAAACATGAGTTAGAATTTATATTAAACTTAACTTTAAGCAAAAGAGATTCTCAACTATTACATAAATATATTAGGAGATACATAAACAAGTTTATTGGTCACAACAAAGTTTATATGTCTTGCGAAATAGCTTAACAATTTATTTGTTTTTTCTTATGCATAATCCTAAGCATGTTGGTACCAACGAAGTCAAAAAAAAATCTAAATAAATTTTTTTGCCTTAGTTTATGTGACGAGGACTTTTATATTTTTTCTTGGTTGGACCGAACCTCACAATATGGTTGCCTACGTATCTTGTCAACACAAGAATCAGGTCAAACGTATTTCAGGAATATTGTAAACACAACATTATTTTTTATAAGAAATACTTCTCTTTTTTAGCTTTTTATTTTTTTAAAGATCACCGAACCCGAGGAGGGTTGCCTACGTATATCATCGAGTTGGGAATCAGGTGTCCGTAGTTCGTTCAGATTTAACAGTTTAATTATTTTTTAGATATTAACACTTGACTGAAAATATAATATTTTGATTTATTATTAATCATACAAAATAAGCTTAAATATTTTTTAGTTAAGTAGTGAAAAATCTTTAATTTTTTTTAAAAAAGTATAATAACTTCTAAAAGAAGAAATATTTTAATGTTTTCTCTTTTTTTCTTTGTGAAGATCGAAACTTCACTACACTAATCACACATAAATGAGTCAACTTCTATAGACTTTCTAAATAAATGCATTTTCATGTAGCACATAAAATGAGCTAAGTTGTAAAGTAAGCGTGTGATACTTGTCCTAGGCGGATCCAACTCTTATTTTAAGGTTCAATAAGTCACATGCAAATGATGGAAATAAGTGGAGTCTTCTAGGGGTAACCATGTATGTATTCTACTTTTACTAGGTTCAAACCTGAAGGACATAGGTATCATGACTTGCTTACCCGAGTGGACAACTCGAGCCAGGGAGGGGCAACTTATCGGTAGAAGCGCTATTCCGAATTAATTGTTTGTCCAATCCTGCCTAACATGTGTGACTATATATTCATCACTGGGTGCCAAGACACTCCAGTTTTATCTTTAGAGAAAGTAGGATGCATAACTGCATTCGTGTGAATGTGTGTGAAGTGTTACTAGGGACTCCAAGTGATTATGTAAAAGAAAACAATTTAACATAATTCAACAATACAAAAGCGATAAATAATTAACTTATAGCACATTACACCATCAAACATAATATATCCAAATAAGATAAAATAATAAAATCAAGTAAAAGTCAATATAACAAGGCTCGAATTCTGGTTACTCCCCAGCGGAGTCATTAGAGATGTCACACCCCTTTTGTGCACATCAGCTAGGGTTTTTCCAATTTAAGTGACATTATTGAATTAGAGATTTTCTTCATAGTTGCACCCTTGGAATTGAGTTGTGGTGTTCCAAGTCACCTTTTTTGTTTATCCCTAATCAAAAGAAAATTACTCTTTATTTGGTCTGCCAACTAAATATTCGGGTAAGGAATTATGTTGATCGAGGAAAAAATATTAGGCATCCCTCGAGTCCCTTTGTTTTAGCACGGTCGCTTTTATTTATTTATGCTTAAATTATTTATTATTATTTGGATATCTTATTTTCAAGCCGACTTGTTCACCCTTTTTTATTGTTGAACTTTTATTTGGACTCAACTCAGATGCATAACTGCACTCTTGGTCTTGACATATGGAGACATAATTGTCTTCCCTTCCCGAGCACCTCAGATTCCTATTTGCCCCTCTTGATTCAAATTAATGAAAGTTTAATTATTAAAATAATTTTGACCAAGGTGTGTAATCGCATCCTTGAATTTCTTCAGTATCACATAAAAATGATGTATAACCACATTCTTAATTGGTATAAAGTTTAATTATTATTGTTACATCTAATGTATAATAGAGTCTAATATCTTAGTTTACAAATTTTAGTTTAAATTTAATGAATTTGACCATTAGAATAATTTTGAAGGTGCATAACTGCATCCTTCAATTTTAAGTGCTTCAAAGAAAATAAAAATAAAATAATGCTATGATCATTTAAGGATTCAAAAACCTCCATTGATGAAGATTTGAAGCTCCAAGGAAGAAGTCAGTTTTCCAAGTTTTTTCTCCATCAATTTAGTGGGCTTTTCATCACAACTAAGGTATTGTGTTTTATCCTTGAATCCTGTTTCTTCAAGGAGTCATTTTCAATTGTTTTCAAAGATGATAAAAAACATGAAATCTTCTATTTTGAATTCTAGCCATAGGTTCTTGCATAAAACATTTTAAATCAATGATTTCTGATTGAATTAATGTTAATTTAATGATTTTAGATCAAAATTCCTATGAATCCATGTAAATCATGAAATTCTAGGTTTGGCTCTAATGTGGGTGATTTGATTATGGCATGATCTTATTGAATTCTTAAGTAGATTATATTGGGCTACTGATATATGTATGAATTATGTTAGAATTTTATATAGGCTGTCCTAATCTGATCATTTTCATATTAGGTCTTGTTGGATTCAATGTATAGTTTGATTATTGGTTTGAATGGGTGATCATGGCTATTGGTAAGAACGTTTGTGGATTGAATTGGTTGAATTGGCTAGGGATTGGAGTTGTTAACATTGAAATGGTTGTATGTTGACCTAACTCCTCCTATATTGTGTAGTATAGGTATTGAATTATGTTGATTGGTATGGTTCACTTATGGTGGCAGTGTTTATTTGATATACTTGTGAAGAATGTGGCCTGGTCGGCATTACTTTTATGAATTGTGGTATTATCATATTATGAATTGTGAAGTTGATCAATGTGAAGTATGATTATGATTATGCATATGTGCAAAGTGAATGCATGTTTTCTCCTTATTGATTATAGGTTGTCATGATAGACTATAGTGATGTCTTTATGCGTGTATACTTGATGTTGAAGTATGATGTTCCTAATTGACTATAGGAGTCTTGTGATGTATTATGTTGATGTTTCTATAGAAGTAAATAGGGTGGCTTGTAGTATACCTAGTTGTCCATATGTGCTTCTTGAATGTTATGGTATATGTGATAAGATGAAGTATGTGTCTGTCTTGTTGCGGTAGAACTATGTCCCTCTACTTGATACATGAAAAATATAAATATAACTTTTTACTTAGTAGGCTAAAACACCTTTGTCAGGAATGTATATGTATGATTGGAACATGATCTTGAATATAATTAAGAAGGTCATTTATGTGGAACCTTCTAGAAAGGAGGTTATGATATCCTTGAAGTTGAAAGTGGTAATGGTATCCTTCTTGTGTGAATGGTGTACTTAAGGATTGGTTGGATGGAATGACATCAAATCATCCTTAGATTAATTTGGTAGGCTAGGAGAGGGTGTATGAGCGGTTTCTTCATGTCTTACTTAGGTGAGTCTTAGATTAATTATAGGTAGGGAGTTAAATGTATGAAATGAGAATAATGTTATCTTAGGTAGTCTAAAGGATCGCTTTGGTGTGTGTGAAGGGGTTGTATGAGCAGTCGCTTCATAACTCACTCAAGTGAGCCTTAGAATAACCTTTGGTAGGAGGGTCTCATGTTTATGTGTTTTGAAGTGTTCTTGATATTATATTGTGGAATGTTACTTATATGTGATCTTTGGTGTTAAAGGTATCGCTTATGCTTATGTTAAGAAGTTTTACTCAAAAAGAGCATGTTTTATACAAATGTCCTTTTAGCATGGTTTTAATTGCATGTTACCATACATAGTACATGCAATGTACTAATTCCATACATTTTGTCTATCTTTAAAGGTGTAGGTGGCATTTGAGAGAAGTACGTGAAATGAAGCTTGGATCCTAGCCTTTTATTCAAGGAAGTGTTGTATGACCTCACTAGATCTGAGGACATCATTACCTTTAGTTTTCTAATAAAAGCATTGTAATAGACTTAGTATTTCAATATCGTATTGTATGGGACGCGTCCCAATATATTCGAGTGTCTAAGATGGCGACATTGAGCCTTATTCCTTGTATTTTCTATGAAAGATGTTTTGAAATATTATTCGTGTGAAAAGTTTTAATTTCGCACTACTTTTCATAAATATATGCAATGAATGATTTCTAAGGGCTTGTATAAGACCTTTGAGAGGTCAAGTATGCCGTTCCACGATTTGAGGGAATGCTATTTCTTTTAGGGTGTGATCTCGGGTCGTGAAAGAGAGTTAGAGTGACACGTGAGTCATGTAAGGATTGTTTTTCAAGTCCTCAAGGATAAACAATTTTTTGCATAGTTTAGTAAATGTGAATTTTGGTTAAGATCGGTTGCCTTTATTGTCCACATCATTTCAAGTGATGGTATAGAGGTTGATCAAAAGAAGACAAAAGCAATGAAGAATTGGCCTACACCCTTAAGTCCTAACGGCATTCGAAGGATTTTTGGTTTATCCAGGTATTATAGGAGGTTTGTAGATGATTTTTCATCTATTACTTATCATTTGAAAACCTTAACAAAATAAAAAGTTAAATTTTAGTGGTCAGAGGTTTGTGAAAGAGGTTATCAAGAATTAAAAGATAAACTTACCTCCACTACGGTATTGACCTTACCGGAGGATACCAAAGGGTTTGTGGTTTATTGTGACGCTTCTCGAGTAGGTTTAGGTTGTGTCCTCATGTAACATGTCATGGTGTTAGCATATGCCTCTAGACAACTCAAGGTGTATGAGAAGAACTACCAAACTCATGACCTTGAATTAGCGGGTGTGGTGTTTGCTTTGAAAATATGGCGACACTATCTACATGGAGTGCATGTAGATGTGCTCATCGATAACAAGAGTCTCCAATATGTATTCACCCAAAAAGAGTTAAACCTCTGGCAAAGAAGGTGGTTAGAGCCTTTGAAAGATAATGATATGAGTTTCCTTTCCCACCCAGGGAAAGTCAATGTGGTTGCGGATGCTTTGAGTCGGATGTCTATAGGTAGTGTGGCCCATGTGGCAAATTGTAAGAAGGGTTAGTAAACGATGTGCATAGATTTGCCCAGTTCGGTGTTCGACTTGAAGATTCTCCTAAAGGGGGTTTCATGGTTCATCATAACTCCGAGTCATCTTTAGTGGTTGTTGTGAAAGCCACGCAACATCTTGATCCCCTATTGATGAAGTTTGAAGGAATCGGTTCTTAGTAAAGATAATGAGTCCTTCTCCCAAGGGGGTTTTGGGGTACTTAGGTATCAAGGTTGGTTGTGCGTACAGGATGTGGATGACTTGAGAAGACAAATTTTGAAAGAATCTCATGGTTCCCGATATTCCATTCATCCGGGTGCCACAAAAATGTATCGTGATCTAGAAGACATCTATTGGTTGAACAGTTTGAAGAGGGATATAACGGAGTTTGTGACAAAATGTGCAACACTCCAGAAGTCCTACGGACTAGACTATAACCTCATCTATCTAATAATGATTAAAATAATATTTCCAGACCTAGACTAACATAATAAAGTTTATTTAGAAGTATTAGAGAGTAAATGTGAAAGGAAGACCCTGACGTCCGAAAACTAGCGAAATTGAACAAGTAGACGTCCTTTTGTTATGTGAAGGTTTGGGAGTGTCGTATGGAGTCTAAAACTTCTAAAAAGACTTTAAATAGGTAAAATAATGTTTATAGGGTCATAACATTCAGTCACGACTCCCCAAGGACCACCCGATGGGTCCTTGAGGAGGACCCGAACATTGGCAAGCAGGCTGCCAAAGCAGACTGCGTGCAGCAAAGAGTTTGAAGGCTGTCACGTGTCACACATCCATCGCTTGGCAGAAAAAAATTTCGTTGAGGCACGGGGCCTTCACGAGGATCACTGCCTCAACCCGGATTTCAGAAATAGATTTGGAATTGTCCCAGCAACGCACAACTTCTGCCCTGATTCGTTCGTGTCGCTTTTAAGTCAATTGGACTTCACTAAAAGACCCAATTAAGTGAGGAGTATTTTGGGTAATTTAGGGGGTGACTATATATTGATTTAGGATCAGTTTTAAGTCATTTGTACCCACCCAAATCAATTCCCCAAATTACTCTTACTTCTCTCTAAATTCTCTCTCTAAGTCAACCTCCATTGAAGAGCATTGGAAGCTTAGAGAAGAAGACCAAGTTCTACACTTTTCTCCTCAAATTCATGGAATTAGTCTTCATTAAGGTATGGAATCTTCACTCTTGGTATTCCTTTCCCCAAGAGGTCCATTCAAAGTTGATTTCTGAATCACCTAATTCCATGGGTTTTTCTTCTAAACTTGAAACTGATGATTAATTAGGACGCATTGTGATTACCTATGGCTAATTGAGTATATATTGTTGAGTAATTGATGTTGATCAATTGGAATTTCGTGTGATCCATGTCCTTTCCCAAATTCCCCCAAGAATTGGATCTTTCTTATGAATTGATTGTTAGACTTGTGTTAACTAAGCTATTTCATTCATGGACTGCCTATTGTCATGTTTTATTGGGATTGGATCTACTTCTTGGATGATTTCATGGATGAACCCTTTTTCCTAACCCTAGTTATGAATTGGATTTGTAGATGATTAGGGTTATTGGAATTGATTATGTTATTTTTTAATTAAACATATTATGATGATGAGTGGATCATTGGATAATTGTGATTAATTGATGGTAGGATCTTGAAGGAGACTTATGAAGTCTATGTGTTAAGACTTTATGATATTGAGTTCTTTACTTCAATGGTGATGGTTTATGCTTGATAATGGTATTCAATTGAAGTGTTATACGTGATTAGATTAAGAAGATGATTATACAATGTATATGATGAAATGTCTTGACTACGTTAATTGTGATATAATGTTAAGGGTATGATGATACAAGGTTGAATATGAATCACTTGTGTTCCTTACTATGATATGATTATGACGTGTTGATCTCACAATTGAAGTTGTTATGAAAGGAATTTCTCATGTAATACCTATTGAGCTAATGATATGATATACAAAGGGTTAGTATCCTATGGCCTATATTAAGCTATGATGATTAAGAATGACATAAAGACATTCCAAAAAGGGACTTTAGCTTGGCACCAAGCGAAATAGTTATGAGAGGTGTCCCTTCACAATGTGGGATGGTAGGTTCACAATGGTTCTCATGAGATGAAGACTATAATGCAATTTTGCAAAAAGAGGGTTTCAAGTATATCTCCTAGATCCTTAACTATGTACCTCCTTAGTAATACTAGCTAGTGGAGCCACCTAGAATGCTTTGTTCATGTTTTGGATCTACTTTGGCTAGTAGACCACCTTCTTTCAGTGTAGGGTTTCATGCCACCGGATTCCATGTTTAGCTCACATGGTCTATTGTCAGTTAAGGCGATTGTTCCCGAAATTTAAATGAAAGTAATAATGTTAACACTAACTAAGGTGACTTAAGGGGTTATACTTAGTGTAGGTAGGTGTATGAGACTCTACTTATACATTGAACAAGTTTTCCTTGAGGGAAATCCTATGAGGTTGTTCTTATGTACTTATGATATGAATTAAATGTATATGATGACTTTACATGTTGATTATTCTATATGATGTTAGTTTCATTGATGAACATGCTATTGGTCTATGTTGATGTACATGATTATAAATATGAATAATATGAAGATATATGAAATGCAGATATTGCTTATGGTCCTTTACTTGGTTTACTTTATTATGTGGGGTTATGAGGCTTTACATAAGCATTGCACTTGTAGGCTTGGGAAGGGGTTGTGAGTAAGGGTCTTATATGATGTGATGTTATGAACTCTTGCACATGGATTGTTGTTGTGACATTTTTTTGGAGTTATTCCTGTTTATATGATCTTAATAAGATGCTATCCATGTTGAATTGACTATATGATGATGTTGGTGTTGTGTTGAATGTGGACTTGTCTAAAGTGATGTTATGTCTATTGGCTTGTAGATGCTCAGGATTGTGCATAAAGGCTTTTGAATGTGACTTAGCATGGTTTTGAACTAAATGTCCTTTTGAGCATGATTTCAAAGGGTTTATTGCATATATCCATACTTAGTTCATGTGGTTTGTACTAACCCATATTCCTTCAATTTTTATAAATATATAGGTTCGGGCCATTGAAGTATCAAGGTTGCTTTGCAAAAAGACTTGGACTTTCCCCAAGTTTTGGTAGGTCCTCAAGTTCAAGGATGGTGCCATTTGTTCTACCTTAGCATTATTTCTATTGTGTGTAGATATTCATTTCATTTATATTCGTGAAGATATTTGTTGTAAGCCCTATGTGACAATATGAATTTGTATAAGGGCTATGCCCGAACGTTCTACTTCGTTTTAGATGGTTTAAAGTGAGATGACCTTATTAGATAAATTCTTACGTATTGGTTATGTTAACTAAACGACAAGTCTATATAAGCTTCACCAAACGAGGAGTCTACGTAAACTTCATATAAGATATGTGAGAGGTTTATGTATATCTCAATATGTAAAAAGATTTAATTTTCTACATTTTGACCTATGATATGTTATGACTAATGGTAAGGGATTGTCCAAGTCCTCTATGAGGACGACGATGCCGGTTACATATAGGGGGTGCCCCCCGGACGTGACAAAATTTCCGAATTGTCATTATAAGTTCAATATTATTCATAACTCTCATCTAAGAGAAACTATTAACCTCAACTATTGCAAGGAGTAAGAGGCAAAAGATGAGAATAGCGTGATTTCATATCGCCCTCGGCCTCCCTGGTACCAAGGTAAAACTTAGTACCACATTTCATCCAAAAACGGATGGTTTGGCAGAATGAACCATCCAACCTTAGAAGATATGTTGAGTGGCATGTGTCATTGACTTGAAGGGTAATTGGGATGACCATCTACCATTGATTGTATTCGTCTACAATAGTAGCTATCACTCGTTTTCTAATATGTGCATATTCTTGTAGAAATTTGTGCTTAACTTGAGTTGTCATGAATTATGTTTCTCATGGTTAATTTGCACTTATATGACTTGTGTTATATTGTCCCCATGAGATTTTTATTGAGCATTCTTGATGTTGTATTGAGAAAAAATTATCATGTTAACTCTTTTAATGTTCACATTGAGCCTATATTTAAATAGAGAAGGTAGTTCCTCCTCACATGATATGAAATGATGAGATGTTTTATGTGATGAGTGGTGGATTGAGTTCCTATGTTTTGATGCTATGATTATTTGTTTAAAGGAGTTGAGCATTCCTCTTTTGAGTTGTGACTCATTTTGATGTCGCTTGATATTGGGCTGCTAGTCTTGAGTCTTTTTCGTTACCCCTATAAAGGTTTAAGGTGTCATTCGGGGACGATTGTTTCCTAAGGGGGGGAGGGGGGATAATGTAACACCCCAGAAATTCTATAACCTAAGATAGAGCTTAATTGAATGAATTATGACCTAAAAGGGGTAACTACATTTCGAAGTTCTTGGTGAAAGAGACATGTATGTTTGGAGAGATTTGAGATGAAAACGGAAGAAAAGATTCCGACGGGTAGAAATTGGAAGTGGCCGCACATCACGCGCCTTGCCCAAAATCCGATCAGTTTTAGCTTTGTAATATGAAGCTGACACGAGGTCATCTGCCTCAAATGTATGTTTCAAAAAAATAAATGGGGCTTTGTGGCTCGTCGCGGACCCACCTTCAAATCTTGACGAAATTGGGAATTTCATGAAAAGTGAAGTTGGACTTATATGTTAAAGTCCAACTAGTGTAAGGATATTTTGTGTATTTTGGGTAAGTTTATATATATGATTTTTGGTCATTTTTCACCCATTCCCCAAATAAAAAACAACCACTCAATTAGATATAAAAAAGAAGCAATAGAAGCTCTTTCTTCTCTCTAGTTTATCTCTCTCCTCAAACCTCTATTGATGAACATTGAAGCTCCAAGAAGGGTATCAATTCTCAAAGGTTTCAACATAAATTTCGTGTAAAATTCTTCATTATGGTATGTATCTTTCACTCTTGGGATTCCTTTCTCCAAGAGGTCCTTTCTTCTAAAGCCGAAATTATGGATAAATTATGATTACTCAGGATTTTTTAGGTGTATAATGATTTGTGATTGTTGATTTTCACTTGAAATTCCCTTAGACCATGTCCTTCCCCAATTTCATAAATTTCAGATTTGAATTGATTAAGTGCTTGAAGTTGATGCATATATCAATTGTTATATTGGTGTTAATTGTGTTATTACTTCAAGAATAACCTTATATGATGTATTGTTTAGGTGATTGACCTAATTCATTAAAGTTCCATCGATGTCCCTCTTCTCTTAATCTTAACTCTTGAATTATGTTGATTAGTAAATAGAGGTGATATAATTGAGTATGTTCTTGCATAATTGACTATTGTATGATGATGAGAATTTGTTTGAAGGGTAAATATGATTGCTTTGGGATGAAGTCTTAATAGGGTTTCTTGGAATCCATTGGTAAGACCTTCAAGGTCATGAACAGTCTATTGTAGTAATGTTGGTCTATCTTTGGTAATGTTGATCAATTGAAGTATGAATGATGAAATTATAAATGTATGATCATGGTTTGAAAATGATTTTTGTGATATGATGATGGGTGTGCTATTATGAGGGATTGAAGGTAATTCTCATGTACATCTTATGAATATGTTATGAAATAATGATCTCACATGATGTTGGGCATATGATGAAAGGACTTTCTCATCCTAAAGCCTATGAGCTCTGAACATGTTATTTGAGGGGTTAAACTCCTAAGACCTATATTATGAATTAATGTTAAGGCTGACTTAAAGACAATTAAAAAAGGAAATTTATCTTAGCACCGAGTGAACTTGACAATGCGAGGTGTACCTTACCAAAGAAAGATATGTTCACTTGATGTTCTCATGAGGTTGAAACTACAATGCTAATTACCATAAAGAGGGTTTCCAGTTCAACCTCCTAGTTCCTTAACTATGTGCCCCCATTTGAAAACTAAGCTAGTGGACCTAGATGATATATGAATGTATATGTCTTACCTTGGCAAGTAGGACACCCTCCTTTCGGTGTAAGGGGATAACATCGGATGCCATGTTAGCTCACATGGTCTATTTCGGTTATGTCGAAGCTTCCCAAATGTTAAAATGAATGAATTAAGTAAGAAGAGGAACACTAACTAGGACTACTTAAGAGGCGTTACTTGGTGTAGTTAAGGGTATGAGACTTTACCTATACATTGCACAAGTGGACGTTGAAGGGAATTCTAGGGTGGGTTCTTTATGTATATTTATTATGATTGAAAGTATGATGTTGGTCTCATCTGATATGTACGATAGTGGTTTCACTTCATATACATTATGTTGGTCTAAATTGTGATGCATCATGTTGACTAAACTTGTTATGATGATGAATTAGGTAAAAAACAATGCTTATGGTCTCTTTGTTAGTTTACTTGGTTTATGTGGGATTCAGGGGATTCACATACACATTGCACTAGTAGACTTAGATGGGGTTGTGAGTAAAGTCTTGTGATGTATTGATGAAATGGACTCTAAACATTTAATGTTGATTACTACTTAGTTATGATGTTACTCTTGAACATGAATATGAATATGTCTTATTGTTGTTGTGATATGGGCTTGTATATGTTCTTGGAATGTGCATAAAGGCTTTTAAAGTGAACTTAACATGTTCATAACAAAATATCTTTTTGTGCATGTTTTCAAATATTTGACTTGCCTATATATCCATACTTAGTACATGTGGTTTGTACTTACCCATATCTCTTCTATTTCTACACAAATGTAGGTTCGGGCAATTGAGGTAATTCAAGGCCATTTTCTCACAAAGTTTGGATTGTTTCCCAAGATTGAGAGTCATAATGTGTGAGGACAAAACCCTATGATTCTAAGTTTTAGCTGTTTTGCTTATGTTGAAAGACATTGTTCTACTTCTCCTATTTCAAGGACTATGTTGTATTCATTTTATAAGCCTTGTAATGATGTAATGTCTAAGTCCAACTTTTCATACTACTATGTTTAGATGTCAACATGACACAATTATAGATTCTATTTTGATATATGATGTGAAGTTGAACAACAAATGTAAAGTTTTAAATTTGGGTTCTTCTTCCTCTTCCTCTTCCTCTTCCTCTCCCTCTCCCTCTCCCTCTCCCTCTCCCTCTCCCTCTTCCTCTGCCTCTTCCTCTTCTTCTTCTTCTTCTTCTTCTTCTTCATCATCTTCTTCTTCTTCTTCTTCTTCTTCTTCTTAGTATAAGGGCCTATTAATCTTATATGAGAGGTAATTTAACTAACTAACTGACCTCCCTAATCCCCTAATAAATAACTAACTTAATTCCTAAAACACCTAACTCAAACTAAAAATCATAAAAGATGGCAGCATCCACGGCCACCCATCCACGGACCGTGGATGGGTCTACTAGCCACCTATTAATCTTATATGGGATGTAATTTAACTAACTAACGGATCTCCCTAATCCCCCAATTAATAACTAACTTAATTCTTAAACACCTAACTAAACAAAAAATCATAAAAAATTGCAGCATCCACGGCAACCCATTAAAGGACCGTGGATGGGTCTACTGGCCATCCTGTGGTCTCGTTTTTTGCACCTGAGGCTTGCCGTTGCAGGCCTCAACAGGACTTGACATACGCCCATGACCTACGGGTCTTGGTCTGGTCTACTGTCCGCGCTTGGCCATCAGTGGTTCACCAAAATTTCCAGATTTACGGACTTTTTAGGTTTGGGTGGTCCTTGGGGAGTTGTACTTGGATGTTTAACCCCTAAAACCCCTATTTTATGTATGGGAATTGTTTGTTTTTATTTTTTATCCTCATACAACACTCCAAACAACTTAAGGAAGGCTCTAGAAATCACTAGTTAAACACACTAATTTCCGGGGTGTTATAATGTCCCCCACTTCAGAACATTCTGTAAGACCCCCAAAATGATTTAGGTTGTCTAGAGACTAACATGTTCGTCATAAGGGTATAAGGTCCTAAAGTTATTTATAATGTGGTATTGAGGCAGTGTCTAAAGTTTGAGGTTATTTTGAAGTCAAACGTCAAGGGACGACCAAGACGTTCGACGACTAGTCACCAAAGGGGCCTTAGATGCTTTTATGTGTTTATTAGTATGTCATGGGCTTATTAATTATTAATATGAGTAATAATAATGTTTATAAGAATTGTATATAGTTTCTTGAAGTTTGGAGGTCAAACGTCCAAGAACGTCTAAGATGTTCGAAAGTTGGACCTTGAGACGTTCATGTGTGTCTTGGGTGTGCCTTGCATGCTTGAATTTGTTTAACGTGTTCATTTTGGGTGAAACTTTCATGGAATATATTAAACATGTTAAGGTGTATATTCACGTTGGAAACGTCTGGGTACGATTTCCCAAGGGTCCCTCAAGAGGCCCTCAAAGAAGGACCCAAAGGCTGTCGAGACCATGCCTTGGTAGTGTCAATCGACTTAACCAAATGACGCACCATTTGTGGAATGAAGACCCATTGATGGGGAGGATTTGATCGACACTTAGCCTGGGTAAGGCTCAGACAAAGAACATCCCAAGACCCAAACGATTGAAGTCACTGACGGTCCATCGATGGGCCAAAGGGGCGTCAATGGTGGCCGTTGGTGCAGGTCGCAGCTGCTGCCTAGCGACAACTTCAATTAAGGGGTGAATGGGAAATTCACCCCAAGTCCTAACCTGACCCTGCTTCGTTTATTTGATTATATTTAGGTGTATTTAAGTGATCAAAAACGTAAACAACCCATTCCCAATCCACTCTACACAAATTAAACTTTCCTGCAAAACTAATTCTCTCTAGAAACCTGCATTAAAGGTGAAGCTCAAGAACAGCTTGGAGCTTGTATTCACATGGATTATTCATAATTTTATAGAGGTTTTCTTCTAAATAAAGGTATGGTGATCCTTCATCTCTAGTTAATCTTCCATCTAGAGAGTTCTTCTCAAAGTTTTCAAAAGATATTTCATGATAAAACTTCTTCTTCTTCAATCTAGTCGTGGGTTCTTTCTTATAACGTTTTAAAAGGATTAATTAATATGAATTGATGATAATGTATTTGTTTTAACGTGGATTTCAATCCAATTGCATTGTCAACCCATGTCCCTTCCCAAACTCGATTTAGCCTATGCATGGGCATTGTGATCGTGGCTTGTTATTGGTGGATTTGTGATTCTATTACATTTAATTGCTTATGTCTACTGGTTATTATGTATAGAGATGGTGAATTGTTGATGAATGATCGATGTGGATCAATATATGAAGATTTGAATAAGACTAGCCTATGTCGATATGTGTTCACTGTATTATTGACCTTATAATGTATGAATGTGGAATTCGATAATGTTAAGATGATTGTAGCTACTGCCATGGGTTAATATCATGGTTTAATGTGGGTATGAATCTTGTATGATCAAAGTAAAGAAGGCTTGGTATGAGTTGATCTAGGTTCTTCGAGTTTATTGATTTATAATGCTATGTATGTGATGTGATCTCGATTTTAGGTTAGATGAAGCATGGTTCCTCTGAGTAATGATATCTTTAGCTACTGCCTAACATGTACATTATTTATAAAATATTATTTATGATCAAGGCTTTGGGGAATTAGTAGGATTGCCTATTTCCTCTACTCTCTACTGAATTGATAGTTTAGTGCCTATGTTGGTATCTTGATCTTGTAGGGAATTAAGTATGATTTCGTTTATGTTAAGTGTATATTTAGCTACTTCCCTATAATGTATTGTTGATGAAAAGGTGTATTAATCAATGATGATCAAAGGATGATAAATTGGTAAAAATGATTCTTTCTCTCTACTTTTTTATATTATTGTAGTTGATGAAGCCTGTATGGCATTGTGTGGTATGGTCAACTTATGGTGGCGGTGTTTACTTTATTGTAAATATATATATGTTATGTGAACTTGGTCTTGAAGGCAATTATACTATGAAAGTGTGTTGGTGATGAATCACCCTATGTGAAGCCTATGCCTAGTTTACTATTCTAGCTATGATGTAGGTTGTGTGGCTAATGTCATGAACATGTAAATGGTTATGTTAAGTTTATGTGGATTTTATGCCTTTGATGAGATCCTATAATGTTATATGTGATGTAAATCTAAGATAGGTGCATAAAGACTAGAGCTTACTATAAGATGTTGTAAGTCTTAAATAAATGAGTATTGTGCTATGCAATCTATGCAATCTATTCTATGATGTTGTGTGATATATCATTCATTAGGATGACTTGATAGGTGTACTAGTATGGCAGAGGGTATGGAATCCTTGTCTATGCATTGCACATGTGTTCCTTGATAGGATAGTTCCTAGGTTGGTCTTCCAAGTACATGCATAGAATTGTATGAACATGTTATGAGCATGACTTATATGCTATGATGTTAAGTATATGATATGATAAAATATGAATGTGCATAGTGTCTTAATGTGTTGATATGAAATTATTGCTCATATAGTTACACCTATAGACTTATGCACTGATATATGAACATGTGTGACATTTAAGTGTTATGTGAAAGGTTTGCTCACATATAAGTATACACACACACATGTAATAGGATCTAGTCAATAGAGGGGCCTTGAAAGGTGTGCTCAAGTGTACCCTAAACTAGATAGGTGCTTACATATGCTTATGTCCATGTGAAAGGGTTTCTCACATGATATAGGTTGATGAATTCTCATCTATGACCTATGATCTAAGCATATGAGGAGATGACTCTTCTAAGCCTAATTTTATAAGGTAAAGTTAATAAAGGCTTTTTAATAAGAAGGGAACTTAGCTCAGAACCGAGTGAACTTGATCATGAGGGGTGTCCCTTCCCATTGTAGGAAGGTAGGTCACCATAATACTCATGAGGTGAATAACCATAATGCCTCATTTTGGCATAAAGGGGGTTTTCACGTGTACCTCCAAGTTTCATGACTATGTTTGCCACATAGGAACTAGCAAGTGATATCAACTAATATGCTAGCATGTGTTAATTTTATACCTTCGCTAGGTAAGAACACATTCCATTAGTGTAAGGCTCTACAACACCAAATTACTTGTAGCATCCATGGTCTTAATGTCGGTTAAGGCTATCGTTTCCCTAAAGTAAAAAGGACAATGGAAGTAAAGTAAGGACCCTAACTAGGATAACCTAAGGGTAGTTGCTTAGTGTAGGTGGGGTATGGGACTTCACCTATGCATTGCACAAGTGTCTCTTTAGGGAAGTCCTAGGAATGTGTTTTAATGCATGTGACTATGTATATGTTCCTTATGCATGACTTTGTAGTATTTGTTACTTGTTGTGATGAAATGCATGGTATGAGCCTATATGAAGTTGTTTTGTTGTATATCCATAATATTGGTCTTAATGACTACATGATTAATGTTTGTTGACATAAATGAAGTTGTCTTTACTTAATATGTTGATGTATGAATTGGATGTTAAGGCTTGTGGTCTCATTTCACTAAGTATGTGTGAGTTTATGGGGCTTCACAAGTACATTGCACTAGTAGACTTAGATTGGGATTGTGAGTAAGGTCTCATAAGGTTCCATTTGAAGTGACATTAGTATGTGTGCAAAGTGAATAGAGTTCAATGTAATATCCCTATGGTATTGACTTAAATGTGTCTATGATGTATTATACTGCTATGATGGTATGTGTTGGCTTATGTAGGCTGTATGCATGACTTCCTTGTGGATTTAAGGTGATGCTTATATGAAGTATGGAAATGATATAATGCTTATGTATCAAGGTTTTATGAAAATTTCAGAAAAAGCCATGAAGTATGATTTCAAGAAAAATGTCCCTTTTAAATGCATGTTTTTGCATGGTTGCAATACTTAGTGCATTCTTGTACTAAATCCATTCTTCTTTACTTTTTACACAAAGTGTAGGTTATGGATGCTTAAAGGATGTCTTTAATGGTGAAGAGCTTGATAGATGATTCCCAAGCTCAAGGAAAGGAATCAATAAGTCCAAGGATTCCCGAGTCATGTCTTTACTGTAAAGTGTATAGTATAGTACTTATGTTTTATGTTTTAAGGGCCGTGTCCCTAATGTACTCTAATAATGTTTAGTGTAAGATGGCAAAGAGACTTAGCATCTATATATGTATTATGATATTTTATATACAACTATATATATAAATATATATATATATATATGTATGTATGTATGTATGTATTGAAGGTAAAGTCTTAGCATATGATGTTCTAAGAAAGTTTTAAGTTTACGCTAAATGATAGCTTTGAGCTTGTATAAGACCCCCGAGAGGTGAAGTACGCCATGTTACTTCTAGGGGGTGCTCCCCTGATGTGACACATTCTTCCTCGAATGACACTTCAAAATCTCCTTAAAGTCACAACTCTAATTTAGCAGTCCCTTACGAATGCACTACATCTAATATGCACACAACCAAACAAGGAAACTTCAATTCAAGACCAAACTCATTCAATGCAACACAAGGGAGTAGGAACTACTTCTACTAACCCCAAAATGCATCTAACTCTATATCTACTCATTTTCATAGAGTAACTAACATCTCCCAGCTAAAACATGCTCAAACTACATTCGTGAAGTCTAAACGCAATTTAATTCCCAAATAACATTCTCAAAGGAGGAATCCTTTACACTCCAAACAAAGGCATGTT